>CM030359.1:443099474-443433368 GCA_017893485.1 Hemerocallis citrina | reverse complement strand
TTCTTTGAGTGCCCAAAGGCTACTCAAACATGGCTTCACTTCTCACGAGCTTTTGATATCTACACACTGCCTGTGTCTATTTCGGAATGTTTCTCCACATGGTGCTTTGACAACACAAAACACAAATTCACTCATGCATGGCATCTCATAACTATTGCTATATGTTGGACTATTTGGAATGCTAGAAATGATAGAATTTTTTCCAGCAAACAGACATCGGTGATTAAGCTGATTTCTAACACTAAGTTTTGGTTTCTCGATGGCTAGATTCAAGTGATACTTCGAAGAAAAAGACCAGAATCTTGGAGGAGCTGGGAAGGACAGGCGACAGTGATTTAATGCAGCCTGATCATGGTGGGGCGTCTGGCGGAAATGCAACCTAAGGACTTTGGCTGCACTGCTTTTCAACTTTTGTGTTTTTCTCTACCTGTTTTTTGGGACTGCTCTAAAGTCCGAAGAATTGTACTCTGTTAAACTTTACTTCATGTTCTGTTTTTCTGCTTGGGGATTTGAATGCCTTGGATAGTTGTGAGGGAGGGGATGAGGGATGAGATCATGTTGGTGGCCCTAGTAGAGGTGTACGACAGACGTCCGCTGCCCTCTCTACGGTCCACTGCCATGCCATCTCAAACTCAACTCCTCCCAAAATCTGAGCATCTCCCTCCAGCAGCTTTTGTACTCTTTTGTTTATATATATATATATCATCTATGAGGTAGGACTTTCCTACCTTTTGCCAGTCAAAAAAAAAAATATAACATGTATTTGACTAATTCTACACCGAATCTACCCCTATTTAATTATTTATCCTGGATGTGGATACAGAGGTTAGTGGAGGTTACGTGTCTATACTAGTAAGTACTTAAATTTTAATCTGTTTGGATCATATTTTGGAGGTATGCTACCTCCATTTTTTCATCCTCAAAGTTAAGATAAAATGGAGGTTATGATAGTTATTTAAACTCCAATCCAACTAAATTTATTTTTAAAGTCAAAATGGAAGTATAGGTATGCAGCAACTTAGGTTGCAAACCTCTACCTTCACTTAAAAGTTACCTGTAAGTATCCTACCTTGTATCCAAACATTGTCTAAGTATTTGATTTATGGAAAATTAAGGTTTTGTTTTTGTAAATTAAGAGCAAAATGGTTTAAATTTCAAATACATTCGAGGAAGAGAAGTGAGTAAAGGAACCACAGGAGATAATGTTATTTTCATTATTATAATTATTATTGTTGTTATTGGTTAATTAGATTATGAGAGGGGCAAAACAAACATTTCACCCCTTAATCTAATGGTGTTATGGGACCCGAAGGTGGTTTTCACACAAAAATAAATAAGGGTGGCTCATTGATAAAAAAAAAGTGTTATTTGTTAGAGAGCTGATGGTGGTTTGTAAAATTTACCCTAAATCTTTTGAATAATGCTTCATCCGTACCAATTTCACTAGCATTTTCTTCACTACCTTATGTGACACACTTCTATTGGAGAGTTCTCCCACCTACTCTCTCTTCCCCCACCTATTGGAGTCTGCCACCTAAGGTAGTGAAGGAAAATGTAGTGAAGATGGTAGTGGATGTAGCATTACTCAAATCTTTTCTACTCGAAAAAAATGTCAACTTACTTTCTCATCTTATTCTTCCCAAAATTAGGGTTTTTTTGTTCCAGTAAAGACCCCATCTTTCTTCCCCAAATCACCAAAATTCACCAAAATTAGGCCATGAATTGGAAATGAAAATCTCAAACCCTAAATCCGTAATTGCCAAACAAAGATGCACCAAAATCGTTATACTCATCCCCCCCCCCCCCTCTCTCGTACTTAGCCGTCACTTCATCTCATTGCCAAGCACTTCAACATGCCTTTTCCCTTAGATGACACATTTCACAGCATTTGGATCAAGAAAGTTGACTCCTTTAAGTGGTCGAAGATGATGAACAGATTGTTATCGAAGAAGTTGCATGAGAGCAAGAAGATTCTGATGAATGCGATGTTATCCAAGGTTAAGATGGAGAAACTGTTTAGGTGTTGAGTTTATGTCTTGCATACTAAGTTCAATACGAAGATGATAAAGCGAAGGAATCGAAGCAACGATTGGATTGAAGATGAGAAGTAACAACAGCAACATGGACAACACAATGTGCAGTCAACTGTCACTCGGACAGTCGACCAACTTTGCCTCTATTTGGAATATAGAGCATTGCAGTCGTTTTCTCTTTTGGACAGTTGACCTTGCTGCGACTATTTGTTTTCGGGTGCATGACTTGGAGATTCATTTGAAACTCGACTACTTCTTCAAGTTAGGCTGTACGATTCTTATTGCATGGTTATCTCTTCAAGAATATCGAACGACTATTGTATCAAGATATCAAACTAGAGTTTCTCTAGATCTCTATATATTGTTGTAATTGACCTCCATTGAGAGACAAGAGTGAGAGAGAGAGAGAGAGAGAGAGAGAGAGAGAGAGAGAGAGAGAGAGAGAGTACTTTATTAAAGATAGTTTGAGAGGTTTTCCAATTGCAAACAACTAGTATTTTCTGGTGAGGTTGGAGAGAGGGTCGTGGTGAGAGTTGTAACTCTTGTATCTTCTCTAGTTGAATATCATCTCAGTTTTCTCTCTCTTATAGATTAGGGCTTGCCCAATCCGAGAAAAAATTGTGTGCTTTATGTGTTTGGTGTGTGATCTTCTATTTATTTGGTGATTTTGTTTTGATCGTGTTTCTTAACTTAACAAGATGTTAAGATATAAATCCCAAACATTAGGAAGGATACGGAAAAGGAGTTGAATGACATTGGAAGGCCTTACAAAGGAGATAGCGCGGAATATGGGCATATTGGAGGGGGCGATCGCGTTGGTGGAATAGCGAAATCCGAAGAGTAACGCAGCTGCAGAGTTGGTGGAAGGTATTAATTCCCTCAACATGGATGTCCCATTAAAAAACAAACATGTGCCCCCCAAAATTCTCAATCTCGAATCTCTCCTTCTCCCATCTCCGCCCAAACTCTAACTGACTTCGAAAGAGAAATATGCATCGAAATCCCCAACCTCATCTCCACCCAAAACCACACCCACTTCTAAATCCTCCCTCCCTCCCTCTCGCTTAATATGTTTGTAACACCCGCAAAATTGAGTAACGACAATTTTGTCCTCATGTGATGGTATTATGTGCTTGGCCAAAATACTTGCTGGCCTTCTTTTCTTTCTTTGTAGGCGGATTTCGAAAAGGGGCTTGGGGGCTTTTTGGAGTTGTACTGCTAGGAGAAATTCTTCATATGGGTGGGTGATTTCTTGAACATTTTAAAAGTATGATAGTATGCATGTGTAAAAAATTGATGTTTGAAATTGATATATTGTATGAGTTTTAGTTGATTGTTGTGATGAATATGATGTTGATATTTAGAATGTTTGTAGAAATAAAATATGAAAATTTTCGCATGCTAAATGAAAACCTCATCATGATATAACTAGGTTGTTCAATCAAAACTCTGATTCAATAGAATGTTGAAGTGGTTAAGCACTAATAATATGCCATGTTTGGGTTATAAGAATTGTGTATTTGTATGCATAAAATTGTTAATTTATACTTAGGAAGTTGTGTGATTATTAAAAATGAATTAAAAAAATTTATGAGAAGTGAGAAATGCTAAAAAGAAAATACATTCATGATGTAGTCAAAATTTTCTAATCAAATATATAAATGCTAGATTTATGAAAGTGATTATTTGAGTACTAGAATTATAAAAGTGAATATTTGAGTTAAATTGGGAATGACTTAATGCTAATATGAGTAAAACTTATGAGAAATTATTTCTGGAAACTCAAGAATAAGTTTTATGAGCAATCAAAGTGAGAAAAAAAAAATAGAAATAAAAAATAGTTGAAAGTGTTTAAAATGAGTTTTATCAGAAAGACGAGTTATATGAATTTTAACCCTATACTAATCAGATAGGATGCTTGGCTCTTGTGGCTAGCACGAGCGCCAGAGGGACACGCGCTGCCACGCGGCGCATTTGGGGCTCTCTAAGGTCGTGGGTTCGAGTTGGGGCTTTAGGATCTGTTTAAATTATTTTTAAAAAAAATAAATCAGAGAAGATATTTGAGTATAAAAAGAACTCAATAATTTCCTTCTCAGAAAATGAGAGTGGTCTATTGGTTGGGCGACTGTTTGGTTGGTTCTAGCTTCAAGCCTGGCCACACATAATTTGTGTTTTATTATTTTTTTGAGTTGATTTTTCAACTTATATAAATTGGAAAAATTCATAGATTACTTGAGAATTTTTATAATATTCTAAGAGATATTTTGAGAAATAAAGATCATGTTCATATATTCGAATTCAAGAAAAATGTGTATGACTAAAGATTTTTAGAGTTGATTTATAAAAAAATTCACACATGATTAGAAGATTCAAATTGGAGATCTCTAATGATTAATCATGTATTAAGAAATGATGTTTTATTCTTAAGAAATTTTGTATTAAGAATGATACAAGTTTGTAAAAAGGGATTTTTGTAACCAAAGAGTATTGTGAATCATTAAAAATAAATTGTTTGGAAGTGCTTATTTTCATGATAAATAAATGAACGAATAATTTAAAAAGATTGAATGAGATATGAATAAATAAAATTGAGAATATGAATTATAAGAGTATGAGTACTCCAGAATTTTGAACATGAAAAGATGTTGATTCTAGAGGCTTAGTGAAACCCAGGTGTCGTCAAGTAATGATAAAGATTAATTGATTTGAGAAGTGGCCAATATGGGCTGTCGTTCTCGGTATTTTTGTGTAAGACCAGTAGGAAGGTAAGCTAACTCTATGTGAAAATTATTATTCATGTTTCAAAATTAAGGATAGGAACTAAGAAATGTAATAAAACTTGGGTAAACGTAAGTGAGTGCCTCTATATAGTCTAACGGTGGACTCCAGGACTATAGACCCAGTTTGACGGTGGACTCCGGAACTGTGGTTGTTTGCGATGGAGGCGAGCCTTAATTAAATCCGGGACTATAATTGGACCCCAGGATCATGAATAGTCGGGAGGATGGGAAGCCGTTCTCCAGTGTATATGTATATACCCGGGCTAGAGGGGCACTTGCGGGATGTTCGCATGATGTGGATTTCTGTATAGCTTGATAGTGGACTCCAGGGCCAGAATCTGTACTCGTGGAATGTCTAAAACTTGATTTTGTTATCGAGTAGTTTTTCATGGCGATGGATTAAACCCTTTAATGTGGAGTACGTAGGTACTTGCCCTCGGACCTATATAGAATGACATGCATAGAATCCGAATAAGTATGCATTAGTGTTATTGTAGTATAACATCTGCATTAGGTATTAAGTCATATCATGCACTGACATATTTAGGATAGTCACTCTTTCACACATTAATATGCATTCAATTTGTGTTTTCTAAAGTAAGAGAATCGTTATATTACGGCATAGCGAGGATCGCCGTTTTATAATATCGCGTTGGTTGTAAGCAACTGACGTGCCACCAGATTTTTCAGTGCAGAGCTTGGTGTAACGCCCCGAATTCCAAATAAGACCGAATTCGAAGTTCCACAGGATCTTTACACTTCACTTCGTACAATTTTATAAGGAAATTTAAACTTTTCATCATACATCAGAGTTCTTTACAATTGTTTACACAGCGGAAGATAAAATGAAGTACAATAATGAAAATTATATACAACTTGCAACATCTTTATCACATAATTAATCACCAGCATCATATCAACTTTACTTCTTCATGAAAATCCAATTCCTGCATAATAAGATGTGGGCACGTCAGTTACTTACAACTAACAAAAATGTTATACTCGGCCATCCTCTCTATGCCAGAAATATAACGATCTCAATACTTTAACAAACCACAAATTTGAATGCAAATAAAGTGTTAAATGTGACTACTCTAAACATATAAGTGTATGCGATGCCTTAATGCCTAATGCAGATATTTTATACTAGGAGGACACTAATGCATACTTGTTCGGATTCTATGCATCCCATACTACATAGGTCCGAGGAAAAGCACCTACGTACTCCACATTATAAGGGTTCGATCCCTCGCCATGAAAACTACCCAGTAATAACTCAAGGTTTGGATCATTCCACGAGTACGGATCCCGGTCATAAAGTTCATCGCCCGACTGTTATAACAGACTCCTCATCGTGCGAATCATCCCGCAAGTGCCCCTCTAGCCCCTGTATACGTATATATATTGGAGTACGAAAAACTATCCGCCCGACTACGCATAGTCCCAGATTTAAAATAAAAGCTCGTCTTCCACGAAGCAACCACAGTCTCGGAATCCTCCGCCTTACTAGGTCTATAGTCCCGGAATCTACTGCCCGACTATATAGAGTGCCCCACTTACGTTTGCCCAGGTTTATTATATTTTACTTAGGGCCTAGTTCTTAAGTTCAAGACATGAATAAATTATCATACCTAGAACTAGTTTACCCCCTACCAGACTTAATCACAAATACCGAGATAGCTCCATGGCCATATCTCAAAAATATAATTCATTTCTTTTATTTCAACAATGCCGGTACCCGATGTCTTACTAATTCTAAATCACAACCTTTCATGTACATGAATCCATAGGTACTCATACCCTTCAATAATCATGTCTTAACTCAATGTATTCTTATCTTTAACTTATTCACAATTTGATCAATGTCTTATCTTAACACTTATTCACAATGTCTTATTTTAATACTACTCATGATTCATTTATCCATTCATAATCTTTAGAAGCAATAATTCTTTTCATGAACATAAATTCATTCACTTTAAGTCTCTTTAGCAACTTAAGCACATGTAACAAATTCATATTTCAACCCATATCAAGGATTTCTTACAGAAAATAAGTATAAAATTCTCTTCAAGAGAAAATCTATTTACACAACAATATTTTACTCTTCTTTTAAAAGAAATAAATATCACACTCTTAAAGAAATAACTTTGTAGTTATCAATTCATTTTCTATCTCAAATCCTCATTTAATTTCTCAAATATACATAAAAAATTTTGAAACTAATTTTAATAAATTCCTTATCATTTTATAAGAATGTTTTATATTTTTCCCAAATTTTATTTGCACACAAACTCTTTCAAATTTATTAAAAATACAAAAAAAAATTGAAGTGTGGCCACTGGGTTTCGAACCCGAGCCAACCGTCCAAGCCCAAGGCCCAACCCACTAGCCAATAAGTCTAAGTGACTAGGCTATCGAACTACCATAACGGAAACCCCATATGCTAACTTCCAGTTTTGGGTTTTATTAAAATGAAAACAAAAATAAAAGTGCCCAACAAGTTTTGAACCCAAGATCTCCTACAAGCACAGTAGCGGTCTGTGGTGCACTGGCTAACCAATAAGTCCAAGTGTAATTACTGATTAGGGATCACGCTAGTGTAGTTTTGTTCATAACGTTCTGAAATTAGTTACTTTACACAAACTTGACATATGGTTGATCTAATCTTTCTAATGCACTGTAATTTTCTTATTCATACTGATTTTTCCTAGAAAACAATGATTCACGAATTTTCAAACTTGTGTTCTGAACATTGTATTTATATTTCAAATTATCTCCTTCTATTTAATGAACATAAGTTTCTTTTCTTCATTTTAATCAAAAATAACATATCGTATCTCTTACAAATAATTTAAAATGATTCTATGTATATCAATTCAATTTCACCAAAAATTTATTTTTATCAAAAGGGAAATATCTCAACAAGTGTTCCTTCCATTATGTATATTTCTACATTTGTGAATTAACATGCACCAGTAAATACACGTGCAATGCACGTCTAAACAATATTTTTTTATATTCTATTTATCTATATTATAATGGGAGAAGCACGTGCGGAACACGTAATATAATAGACTGATATTCACTGTTCCTTCTCCCATGGGGCAGGTGCAAAGAGAGAGGGATATGAAAAGGGTAGGATTTTTGGTTTTTTTGAGAGATAGGGAGAGGGTAATAAATTTGAACGTGTACTGTACGTATTTCATTAGTTTATATTGTAGAGTTTAATTAAACGTGCGTTGCACGGGTTGGGATATAGACAAATTACACTAAGGCCTTCTCCCATTATAGTAGTGGAGATATATGGCCATAACTCATTATCTCTTTTTCTTATTTCTAATTAACATGTTAATAACAAAATTTTACTACTATTCATAGTACAAACAATGGCATGGATTTGTTCTCTTTCTTTTTCTCATTTTCAACCAACATAATTACTATAACAAAATATCTACAATTTATAAATAGCATGGATTTGTTCTCTTATTATCACATCAACTTTATCTTTACTACTCATGTAATATATTAGCATACATGTCTTATATTTAGAAAAAACACAAGATTGCCCACATCACATCAAATTGATCTATATTACTAATATTATATTCTAGCATGCTCAACCTATAAATTAGAAAATATAGAGACCACCAACCTCTTATGAAGAATTTGCAACAAAGAATGTGAGACACAACTCCTAGCTCTAACAAGCAACTCTTAGGCCTTCTCCTCCTAGCAACCATCCTCCAATGCACAAGAATACTCTCTTTCTCTCTTTCTTTTTCCTCTCTTGATTTCTTTTATTTTGTGTGAAATGAGAAGAAAACTAGGGTATATTTAGAGGACAAAAGAAGGGCTAAATTGCAAAATTTACCCATCTAATAACTACCCACTACCTTTTCAATTTCCGAAAATTTTGCCGTACTGACCCACTTTTTGAAAATATTTGGCGCCTTGACCCACTTATGAAAATAATTAACGAACTGACCCAGCTATGGACACGTCAGCAACAAACGTTCTTGGAGAGAACGGCATAGGTCATTTTGATGCCGTTCTTCCCAATAACGGCATCTGTTTAAAAAAAATAAATTCATGCCGTTATTTCAAATAACGACATCTGTTGCTTTTAGTCGAAAGAGCAAACAATATCAAATTTTCACTGAGGGACAAGTGTGAAAAGAATTTAACCTTTGCCGTTCTCTGAGAGAACGGCAAGGTTTATACTGATGCCATTATTTTGAATAACGGCATCAGTTAGTTTCTAATTTGCACAGTTACCTATACTCATATTCCCCCAAACCTTTCTCTAACCCCTTGTCATTCGGTTTTTTCTCTCTCTCTCTTCGCTCCCGTAACCCACAAACCCTAGATCCCTAAATCAAAAAATTCCAACCATTGGAGTGCTCTAAAATTTCATATATCCTACCTCCTTACTCCCACTCTCATTTCATCTTCATCCACAACAATTTTTCAAGCTAGCAGCAGCGGTACGGTCTAATTTGAAGTTATTATTATCTTAACCGTATGTTTGATATGTATTCCCATATTATGCTTATTATGAGTAGTGAATGACTTGAACATGTTTGAATTTTTCTGGTTAGGTATGAAATATGATATCCCTATTTGGTTATATTTTGAGGGTGAAGTAATTAAAGATCTCAAGATTGGATATTCTTATAGTGATGTTGAACCAGTAATTATTTGGGCTCCCCGCAACTTTATGTACTCAGAATTAATAGATAAGATATATGAAGTCACCAATTGGGATAGAAGTGAAATAAGTGTGAAAATCAGAGCCTGTTATGCTGCCGGTAAAAGGAATGTGCAATATTTCATGTTGGTACCCGTAGACAATGATAATTCTTTGAGGTCCATGATGGGTAAGACACTTGATCCAAATTATAGTTGGAACACAGTTGAGTTATATATCGACCAAATGAGGCTTTCAAATACTTGACGGGTTGTTATTGAAAGTCCAAGACCCGCACGGACATTGAAACCATCTGCGAGTCACATGCTAGAATTTCAAATATAGAAAAGATACTAGCACAACTCCAACGAAACCTATTTCCTCCGAATACGAGCAGGTACATCCGCTGATATTATCACAAAATATTTTGGGAGCCGGCATGGCAATGGAAGACTTTGACAACACCGTTGTAAATAACAATTTGGTCGAAGAGGACGAAGATGAGGAACGCGATCTTAAAGGTGATGATGAGGTGGTTGCCATTGAAGCTCCGGTTGTTGATGTCAATATTGATGTACCGGTTAACAATGCCCGCATGTTGCCAAGTCAGGACACAAGTGCAGCTATGCATGGATCTCAATCCAATGAATGGATGTTTCGTGCCACCATACATGAACATGGACAGTTTTTCGTTGGCTCTTCCAACTTGGATGAAATCTTCATAGGTCAAAGATTTCCAACCAAAGATGCTCTACAATATCAAGTGAAGATGTACGCCGTGAAGAACCACAGAGAATTCGTGACGGTAAAATCATCCCCTGGTCTATACTATGTGAAATGTAAATGCGCACCCATCAACCATTCAGCCGAGGACATTGCAAAAAATCCATCACTTCAAAATGTAGTTGGTTGTCTATGGCGGTTACGTGCAATTGTTCTAAAAGGTCGTAATTATTTCGTGGTAAAGAAGCTTGAAGGTGCACACACATGTGTGAATCTTACATTGACTCAGGATCACAGTAAAATTGATTCCACGGTTGTATCGACGGTCATATTGGATGTTGTGAAGGAAAAACTCGCAATAACACCAAGAGCCATAATTAGAATAGTGAAGGGTAGGTTCCATTACACAATTTCATACTGGAAAGCTTGGAAGGCTAAACATAAAGCAATTGAGCAACTATATAATTCTTTTGAAAAAGCTTACACTAAATTGCCATATCTACTCAATACAATTCAAGCTTCAAATCCAGGTATGGCTGTACATTAAGCGAAGATTGTGTCCGATCCGGGCAAAGAAACTTTTAAGGGTGTTTTTTGGGCATTCGGTCCTTCCATCGAAGGATTTAAGGCATGTAGACCAGTTATAAGTGTAGATGGTACTCTTTTGTATGGAAAATATAAAGGTTGTTTGTTGATTGCTGTTTCACCAGACGCAAACGGTAAATTGTTTCTATTTGCATTTGCACTAGTTGACGGTGAAGGCATAGAGACGTGGACATGGTTCATGAACTGTATTCGGTGCTTCGTCACAGATCGTGCAGGTCTGCGTGTCATTTCTGATCAGCAAGCCGGTATTTTATCAGCAATGAAAAATGAGATCGGTACATGGAAGGAACCATTTGCATATCATTGGTTCTGTATGAGGCATTTTGCTAGCAATTTCCATAAAAAATTTTGTTGCAAATTTTTGATAAGTTGAAGGTGATTGCGTGTCAAAATCAATGGAAGAAGTTTGAGGAAAAGATGGCACAACTTGAAGCGACCAATGCTGATGGAGCTAATTGATTGAAGGAGAAAGCGATTGAGAAGTGCGCACTTTCTGCCGATGGAGGTCGTAGATATGGTATAATGACAAAAAATCTATCGAAAGTTTTTAATTCGGTTCTAAAAGGTGTTCGTAGCTTGCCTGTCACCACAATTGTAGAATAGATTTTTTTTCGTCTAAACATGTATTTCACTGATCGCCGTGAAGCCACGCAGACGCTTATCAGTGAAGGTAAATTATGGGCACCGCACATTCAGAATCTTATTAATTTACGCCGTGAAAAATCCAATTTACATGAGGCAATAATGTTTAATAACCGGTCAGGTGTTTTTGGGGTGAAAACGGGCATTAGAATGGATATTGGATATCAAAAGGGTGGACATTGGCACACGGTAGATCTCGAGAGCCGAACTTGTTCTTGTGGCAAATTCCAACTATATCACATTCCATGCTCTCATGTGTTAGCGGCATGTGCTTCCCGTGCGTTTGATTATCAACCATACATTGTTGCCTTTTACTCTACCGGTTCATTAGCACAAACGTGAGCACCAACTTTCAAACCTATTCCAGACGAATCTTATTGGCCGACAAAAAGTGGACCAGTGCTCATAGCCGATTCAAGTCTTCGTCGGGTAAAAGGGTGACCAAAGAGTACTCGTATCCGCAATGACATGGATACTCGAGAAGGTGGGAGCACTGGAAAAGTTTGTTCGAAATGCAGAGTGAGTGGACACAATAGACGGAGTTGTAAGAATGTACAGAGTGTAGGGACTTCCCAGTCTACCGGCACTTGAACTTGTATCCCGTTATTGTATTAATGTTGTAAAATCTATCGTTAAGTTAATATGAATTAGAGAGCTTTTGTTTTATGCTGTGTAATTTAAGTTTAAATAGTTAAGCATGAGATATATGGAGTGAATGGTTGTTGAATTTGAGTAAATTTGATTTCAGTACTTTATCTCCACAAAACATGCACAAAAAACATGCACTACTATTCATATAACAGATGTCGTTCTTCTGAATAACGGCATATTAAGGAAATGCCGTTATTCAGAGGAACGACCGTGAAGACAGAAAGAATGGCAAAAGTCCCAAAATTTCTGTTTTTGACACCTAAGAGATGCCGTTATTCAAGATAATGGCGTTCTTAGGAGATGCCGTTATTCAAGATAACGACATCCTTAACTGATGCCGTTATTTTTTAGAACGACCGTGAAGACAGAAAGTTTGGCAGATGTCCCAACTTTTTCGAATTTTCCCATTTATCTGATGTCGTTATCTTAAAGAAAGTTATTGCTGTTTTTCAGTTAAAACATGCACAGACATGCACAGAACTCATACTCTACTTCAATACATGCACATTACACAATTTCGTCAATATTTTTCCCACATTTCAACTCATCAATTCATCACTTCGCTTCAAGTTTTTTTCAGTAATTCAACTCCTCAACTCATCAATTCAACAACTCATCAATTCATCAAGTATTTCCATACACTTTAATATCACAAAAAAATTACTTCGAAGGGCTTTAATACATCAAATTCAAGCACAGACTACCATTACACAATTTTCTCATACACTTCAAATTCAAGCACAGAATTCATACAACCCAAATACTCATCAAGTTAATTCAATTTTTTTCAAAACATACATTTACAAAACATCAAACTAGTAGCCATCAACATTTTTCTAGAATTACATGAAAACTCCATTAAAAGTATAACAACCGACGCATAAAATTGATTCATGAAAAAAAACTAACTAGGCGCATATTGTTGTGGCTTCCTCCTCTTTCGAGCCGGGACTTTCCTCCTACGATCCCCATTCTCTTGTGTCGCAGGAGCACTTGGATCAACATCTCCTTCTTGCCTACCTCCAACTACTTCAATCTCCGGGGTTGCCAATTCACTGTGTGTAGGAGGAAAGCGAACACTCTTACTCCTTCTCAGAGGATGTGAAGGAGTTTGTGGTTAACTTCGAAGTGGGGCGGGGGGTTCTGCTTCAACTGTTTGTTGGGGTGGAGGTGGTGCTTGGCTTACGCTTGATCGGGCCGTTTGAGTTGGTATTTCGGTTGAGCGTAGAAGGGCATCGAAGCACGAACCGTCACCAACTTTTTCAAGAGAATTACGACATGGAAGTAGGAGTTCTCTCGCCAATTCCTTGCATGCCTTCGGAGCGTTGCTCTTCAAGACATGAGCACATTTTCTTGCAATGTCCCATGTGTTGTCAATATATATTAGGAATAAAAATTATTAGTAGTAAACAAAACTTTTATTAAGCAAACATAAGCAAAATGATGTGAATAAAATTTATTAACACTAAGATTACTTTACCATTAAATGATAGGAGAAAGCTTTTGGTTGATACATGGGTTTCGATGTGGAATGTGCGGGTGGTGGTTCCACTTGGTGCCTAGGTATCGGTTGTTGGATTCCCACGGGGAGATCTATTCTTGGCGCTATATACAACCGTGTGGTACGACGGTACCATGCCATGTACCTGGTTTGCAACGATCCGTCGTACAGCACAATCCCTTCTACAACCAAGTCATACTTCCTCTCATTCCAACATGCTACATGAGAACGGTGGTGATTGGCCCAATCCATATTCAGTAAACGACCTTGACCGGTAATATTGTGAAGTCTACGGTCGTACATTGAGTTTTCGGGGATGTGCTGTTGTGCATTGAATTGGCGGAGGACGCGGCCGGGGTAATAGAACTCCACAATTGAGAAATTTACAAGTGGAGCTCGTGTCAACCATAGTTGATTATTGGCAGTGGAAATGGGGGGTAGAAGATGTAGCCTATCGTCTGTATATGGTGTCCAGTAGACGTACTCTTCCCTCAGCTGATCGAGTTCATCCCTGTAATATGTGAGCACACCGCGTGGGTTATCTCTCCACGTGAGCTTACCCGTCCAGTACTCACAAAGAGGAGCTCTCAATACTGGATTTTCATGTTGCACACTTCAACTATTTGAAAGTACCGTTTTCCGGGGTCGGCCGAGATGTATTCGTTACCAACACCATATTTGCAATATCCCCATCGGCCCGGTCATTTGGATTGACCCCATAGAACAATTGCACAGGGCACGGTAGAGGGAGACCAGAGCCACACTTTCCCAACAATATCGGCCGGCTCTTTGTATGTCGGAGATCAATGGAAGGTACATCAAATGCACTACATCACCAGAAGAATTAGGGAATAGAATACCTCCAATCATCAACAAAAGATAAGCCCGCGTATAACATTGGAGTTGTAAGTCCGTCAGTACGTCTGGCAGACTATTATTGAACTCCGTATAAAAGCCAAGAACGTTGGACTGATTCTCCAATGAATACACCCTTATCATCTTCATCCACCTCGTGCCCAAGATAATCTCTTAACAATGCCACTTTATTGAACATCAAGTTGCCGGTGACGGCCACCCCATCGATTGGAAGACCCGTTATGACGGCTGTATCTTGTAGGGTGACCGTCATCTCCCCAACTGGTAAGTGAAACATGTGTGTCTCCGGCCTCCATCGTTCCACAAGAGCGGTAAGTAGTGCGCGGTCACATTTTACTTTTGCCAACTTCGACATTCCATAAAATCGGCTACTTACCAAATAATTTTGAATACGAGGGTGCGTCGGCAAGATGGTGTGCATTCGAAACTCATTTTTTCGACATCTCCAGTCCAAACCACTTGCAACCTATGATCTTCTTGCAGATAAAGCACGGTAGGATCTAAAGGATCCGGATGTCCCCGTGGTCCATGCGAAGTACCAGATGAAGCACCCACATCATGGGAAGAAGTTGGTTGTGTAGGATCCATTTGCCTGTCAACATTAAATATAACGTGTCAACTACAATATTAATAAACATTATGAGACTAGAGATACTAAAATTTGTACTAAAATATTACTAAACATTACTAACCATTAACAAATAATCACCACCACAACATCTCCACACACTATAAATAGATGAATCTAAGTTCGCATAGATAGCAATATAGGTCATCCACATCTCAATCTCCTATAAAAATCACTTTACATATCTATTAGTTACGTGGATCTAATCTACAACGATTTTACTATACTACCAATATAGCTCTTACTATCAACAACAATTTCACAAACCCTATATCAACAATTCAACATTTTACAAACCCTAGATCAACAACAATCCATAAGTATATTTCCACAATTACTACTTAGATAAAACAAATCTACAGCACTTGTACTATACTACCAATGTATACAGCTCTCATACATCAAAATCAACATTGTAAAAAAAATTAGGGATTTTGAAAACTTACCAAAAATTCGAATTCCGGATTCTTTCGAAAATAAATGAGAGAATCAAAACTACATTCTATGTTTAATTGTTGTTTGGCAACTTACAAATCACTCAAATAGTTGGAATTTTAGTACTTTATGATTTACGGATATAGGGTTACTGGAGTGAAGAGAAAGAGAGAAAAGATCGAAAGACAAAGGGGGAAGGAGAAGGGTTTCGGAATATAGGTAACTGTGCAAAAAGAAATTAACTGATGCTGTTATTTTGAATAACGACATCAGTATAATCGTTGTCGTTCTCTCAGAGAACGGCATAGGTTAATTTACTTTAACAATTCTCTCTCAGCTACAATTGAGACTGTTAGATCTTTGGACAAAAAGTAACAGATGCCATTATTTGGAATAACGGCATGAAACTTTCTTTTTCAAACAGATGCCGTTATTAGGAAGAACTACATCAAAATAACCTATGCCGTTTTTTCCAATAACGTTTCTTGCTGACGTGTCCTAAACAGGGATAGATCGCTAATTGTTTTCGGAAGTGGGTCGGAGCGCCAAATATTTTCAAATAGTGGGTCAGTACGGCAAAAATTTTCTCAATTTCCTAACTCCCCACCTTTTCAAAATCCTAACCCCCAACATCTTCACTTCTCATAACCTCCATCCGGTCCCCCTTCTTTCTTTTCCAAACCGATTTCTCTCTCTCTCCCTCTCCACACATGCACACACACACATACAAAAATAAATACAATTCATATAGTCCTAGTATATTAAAAAGTTGTTACATGCCATGTGTGAGTCCATGCACAACTTAAAAAATAGATTTTATAAATGAGTTTGTCTTGTGGACTTTCTTTTAATCAATTTAATTAGTTAGTCTAGTGGGCTTGCTTTTTAATTAATTAATTAATCTAGTGGGCCATCTATTCTAGGTCCATAGGTTTAATAAAAGACTAAATAAAAAAAACCCATGCATGCTAAAATATAAATGAGAGTAAGAAAAATAAAGATGGACAAATTAGCACGTGCTTGTACGAGCACACACTTCACTAATTAATTATTTTTTTAAAACATAAATTATTTATATACATAATATGTACGTAAAAAATTAGTTTAATTAAAATTTATAATGCTTCATGCACAAATAAAATAAATGCGCACACATTTTATGAAATTCATTTCGAGAAAGAATACGCCGAAATATGCGCATCGAAACAAACACGTGTGTCGCACGTAAAATATCAAACATACGAAATTCGATGTTATCAACGGAAAAATGTTAAAGATAATAAAAATACAATATAAGAAAATATATTTATTAATTTTACGACGTAATTGCTGCGTACGTAGAAAACACGTACATTATATGTATAATAATATTTTAATCAAAATAAGGGGAAAATAAATTTCTGTTTATAAAAATAGATTTGTATACCTAAAATAAATAATTTAAACACATAGAAAATATTATACGTAGCGGTGGAAACACATAATCGATACGTGCATCAAAATACGTAAAGAACACGGAAAAATACAGAGATTAAAATTTAATATTTTAGTTGATTTAAATAGGATAAAATATACAGAGAATGCATAAATAGTCATAAATCATAATACTTAATAAAAATACGTTACAAATATTACCAGTAACGGTACAAAATACACGTGCGTAACATATAGGAGCAAAATTATCATTTCCAATTTTGCGGGGTGTTACACTTGGATTGGCAAGGACTTAAAGACGAATTGATGCTAAAGACTATTATCATGATTTAGTTGTTGATGTTTATGTTGTATATATCATGTTGTATTCTTTTATTTCTGCTGCGTTGATGTAAAGAACCGTGTTGTATAATAAAAGTTTTTAATTTCCTTATAATATTGTACGAATTGAAGTAAAAGATCATGTTGTACAACGAATTATATGTAATCGGAATTTGGGGTGTTACAATGTTGTTGCACTCCACCTCACCACCAAGTAGTGCAACAACCTCTTTGCCTTCCGATATGCATTTCCATAGCATTTAGGGTGAAGGAAGTTGACACTTTTAGGTGGTTGAAGAAGGCAGGGGGATTGTTATGAAGAAACTATATGAGAGTAGGGAAATTTGGTGAATGTGATGGCATCGAGGGATGAGATGGAGAATTTGGGTGTCTTGGTGGGACACATAGAAGGAGGCCGGTGGTGAAGGTGTTTGTAAAGGAGGTGGTGAAGAATGTGGGCCTATCGGTCGATGATTGAGTTTTTGCATTGGACGTTAATTGTAACGATAATGTGGGTGTGGAGGCGGAGGAACAAGGGAGGTGAATGAATGCTAGTTGTAATAACATTTCCAATTAGGTGAGGAAAATGTTTGGAGAAAGCAGGGGAGGAGAGAGTGGAGGTAGACGTAGTGGAGGATTAAGATGTTGAGGAGGTAGTGAAGATAATAATCTGAATCTTCGATTTGCTCAGCAAAGCCTGGGGGCGAAAGAGGAGGATGAGGAGGAAGGTTGCAAGAATGGTGTGGGAAGAGAGGAGGAAGGAAATTAAAAGAAGGCTGGCTCCAAGAGAGAGAAGAAATGGGATGGCTGCTGTAAGAGTTTTTCCCAAGGCTGCGAAATACAGTAAATTACAGAGAAGAATTGAGAGAGTGAATAAACAAGGAAGAAGAGTGAATCACCGGGAAGGACAAAATTTGATGGATGGGGGTAAAGAGGTTTGGGAAAGGAAATTGGGCAAATATTTTGAGGAGTTTGGGATGTTTTGTTGGGTAGAACAAATCAAGTTAATTTGAAGGACAAATAGAGGAACATGAAGAAGGCTTATTACTTATTAGACTGTGTGTGTTTGGGAATGGAGTTGGATTATTAAAAGTTTCTTTTTAAGTGGCATTAGATGTGTGCAAACATTAGTTACTACACCTCTATCTACACTCAATTTTTTTTTTCTTAAATCCACTTCTTTATGGTAGTAAGCCACTAAAGTTAAGTTAGCTCCATAAATTTGGAGCCTTTGTCAAAGTTTAAAAAAATGAGGCCGTAATGGAGTTAAGTCAACTTGAGTTATCTTCACTTTTGGACTTATAAAAGTTTGAGATAACTATAGTTATCTCAACTCAAAGTTGACTCCCAAATAACTCCAAGTCTAGAAAATTACAGTTTTGGAGATAACTATCCAAAAGTTTAGTTTTCTTAACTTCATTACATTATCAAACATAACCTAAGTGATTTTCGGCCGAGGAAGTTTAGTTAATCCACTCTTTTGTTGTCTCATCTTGTGTTGGTTTATTGTTAGATGATTTTGGGATGTTGATATTGGTTAAACAATAGTATTGAGGTTTGATGTAACCAATAGTATTAAGGTTTGATGTAATTTTTGGTGATGTTCTGCTGGAATTTTAATAGTAACCTGAATGCCCAAGTAAACCTTCTGATAGCACCGCACGGTTCTGGAATGGATTGATCGATCGACTTGAACTGCAAAAGGAAGAAAGTTTGAAAACAGCTCGAGGCGTGGAATGCATTTTTTTAAGAAGCTATTCGGCCGATTTTGGAGATGAATCATTGATCACCAATACTCCTCCTAGGATATAACGAGCTTCTGTTTACAGTGTTGCCTGATACTCCACTGACAACACGTACCAAGTTTGCACCACTCAATGAAAAAAATTGCTCAATAATTGAAAAAATATTTGAGAAGGGAGTAAGAATATATTTTTCTCTGCATTTTTTCTATCTGACAGAAATCATATATTTATAACCAAAAAAAGAAAACATTTTACTAATTTTTGTCATAAAAACGGGATTTATTTTCACCATAAAGGATCCTTTTCTACTATTAAAATGTTACATTAAAATTTCACATTAATTTATTCTTTACTAGAAAAAATGGCTAGTAAGAGAAGAAACGTTTTTGATATTTAAAACCAGTTAAAAAAAGTCCCCTCCCTTTTTTTTTCAAGAAACCCCAAGACCCAAAGACCCTAAGGCCTTGGCCGGTCAAAGATATAATATATATATATATACTAGATTTCCCGTGGGCACGTGCCTATGGCACGTCTTCGGAACAATACAACATATGAAAGTCTTGTAAACAGTAAAACAACAATTATGTACCTCAAGTTTGAATAGTAAAGCAATAATTAGTTGTAAATAAAAGTCCATGTTTCCATTAGTATATGTTGAAAAATAATTATAAATGGTGGTGTAAAATCCAACTTCTTAGAACTTAAGTGTGGAAAATGATGAAATTTAACTGTTGATGAGATATTTGCTATTTTCAATGTAACATGAGCAATAAAAAATGCATAAAAAATCTGAAAAATTACAAACCTGAAATCTGAAAATATAAATTTCTGAGTAAATAGAGAGAGAATTAGAGAGAGAGAGAGAAATAAATAGATAAATAAATAAAGGAGTTGTTTTGGGGGAAAACGTTTGGGCGGAAAAATATGTTTTGTGATGTTAGATCTGGACCATTGATTTCAACTCCATTGAATGGGAGTCACTTGATAGCTTTCTTTGTATTATATATATATATATATATATATATAAGATGAGAATTGATCCTCCAATCTCATGGGAGCTCAAAACTTTAACCAGTGGACCACAAGACAATATTAATAGTAAATATTAAAATAAGTGTTTTAAATGTATACTAATTTCCAACATGTTCTATTAAGGTTTCTACATATAGTAAGTGAATCTCTTATTCTGAGTTTAATAAACTCGTTTTAATCTGGAAGTAATCCAGTCAGCGAATTTGATTTCGGAGGGTGGTAGGGGTGATTCCGTGAATTTTGAATTTCAATATAGAATTTTGAAATTCAAAATTTAGTGGGGGAATGTGAAGAGAATTTTTTGTGTAATTTGAATTTCAAACTAGAGTTGGTTTGAAACTCAAATTATAATTGATGGAGTGAACGAAGAGTACAAGCGTCTCATTTGATAGGCGGTGGTGCTCGGCTACTATTGAGAACTGGATTTGACGTAATCGAAAGATGGCATCGCGGTGGGGTTAGTTTGGTGGACACACGACGACAACGTCGTGGGGAGAGGAGTTAGCATGCCAGCAAGAGACGGTGGTTGTGGTTCCTGCCACAGTGGACGTTTGGGGGAAGGTGGACGGATTTTCTGGGGTGGAGAGATTGGTCGATGGATTTTGAATGCCAAATTAGATTTTTTCTGGAATTCAAATCACAGCTGGAGGGTTAGGAGGGAGAACATGGTGCACATGCATCGTCTACAAGTTTAGCTAGGAGAGGCACTAGTTAGGATTCTAGGCTTAGCTTTGTAATAGTTCTCCACTATTCCGTTCTAGGAACGGATTGATGTATAATTATTGTACTACTTGTTTCGTTAATATTTTATTAATGAAGAGGTGATGAGGTCACCTTTTTTCTCAAAAAAAAAAATCCAGTCAGCTCTGCCCCAGCCAAATCCATTATAATTTTATGTAGCTTTACATTTTTCTTTTAGTTTGATAAAATAGTTGAAGTGGGTTCTTCGTAAGATATATAGCATGGATATATGAATATGTTTTGTTCCCGCTTTGAGGAGATCAGGGATAAGCACTCCATAAGAGGGCAGTCATGTCAGGAGTTGGATTGTGCTGAGCTCGCGACCTGGCCATGGCAGGGAAAGTGAAGATTGGAATTGAAAGGAGGAAGAAGATGAAGTGGTTTGAGGCAGAAGAAATTACTTTTTTTTTATTGATTAAATCTCAGTTTGTTACAATCGTGAATAAGTAGCTGGAGGTGGAGACGGTTACACATACGACAAAAGATTCAATAGAGCACGTGCTGAACGCACTCTCTTTTCCCGCCACCACTCCCGCCACTTCTCAGTTTAAAAGAAAAGGAAAACAGTGCACGAAGCACGTAAAACCCAAACAGACAAACAGACACCTAAAAACTAATACAAATCAACCTTACAAACTCGATACAATGAACCCATTACACTCAAATGAATACGACGATGATCCACAGCTTCCTACGGTGCCGGCAGAGACGGAGCAACTGTCGGCATCCCTGACAACTCCTCCCCCCATAGAATCGAGCTTGTCCCAAGCTCGAAGCTTGGATATTTGCATCGAAATTCGTTTATATCGATCCAGGAGGCATTTCTCAAATCCTCATTCTTCCATTTCACTAACAGATGAATGCCCACTCTATTATTCTTCTTGAACACCCTCCTCTCCAGTATAGATTCTGGTTCTTCAGCTTGAGACTCTTTAACCCACCAATGAGGTACTTCCGTTGCTATGTTAGGGAGATGATCACCATGACATTTCTTTAACTTTGAAACAGGGTGCAAAGTAGCAGTCGGTGGTAGCTCTAAGCGGTAGGCAGCTGAACCAATCTTCTCCAGTATTCGATACAGCCCAAAGTACTTAGACGACAGCTTCTGAGGAGTGGCATTACGCAGAGACACCTGTTTGTATGGTTGCAATTTTAACAGCACTAGATCCCCCACTTCAAAATTCCTCTCAGTTCTCCTTCGATATGCAAAAAACTTCATACAACTCTGAGCCTGGACCAAGTTGTCTTTTAACAACTTAATGATAGCATCTCTAGCAACCAAGCTATCTTCAACCGCTGGTAGAGCTGATGTACCAGGAATATAGTGCAATAACGATGGTGGTGGCCTTCCATAAACACCTTCAAAAGGAGTGCAACCCGTCGATACATGCCAACAAGTATTGTACCAAAATTCTGCCCAACTCAGCCATCTAACCCATTCGTTGGACTTCTGACCACACGGGCACCTCAGATATTGTTCTAGTGCTTTGTTTACTATCTCAGTTTGCCCGTCGCTTTGAGGGTGATATGCCGATGACATCTGGAGTCGACAGTTCTGCAGTGTGAAGAATTCCTTCCAGAATTTGCTAACGAAAACCGGGTCTCTATCGCTAACTATGCTGCGTGGCATCCCATGAAGCTTGTAGACATTGTCTATAAAAATTTGAGCTATAGTTTGGGCCGTATAGGGGTGTACGATTACAATGAAGTGTGCATACTTAGATAAACAATCTACAACCACCATGATAGCATTCTTGCCTGCGCATTTGGGTAAACCTTCTACAAAATCCATGGAAATATCTTCCCAAATTCTCTCAGGTATTGGTAGAGGTTGGAGATACCCTGCTGGCAAAAAAGTTTCATTTTTATTGTGCTGACAAACTAGACATTCTCTAATGAATTTCTTCACATCTTTGCTCATTCCTTCCCATACAAATGCCCTCTTAATCCTCTGCAGAGTCTTATGAAATCCAGAGTGTCCCCCCATAGAAGATGAATGGTGATCTAGGAAAATTAATTCCTTAACACTTGCATTTGGACTCACCAAAATCTTCCCTTGGTAATACCAAATTCCCCCAAAGGTCTTGTAATTTGTAGAATTTAATGTTCCGGCTTGTAACTTCTCAACTAGCTCAATGAAGTACGGGTCCTTCTCCACCATGGTTTTCACCTCTTCCAACCAGCTAGGAACTACAAAAGTGATCTCACAGTAAATATCTTGCTCACCCTGTCTCCTCGACAACCCATCAGCGACTAAGTTATCAGATCCCTTCTTATATTCAACTCTGAAAGAATATCCGAGTAGCTTCCACATCCATTTTTTGGACTTCAGTATTGATCTTTTGTTCAAGCATATATTTGATACTCCGCTGATCTGTTTTGATCACAAATGAGGATCCTAACAAGTATTGTCTCCAATGTTTCACAGCTTGTAATATAGCGAGGATCTCTTTTTCATATGTTGACATGGCTAGAGCCCTTCCCTTGAGAGCTTTACTCATAAAAGCTATGGGGTGCAATTCCTGCATAAGCATTGCGCCGATTCCCTCTAGAGATGCATCTGTTTCCAAGGTGAAAGGCTTTGAAAAATCTGGGGGACGAAGAACAGGGGTAGTAGTCATGGCTATCTTGAGTTTGAGGAATGCTTGGGTTGCCTTCTCTGACCATTGGAATGAATTTTTCTTAAGCAATTGGGTAAGCGGCGCTGCTATATTACCATAATCTTTAACAAATCTCTGATAGTAACCAGTAAGCCCCAAAAATCCCCTCAGCTCCTTTACGGTTTTAGGTTCAGGCCACTCCTCTACTGCCTTAATTTTGTTTTGGTCCACCGGAATTCCATCTGCGCTAATGACATGGCCTAAGTAGCCCACAGATGTTTTTCCAAAGCTGCATTTACTCCTCTTTGCTATCAGCTGGTGATCACTTAGGACCCTTAATGTCTGTGCTAAGTGTACAATTTGGCTCTCCCAATCAGCACTATAAACTAAGATGTCATCGAAAAAGACCAGAATGAATTTGCGGAGAAATTCTTTGAAAATATCATTCATAAGATTTTGAAAAGTTGCGGGGGCATTGGTGAGTCCAAAGGGCATAACTAGGAACTCGAAATGCCCATGGTGAGTTCGAAATGCTGTCTTGGGAACATCATCCTCGTGCACTCGGATTTGGTGGTACCCCGACCTTAAGTCGATTTCGGAGAAGTATTTAGAGCCATTCAGTTCATCTAATAGTTCATCTACGATGGGAATTGGAAATTTAGCCTTGAGAGTGAGGTTGTTTATAGCTCTATAGTCCACGCACATTCTCCAGCTTCCATCAGACTTCTTCACTAATATGACGGGGGAAGCATAAGAGCTATTACTTGGTCGAATAAATCCAGAACTGAGCATCTCCTTAATCTGCCGCTCAATCTCATTTTTGTAGAAGTGGGGGTGTTTATACGGTCTGATGCAAACAGGTTTATGCCCTTCGATCATAGGTATGTGGTGGTTGATGGATCTTGGAGGAGGAAAACTCATTTCATCAGTGAAAACTTCTGGAAAACTTCGCAAAACCTGAAGTATGTCAGCTTCTCTTTGTGCCACTAAGTTCTCATTTCCTTGGAAGTCTTGCCCACACTTTGCTTCTTCTGATGCCTCTACTTCGGAGAATTCCCTTTGCAACTGTATCATAAATGCCTGGCACACGCAGCTGCTGATTTTAACTAGCTCCTCTCCCTCAAGGCACTGCAATTGTGGATTGATAATACCCTGTAGTTTGTGCCATTTGCCCTCACTTTGAAACTGCATCGTCATTTCTTCGAAATCCAAAGTAACTGGACCAAGTGATCGCAGCCAATGCGCTCCCAACACCATTTGTGCTGGACCCAATGGAAGCAACAAAAAATCAGCCTGTAGACTAACCCCTTGTACTGTGAAGTTGATCTTCTCTACAGTCCCTTCACTATACATTACTTGGCCATTCGCTACTGTGACCTTAAACTTGGGTTCACCTTTGATGAGCAAATTGGCTTTAATGGCAGTTTGAGGGTCTAGGTAGTTGTGGGTAGACCCCGTATCAATCAATATACTGACTTCTCTCCCATTTACCTTCCCTTTTACCCACATCGTTTGAGGATATACCTGCGCTCCTACCAATGCATGGAAGGAGATCTCTGGAGCTGCATTTGTGGAATGAGGAACTGTTGGATTGGGAATAAGTTGTTCTTCACCATCTATCACTACATCTTCTGTGCTCTCTTCCTCCTCCTCCAACGCTTCAAGATAATAAAACTTCTGGGTTTTGCACACATGACCCTGAGAATACCTCTCGTCACAATTAAAACATAACCCTTTGGCTCTTCTTTCTCTCATTTCCTGAATGCTAAGACGTTGAGGATTAAAATTAGTTGTAGGATTAGAGGGACTCAAGTTGTTTGCAGGATTGTGTGGAGTGTAATGGTTGATGGAATTAGGGGGTGTGAAGGTAGTTTTTGCAGGAGTAGGAATGGATATAGGTATCTGAGTCTTGGTAGCAAAAGGAGTTTTATAGCTTCATCTTAAACATGATATTTTTTCTTCAAACCCACGAGCCAATCCAATGGCCTCGTTTACATTCTTGGGACGCTGAGATTTAACATCCCATCTAACTTCATCTCTTAAGCCGCTAATGAATGTGCTCAAATAGTGAGCCTCCGTCCAATCTTCCACATAGTTAGAAAGTTTATCAAACTCCTGTATGTACGCTTCGATATGTCCTTTTTGCTGCAATTTAGACAAGATTCCGCTGTAGTCATTGAACTCCGTAGGTCCAATTCGAGTAAGCAGCTCTTCCAAAAACTTCACCCAAGTGATTTCATGCACTCTAGGCTTAAGATGCCTGTGGTACCACTGCGCCGCCCCCCCTCTCAGATTTAAGGATGCATACTTCAATTTCTGTGCTTCTGGAATCTAATAGAACTCGAGGAATTGCTCTACGCCACAGATCCATTCTGTAGGGTCTCCCTCTTGGAAGATTGGGAATTCGACTTTGAATGGAGTTTTAATCAAATTCCCAAATTCACTCTGGCCTATGAACATCACTGAGTGGGAGTTAGCGTGGCTTACCTCCCTGAAGGACTACGAATGCGGGGGGGGGGTGGAAAGCAACGGGGGCTGTTGAGAACTGAGTTGCTGCGGATTGGAAGGTGGTTGTGAAGTTTGCTGCATCATTCTTATCATCGTCTCCATTCGGGACTCCATCACTAAAAATCTCTCTCCGATGCTGGTCGCGATGGCCTCCACTCTCTCCGTAAGGAACCCCGTCTGTAACTGGTTCTCCGTCAATCTACTTCTCAAATTCGCCACCTCTCCTTCTAGTTCCGTACTTCCTTCGGTTCGGCCATCATCATCGGCGGTATATGACTCTGATACCAAATTGTCAGGAGTTGGATTGTGCTGAGTTCGCGACCTGGCCATGGCAGGGAAAGTGAAGATTGGAATTGAAAGGAGGAAGAAGATGAAGTGGTTTGAGGCAGAAGAAATTACTTTTTTTTATTGATTAAATCTCAGTTTGTTACAATCGTGAATAAGTAGCTGGAGGTGGACACGGTTACACATACGACAAAAGATTTAATAGAGCATGTGCTGAATGCACTCTTTTTTCCTGCCACCACTCCCGCCACTTCTCAGTTTAAAAGAAAAGGAAAACAGTGCACGAAGCACGTAAAACCCAAACAGACAAACAGACACCTAAAAACCGATACAACTTAACCTTACAGACTCGATACAATGAACCCATTACACTCAAATGAATACGACGATGATCCATAGCTTTCTATGGTGCCGGCGGAGACGGAGCAACTGTCGGCATCCCTGACAAGTCATCATAATATGAACCGATCTTTTATCTCCAAGAACTGGTCCATGTAATTGAGTTTCGTTATTGGATACCCTTTGTCTCACTGGTTTTTTTATTGGATTGAGAAATATACGAGATGGGTGATTCTTTTTGCAGCAGTTGAATATATAGCAGTAGCTAGCGATACTAGAAAGAACACAGGAATTGGTGTATACTAGATTCAGAAGGCCAATGGAAGAAAGTTCGGCGTTGAGTGGATGGGGGCATCAAGGCTTTGTAGTGCAAGATAATGGATCAAATTTGTTGCAGTAAGCAAGTAATTTCTGTCAATGCAAGTAAATTAAATCTATAGTGCTAAGCTATGCATATGTTAGAATACAAGTGCAATTTTCCTTAACCATTCTACAACTTCGAAATTTTAGCATAGTGGCAAAGACTTTCACATGGTATCAGAGCAACTCAGGTTCAAATCTCACTTGCTACGCAATTTAAATGTGGATTAAAAAAAAAATACCGCTGCGTATTGTCCATTGTGTTAGAATACAAGTGCAATTTTCCTTAACCCTTCTACAACTTCGAAGTTTTAGCACAGTGACAGAGACTTTTACAGCATATTGCTCTCTGATTATACCTACCTGTGACATGTTGAAAATATGCCTTAAATATTTCTCTAGACTTATTATTTTTAGGTAAGTTTAGTATATATCTTTATCTATTTAATTTATTTGATATAATCTCTTTGATATAATTTGAAATATTAATTAGTTTAGATGGAGATTTAATCATATTTTAAATAGGGACTGAATATTTAATTGGTCTATTTTACCCCAGAAGAAGGAGAAA
Organism: Hemerocallis citrina; assembly: GCA_017893485.1. Lineage (NCBI taxonomy): Eukaryota > Viridiplantae > Streptophyta > Magnoliopsida > Asparagales > Asphodelaceae > Hemerocallis > Hemerocallis citrina. The sequence goes on along the minus strand of CM030359.1, from coordinate 443,405,867 downwards.
TAGTTTTGGAGTTTATGTTTATCTTAAACTCTAAAGTATGAACCAACTAATATTTAAATTAGATTTTTGAATTTATCGTCCCTAACTTGTAATCCAAGATTACTGCTCTATAATTCATGAGAATAGATTGTATTAGAGAGTCAATAGAAAGAAATAGAAGCTAGTTATCTAATTGAGAAAGTATTGTAATCAGGGAGAAAAAAATAGAGACTAAGAGATATGTCTTAATTCCCTTGCTATCTAACTGAATATTGGCCCCGAAAAATCTTCCTTTGTTCTTCTTTTTGCTACTTTTCAATTTGTTGCAAGTCCGATTTATTTTGCCGAACTCTCTGAAGAATAACAAGTTGTTGGGTCTCTATCTATTTTGACCTAGCACTACACATCTGAAGATGCGAAGCATGCAACTCCTCTTCGTTAAGAGTTTTGTGATGTTCAATTAATGGGGATTGACATTGTGAGCATTCATTCTGAGCACTCAATATTATTGAGATACTAGATGAATTCTCTGATCAACAAAAACTGCTTATTGACTTATTTGCAACAGAGTCGAGCTGATCATCACAGATTTTCATATTATTGCTTTCAGGTATTTCAGTACCATCTCCCTCCAACTTTGTAGAAACTTAAGAGTGCATATGGAAAATGGTGTTCAGATGAAAATTTTATATTGCTTTCATCTGTTTGCTTTAGTTCTCCCTTACAGTCAATATATCAATCAGGCTTCCTGAAGATTCTGGAGAAAGAAGTTTTTTTTTAGGTGAATGATAGAATCAAACGTTTCCAGCCCGATATATATAATAAAACAATAAAGTACAAAAATTAACAATTTTACCGAGAGTAAAACTAAAACCAACAACAACATGCAAACTAACGAGAAGTGAAAGCAATTGAGGAAATTTCCTAGAGCTAACAGAGGTAAACAAAAAGCCAAGGAACGCGATCAAACTTCGCAACCAAAGACCAAAAAACAAAGGCCAGAAGCCGACCACCTCCCGCAAAACAGCTAAGCAAGCTGAATTTACACCCTTCCGACTACGTCGCAGAAGAGAAGCAGGGCATCGACCCACCCGGCCAAGAGGCTGGACTTGCCGCCAAATCCTCTCCACCTGATCCAAAGAAGCCCAGGCATTCAAACACAGGGCGCAGCCATCATGCATACGAGAGAGACTGCCCAACCGCAGAAACCAGGAGCACGAGATTGAAACCTACAACAGGACCACCATGAAAGAACACTAGAATTGAACCGCAATATTGTTGGATTTATGTCTTGCATACTATATTGGATAAGAAGACGATAAGATGATGGAGAGACAAAGGCGATTGGAAATGGAGTGGAGGCAAGAAACAGTCAGCAGAAGGTGACAGAGAAGGTTGCGGTCGACTGGACCGTGGGGTCGATCGACTGGACCGTGGGGTCGGTCGAACGCCCTACTGCAGCGAGACGACAGTCGACTGCACGGTCGACTGGTTTGCTCTCGGGTGGACTTCAGAAGGTTGCGGTCGACCGTACCTTGGGGGTAGGTCGACCAACAGCGGCGCTGATGGGTTTTCGAGTTTGAATCTAGGTGATTCGTGAATAGCCCAACTTGCTCTTCAAGTTGGATCGTGTGGCTTTTATCGTAAGGTTATCTCTTATGTAATATTCAATGGCTATTGTAACAAGATATTAACTTAGGGTTTGTCTCTAGATCTATATAAACAATTGTAACGGCTCATAGATCGTGATGATTCTATTGAGTGCTGAATAGAAGAATAGAGTACTTCATCTGAGAGGGTGAGAGAGTTCTCCAGTGTAAGCAGCATCAAGTTCCATTAGGCTTGAGAGAGGGTCGTGGTGAGAATTGTAATATTTTTGTATCTTTTCTAGTTGAATAATATCTCAATTTTTGCTTCCCTGGATTAAGGCGAAAGCCCCAACCGGGACAATTCTTGTGTGCTGTGGGTGTTTGGTGTGATCCAGTCTTGCTTGGTGGTTTTGTATTGATTGTGTCAAAGACTCAACAAGATCCTCATAATTTCCTAACAAACAGACCACAGTGATTACCCCAACCAAGAAGGGGGATCACAAGCTCGGCATCCTCCGCACGGAGGACTGCCAAACCAAGGAGAAAGAAAGCAAGAACACTAGACAAAAACAAGAATGGTGCAAAACAGGACAGGCATAGCTAAAAGATACCTCAGCTACAACCAAAATAAAGGCCCTGACACCCTGAACTGGTACCGGTGCTAAGGTACCCACCACCAAAAAGCTAACGAATCACACAGACCGAGTCAGCCTAGAAGGGCACGAAACATACCCAACGCACTCCGGTACTAGCGCGACTAACCGATTAGCACAGAGCTACCATAGAGCAAGCCAGCCCAAAAATAAGGACCGCATCGTCTCAAGAAAGAGACGCACACCAGAATCAAACTCAACAAAAGAGAACATCACCACACAGATACATTAATTAACAAAACCACCAAGCGAACATGCCAGGGAAACAAACACAAAACAAAACTCCTCCTAATTAAAAGGAAGTACCAGCCTCCAAGAAGAACATCCTGCCCAACAACAGTGACCAAAAGAGGGAACAAACATATAGCAATAACCACCATCAAAAGAGAACCGAAAAGAGCATGGCATGGTAGAAGCAGGAGAGGAACCCAAAACTAACAACTTCAAGCAGAACAAAAACCAAAAGACCCTTCAGAAAAGAAGGCAAAAAGATTAATCCATCACTTTAGATCTTCAAAGAAAGACAAAAGAGAAGTAAATCAGCAATGGAACCGAGAAAAAGTAGATTACGAACTAGTAGAATGGAAAATACTAATCGCCTCATCCAGGCGAAGTAAGTGTAAAGCTTCCACTTTATCGAAAAGCCAAAATTTAGAGAAGAAAAAGAAATCATCGATAATATTATCAATCGACAAGGTGGATTGGGCAAAAATGCGCTTGTCGATTAGGCAAAAATGCGTTTGTTCCGTGTCGACCAAATAACCCAAATGATCGCAATAATAGAAAGAATCCAAGATGTACTAAATTCTTTCTTGATGGATTGAGATATCCAACAGGAAGAGAATTCACTGGGGATAGCCGGCGCTTGCCAAGCGATGACCGAGATCCTCCATAACGGTTGGATAAAGGGACACTTTAGGAACAGATGATCTGCATCCGCATGATGTAAGGAACATAACGCACGTAATTGGCCTATGGCCAGGTTCCTCTTGTTGAGAACATCAACAGTTAGGAGCTTGTTGTTCAACGCTAGCCAGGTTAAAATTTTGGATTTGAGGGGAGTACAACTGCTCCATAATGGCTTAGCAACCGGGGAGGCAACCCCTTCGAAGTTGAGGAAATTGTAAAAGGATTTAACTGAGTATTTACCCGAGTTGGTCCATTTCCATTTGAAGTCTTCTGAAGGAAACCAGGAGTAATGTTTAATACCATCGAAAAGCTCTTGGAGCTGAAGCAAAAGAGGCGGCGATAGAACGTATGTGAAAGGGATCGACCAGAACTTTTGGTTATTGATAACTACAATATTATCCGCTACCATGGCAGAGGGGTTGGACGCCAACTGATAGAGGGAAGGAAAAGCTAAAGTGAGCTTGAAATTACCAAACCATAGATCCTCCCATAATCTGGTCTTGGACCCATCCTCGCACTCATGGACTAAACCACAATGGAATGGGCTGGCCACTTACCAATTCTGGAGAAAGAAGTAATAAAAACACGAAAACTCATGGAAACTAATTTTGAAAAATTCAATCTTAAGCCCCCTTTACAAGAAAAATATAGGCAGCAATAGGATACATATATATGCAATTGCCTTTATGCACAGTAAACTCTTATTACCCTCCTCTTTCTAGATTCGAACAACACACGTACTAGACCATAATATCATCATGTAACGAGAGATTGTGGTTTCAATTCTTAAGCTAGGAAATATCAAACAAGAACTTTAAAGAGTAAATTCAAATTCTACGATTTCATAATGGTCGTAATTTCATGTTGTACCATATCGTATCAATCACTGAGCTGAGCTACCTAAGTATACTACTCTTTGCTTTCTCTCAAGGACCAGTTGATAATTTCTCATTTCTATTGTTAAAAGTACCAACCAACCAACATTCTTCTTCTACTTCATACGTCTTCCTCTATCTCTCTCTACCCAGCCCTCGCTGAAAAGAAATGGTCGATCGGACCATCCTAGTTCCAGCAGTAGGATGGCTTATTTCTCCGTTAGTCATCAAAATGTATGACAAATATTTCAACTCCCATAGTTTTGCCAAAAACCTTCAAACCCTTACAAGGGGCATCCTTCCAAAAGTCCGCACAGTGATTGAATTAGCAGAGAGTTTGCACGAAATACCGGATGGACTCCAAACATGGCTAACCCAACTCCAACATGTTTCTGATTGTTCGTTGAATGATAATGGAACAGTTATAAGGCCAGTACTTCCTAGCAATGATTTAAAGAAGAGAGTGAGGGAATTAATGAAGATCGCAAATTGTGTTGATGAATTCATTCCCATCATAAAACTCTGTATGCACTCTGATATTAATAGTCAAAGAAGAGTACCGTGATTCCTAACTCTTCTACCTCCTTCCCACCGCGTTATGTATATGGTAGAGAGTATGAGTGTAAAACTCTCTTACAGTCATTGGTATCTAAACACATTGCCACCAATGACTCAGGAACGCGTGTATTTGCTGGCCATCTATGGTGCTGGTGGTGTTGGAAAGACCACTCTTGCTCAGCGCATCTTTCATGACCATCTGCAAGTTGTAGTTTATTTTGGAGATAAGAGGATGTGGGTTCATGTATCTTGAACTTTTAGTGCCTGAGATGTTTTTTGTTTTTTTGTTTTTTTTGTTTTTGTTTTTTTTTAATGCAAAAGTGACTAATGTCACCTGTCTCATTAATGAACTGTTAACGAAACATGTAAGTCCTCATTACAGCTCAACACCCATACACTTCTACTACTCATATATAAAAGTAAAACATATTCAAGTGTTTGATACCCCAAACACCCATACAGAATTCCCCTCATCCTCCGCGCAACCGCCTCCAAGACGTCGCGATGAGAGTTACCATAAGGCCTCAGCTGTTGCACTACTCATTGTCCATTCACAGCTTTTTCCTAGCTCCTGTAGTACCTGCCCAAGCATTACTTAGAGACCAAATTTTATGTATCAACCAATGAAACGATCAGTTTTTGTTACGAAAGCAAGAATCATTTCTATCTAGCTACAGACTCCATAAGCACACCGCAACAGTAATATCCCACATGATAAGTTTTTTCCTTTCTAAACTGCTTTAGCCTCCAGCTACCCCAAATGTCGTCAATACTACTTGGTGTCTCTATCGTACCAAATCCCAATCCCACTGTTTCCCAAGTAAGTCTCGTCTTAGGGCAAACAAAGAATATATGGTTGATATCCTCTTCCCCAGCGTAACACCGCGAGAACGTCACGTCGATTGGAATGTTTTGTTTCCTAATGTCCGTTTTAGAGAAAATCGCGTTATTTAGCACCAGCCAAAGGAATGCCCTGACCTTATGATGGCATCTCGACCTCCAGATAACATCTGCTCTCGAGCTTCTCACCCCCCCCCCCATCATTAATTAATTCATACAACGACCGTACTGAGAAAGAAGTATTATCGCCTAGTTTCCATTCTCTAATGTCCTCTTCCGTCCTGCACGGGTCCCAAAATTCCGACACAAATCCTTGAAGGCTCCGTAGTTGTCTCTAAAATTCTAGCAATGCTATTCCCTCACTCTCTAATTTGCAGGTTTCTTGTTTACACCCGTCTGCCACCAGAGCATCCATATTGCCTAACTTCTTATCCAATAGCGGGAATAATGATTGGAACGTGTTGTCCCCGCACCATTTATCCTTCCAAAATCTCGTTTCTGTCCCGTTTCCCACTTTACATCTTGTATTTGCATGGAACAACTCCCCCACCTTTGCAATCCCTTTCCATATACATGACGCTTTTCCATGTTTGCTTTTTCCTCCAAATCTAAATTTCTTTTGATACCGATACACTCTGAACAAATTGCACCACCAAGTCTTTCTACGGTGGATCATTTTCCACCACCATTTCGCTAATAAAGCTTCATTCATGTCACGTAGATTCAAAATTCCGAACCCTCCAAACTCCTTCTTTTTACACACCCTTCCCCACATAACCAGATAAAATCCCTTACATTCCTCTGTCGAGCCTTTCTATAGAAAACGTCTCCTGGCTTTATCAATTCGATCAATAGCCCAACTGGGCATCTCATAGATAGACATTAGATATGTAGGCAGGCTACTCAAAACCGAGTTAATCAACGTGATTCTCCCTCCCAACAAAAGAGACTATCCTTTCCACCCCACAAGCTTTTTCTCTATTTTTTCAATCAACACACCCCAATCTTCCTTAAGCATCTTTCCCGATCGGATCAGAGTCCCCAAATATGTAAGTGACAATTTTCCCTTGGCACATCCCATCCCTGTTGCGATCATCTCCAGTGAGTTGGAGTTATCTCCTCCGAGGGGCAACACACAACTCTTGTTTAGATTTACCGTTAACCCTGACTAGTATTCAAAACATTGCAGTATTATCCTGATTGCCACCATTTCCTCCATCTTTGCCACCCCAAATATAAGTGTATCGTCGGCATACTGCAGTATAGACATTGCGACCAGGACTCCTTTCACCACATCTCCTTTGATCAGCTTTGCTTCCTTCCCTCTTTTAGTTAATTCTGCCAGTCCATCGGCAATAATAGTGAAAAGTAGCTGTGATAACGGATCTCCCTACCTTAGGCCTCTTCTGCACCTGATTTCTCTCCCAGCCTCCCCATTGAAGTGGATAAACAATTTGCCATTTCTGACACACATCTTCATCCACGGCCTCCATTTTTGACCAAATTCTTTTAGCTCAAGCGCCTCATCCACACAGTCCCATTCCACCGTGTCGTAAGTCTTTTCAAAGTCTAACTTTAGTAAGAATCCATCTACTTTATCCTTGTTTCCTCTAAAGACCATTTCATGTGCTGACGCGATACTATCCATGATATCTCACCATTTAATAAACCCACTCTGTGTCTCATCTATGATATCCCTCAGATGAGGAACCTACTAGCTAGCAATTTGGGGATGATCTTAATGACCCGTTCAACAGACTAATGGGTCTGTGGTCGGAAACCGTTAGAATTTTTGCCTTTTTTCAGGATTAGAATCATGTTTGCATAGTTTAATCTGTCCACCTTTGCCCCCTCAGAAATAGTTCTTGGAAAATTTCTATCAAATCCTTCTTGATGATGTTCCAGTATTGGTTATAGAAAAAGATCGGGAAACCATCTGGCCCTGGCGCCTTGTCTTGTCCCAGTCTCTTAATTGCCTTTAAGATCTCCTCTTCCGAGAAAGACTCTTCAATCCCATTGCTTCCATCAATTCTCAACTCCACCCACATGTTTGGCTTCATCTTGCATCTCAATGTCCTTTTCTTTCCCAACAACTCGCTAAAGGTCCTATCTATCTATTGTCTCATTCCCGCTTCATCTTCCATCCACATCTCTTCCAAAAATAGCCCCATGATGTTATTCTGACACCTTCTACCATTTGGCACCTTATGGAAGAAGGCCGTGTTTAAGTCGTCTTCCTTTAGCCACTGAATCCTCGATCTTTGTTTCCATTAATATTCCTCAAATTCACTAATTTTGAGCAGCTCCGCTCTGCTTGCCGCCAGTTCCTCTGATTCCTCCCTACATAAAATCTTCTCCTCCTCAATAGTTTCAAGTTCATGCGTTCTGTTTCCCAACCCTTCTTTCTTCCTCTTCAGTTCCCCAGTTCCTTTTTGGCCCACTTCTTAAGACACTTACGTAATCTTCCTATCTTGATATTCCACATGGACACTGCATCCGTATGAATGATTGGTGCTCCTCAGGACTCCTCAATGATCTTTCTAACGGTGTTGTTAAGGGTCCACGCCTTTTAAAATCTAAACTATTGATGCTTAGACTGCTTAGTGTCATCAGTCTCAAGAATTAGGGGCGTATGATCTGAGGTGAATTCGGGACGGATCTCGCTTTCTCCTGTGGGAATCGTTCTTCCCAATCTTTAGAAACTAAAATTCTATCCAGCTTAGCAAGGGTTGGGTTAGCTTGCATGTTGGTTCCAGGTGAAACTCCTGTCTGATGTCCGTATTTTAATTAAGTCAAGCTCATTGATGGTGGAGTTGAAATTTCTTCTATCCCCATCACCAGCACCTCTACCTCTGTGCTCGTTCTGAAATCTTGTAATGTTAAAATCTAGTGCCCGAGATGTGACTAGTAAATATTATTGAGTCTCCTAGCTCTGCTGGATGCTTTGAAATCAAAACTGCCGATGCCTTCAGATGAAACATTGGTAGATTCTGAAGTCTGAAAAAGTTTCTGGTTGTTTTAGATGATGTCTGACATGAAGGTACAGAAGGCATGGAGAAATTGGAGCAGTTGCTCAATTCTTTGATCATGCTTCTAGGAGAAAGCAAAACTCTTATAACAACGAAGACAAAAACTGAAGCGACAGCGGTGTTAGAAATTTTGCGCCGGATCTTGTTGAGTTATGTTATACGATCAATACAAACCACTAAGGAAAATAATAGATCAAATTAAACACACTAAAAGCACAAATTTCCCCCAGTTTGGATGAACCCTAATCCGAGAGAGAAATAACCGGGATAATATTCAATTAGACAAAGATACAAGAGTTACAAACACTCCCACTAGGAACCTATATATCCCTTAAGTCTTACCAGAAGATACTTGTTGTTTACAATTAGAAAAACTTTCAAACTCTCTTCAATAAAGTACTCAATCTTACATCTCAAATGAGCTTGTTACAATGCATATATAAAGATCTAGAGAAACCTTATGTTTTATTCTTTATACAATAGGCGTTCGATATTTTTGAAAAGATTAAAATGCGATGAGAGTCATATGATCTAACTTGGAGAACAAGTGGGGGCTTCAAACAGATCCAACAGATCCAATCCATACAACCCTTGCTGCCAGATGCGGTCGAGTGCCCTCAAGGGAACTTGGCTGTCTTGGTCTCGACCAAAATAAAGAGCATCGGTAGTCGACTGCTGTCTTCCAGTTGCCGCTTCTCTGCTTGCTGATGCCGCTTCGCTTATCGTTTCCAACATTCGCTTTGACCTCTTCACACATCACCGTCCTATCTTCTTCTCGGACATGGTATGCAGGACATAAACTCAACAAGTGGTAGGTGCAACAGAGAGATTTTGTTTGAAGAGATTAGATGTTGATGTTTGTATGTCATTTGTCAAAAATTATGCCTTTTGCCATGGATTAAGTGAAGAAGTCGCAAAACTGATTGATGATAAACTTGATGCTAACAAGCTAAAAAGTCACCTCTAGCTGCAAAAATATTAGGAATTCGGCTGGCAAATGCTGTTAATGGTGACTCTCGCAGAAAGATTATTAAGGAAGACATGCTCAAAAGGTTAGTCGACTTTTTTGTTCTAGACTTATGAGCACCTTCTATGGAAACAACAACAGTGCTTTGCATTCACTAGTCTAATCCCGGAGCGTTGGAAGTTCAAACAGGACGACTTGGTCAATCTCTGGAAGGACAACTATTGATTGAGGTGAACTCCGAGGGTACGTTGGAAATACTTCAGGGACTTGGGGTATTCTTCATTCATCCAACCATTCGATGAAAAAGAAGTTGACGATAGAAGATCATGCATGATGCTGCTGATTTTAGGGTGGGAGCAAAATGTGTGAGTTCTTGTAATTTGTAGTTGAGGAGACAGGTTCTGAGACAGATCTCAACTGCAGATCTGGATCTGAGATGAGGATTTTTTGGGGGACAGTAAAGGAGGTGAAGCTCGTGGCTGGCCTCTCTGAGCACCTGCAAACTGCCTAGAAAAATCGGGAGAGTTCCCGGCGATAAGTCCTCCGATGATCTAGTCAGTCATTGAAAAGAAGAGGAAACTAGGGTTCAAGTGGAGAAGCTTGATTACCTGCAGAAGGAGGGAGGGGTTCTAGTATTATAGGCAGAGAGGGAGAGGGGAAATCCTTAACCCTAATGGGCCGAGTGACCCCCTTCTGTGGGCCTGAAGCAGCAGAAGGCCCATAGGAGCTGTGGGTTTGTTTTTGGAAGAGTCTGCGGATCTTGAGGGGATCAGACAGTTCAGATTGAGCCAGATTATTTCCCCATATCATAGGCCCCCCACTCCTGGAGGGTTGTATGTATTAGCCGTCGAGGAGTAGTGCAACACCCCGAATTCCAAAATACAATTGAATTCGAGATTCCACAGGATCTTTACACTTCTTTCGTACAATTTTACAAGGAAAATAAAAACTTTTCTTCCATCAGAGTTACATTTACACTTTTACATTATCATAATGGAAGCAATATTACAATAAATTACATGAAACAATATTTAACTCAATCCTGCGCAGCATGTATGCTTCAATTGTGAAGCATCTTTACCCTGCATATAAAACTGTGGGCGCGTCAGTTCATTCAACTGACGAAATATTATACACGGCCATCCTCTCTATACCGGAAACAGTATAACGATTCTCATTTCTTAACAAACACAAACTTGTCACAAACAAAGCTAAAGGGACTATCCTATTATTGTCGTGTTGTGAATGTGCACTTAGTCCTTAATGCAATTATTTATATTATATGACACTAATGCGTACTTGTTCGGATTCTATGCATCCCATACTACATAGGTCTGAGGGCAAGCCCTTAATCGTTCTTCATCTTATAGGGTTCAATCCCTCGCTATGACTTAATCTACTACTGTAACTACGGTAAGTATCCTGGATATTTTCTGACCTACGAACTCATGTCTAGGAGCCCTGGAGGGAATCTCAACGCACTGACACATGACTCATCATGCAGGCATCCTATGGTAATTCAGCTCCTACCATAGACATGACACCACTCGTAGTTTTCAAACACCCCACGAGCGTCGCCACCGGAATGGTACTCTGGAGCAGTATCCACGCCCTATCATGACTCATCATGGGACATCCTATGAATACTCTCATGCCGCCAATTTAATGGCCCTCATACTCAATGTTTTTCTCTTACTTTCATCACATCTCCACTATGCATCTAATCCTTAGTTTAATTGAATCATGAATAAAATAAATTCTTAGAGTGTAGCACTTCCACTATACCGGTCTTATTCATTTAATTCACATGACCCAAACATTGGTCTTCTCATTTCAAAATATCATTTTCTCATTTCTTTCATTGCCGGTATAAGGCTTGGTTATACCCTAATTCTCAATTTCAACTCATAATTACAATGTCATTCTCATAAGATCTTTTCATGATTAATCACAATTCATATTCCAATAGCATAGTATTCATGTATTCGCACCTTTCATAATTCATCACGATCAATAATTCAATTTCGCGTGCAATCCATGTGCAAGAATAAATTTCACTTAATAGTCACCAACAATTTCATATATTCCACAAATCTATTATTCACAAATTCACAATTTTACTACAACACATTTTTTTTTATAATTCTATTTAATCACGCTAGTCACAATCTTCAAAAATTCATCTTTTATAACTCAGAATTTTCATTTATTTTTCTTTTGTTTAAAAGAGTAATTTAATTTCAAAAATGAGTCATTTCTTGCAAAAACCCCAATTTCTTATTCACATTTCATCAAAAGTTGTATAAATATTTCTTATAAAGTTCCAATAATTTTTCCAGTAATTAAAACATATTTTTCCAATTTTTATTCTATTTTAAAAATTCAATTTAATCCAAAAATCTCAAAAAAAAATATTTTTTTTCTAAACCCAAACCCCACCGAGATTCGAACCCACAACCAGCGGTGAAACAGACAACGCACAGACCAACGCACCAAAGCCGCACATCGATTTAACTAGGTGTTAAAATCCCTATATGTTTAGTTTCGGTGATTTGGGTTTTTAATAAAAAAAATTCAAAACACAGTCTCTGGATGTCGAACCCGATACCTCCCCTTTACTGTAGCGATCGAAGACGCTGCCGACCAGTTGGTCTAAGTGGCCAATTCGATTAGAAAGTATTTTAAATAGGTTTTAGTCTTATTCTCTGTTCAAAGCTATACTTCCAAAATTCTCAAAACGAATTTGTCGCTTTTTCTCCTCTTTTGAAAACAAAAATATCCAGAATAAAAATACATTTAATTTAACAATAACCAGTATTTTTAAAACTATTTTTTTCCCTCTTTTAAAACATTTATTTGGCCATAATTTGTATTTTATAACACTATTTCGATATTTGAAAACTAACACATATTTGTTCACAATAAAGATGATCTCTCACACCAAAAATTCACTACTATGATGTTTGTTTACACATTGACAACTATGATATTTTTAGAACGCAAAATTAACTTTATAATTAAATAAAACCTCTATTTTTATTAATTAATCTACACATGATGCATTCGATTATTTGTATGCAAAGGACATTTTTTTTCATTTATTCCAATTTTCACATGGCATATATAGCAATAGGTAATTTCAATGCATCTATTAATAATCATTTCTATCAATTTATCTTTGACACGCTATTCTACCTAGCATTATTAATCAATAAACATGGTGCTAGTCTTTTACTAGTTAATCCACATAGTTCGTATTTAGGGCATATTTTGCATACTAACATTAGTAATAAAGAGAAAATTCAATTTACTCATAATTAATAAATATAGTAATCAAACAACACAAATTTTCTAATTTATCAATTCTCTTCTAATTTGGCAAGCATGCATTTCATTTCAACTAGTAGCTTATAATGATAATTCCACTTCATTCCCTAGCATGATTTCTACTATAGAAGTCATGAGAAACACCCACCTTTTTGAAGAAAACCAATAAGAAATCTCCTAGAGCCTCCTAGAATGCGAGAGACTGCCTTCTAGATTGCAATGTCACGATCTCCTTCTTGCTTCCTTGCCACCAAAACCGAGAGCTCCAAGTTGAAAGAGAAGGGGGCCAGCCTCCAATAGGAACACACCCACTCAAACTCACACACTAATATGTATCTCCTATATAATGTCTTCTTTCAATATTTGCTTTAGTGTAGAATACAAGTATTAAGGGGGGGGGGGGGGGGGGGGGGGGTATTTATACTAATTTTAGAATGGATTGGAGGACTAGGATTTATTGGATAGTTATAGGATGAATGGTTAGGATAGGAGAGGAAGTTGTAGCAACCACACACACACAAAGTAACCACCCATGCACACACATCCACACTCCCCATCATTCATGCACAAACCGGCCACTAAAGAGTGTGCATTGCACGTGCCACCTAGTACCCCTATTTAGAAGTTTTTACAATTTAATTAATCAAAATGTTCACCATTTGTCTCTACATGACAAGTGTGACAATTTAATTGATTTATTAAATTTGTGAGCTTCATAATTAGTGGGCTTAGGCTTGTGGGCCAAGACAATAAATTAATAATTAATTAAAGTGGGCTAACACAAATAAAATAGTGTTTTAGGCTTTAGAATTTGGCTTTTATAAAAATAAAGGAAATGAAAAATAATTTTTCATACTACCAAAAGAAATTTTGTATATAAAAATAGATAAATAATATACACATGAAATTTGCACGTGCACAACACGTGAAAATCAATATCTTATTAGAATGAAAGTTTAGGATATTACAAGTAGTCCGTTCTTGTGAGAAGATCGGTAGAAGGTGTTCATGAGGGTAGGATGGAAGATCCCCAACGAGAGTGATATAGGATCAACCCCGAGCTCCGACCTTCGAGTGTCGAGCGTTGTGTGTACCCAGATATTTGGTTCGAGGTTGATGCCAAGAGTCGAGCCCCATGCTTTGTAAGAAGATCAGTAGACGGTGTTCTTGAGGTAGGATGGAATATCCCCGATGAGAGTGATATGGGCTCGACACCGAGGTCCGTGAAAACTGAGCTCCGACCTCCGACCATCGAGCGTTGTTTACCCTGATAGCTGGTCGAGTGCCGAGCTCCGAGCCCTGAGCTTTGTGAGAAAACTAGGCCCTTGATCGAGGTTGATGACGAGCATCAAGACCCATGTTTTGTGAGAAAGCAAAGCCCTTGCTCGAGGTTGATGTCGAGCGTCGAGCCCTATGTTTTGTGAGAAAGCTAGGTCATTGCTCAAGGTTGATGTAGAGCATTGAGCCCCATGCTTTGTGACAAAGCTAGGCCCTTACTCGACGTTAATGCCGAGCATTGATCCCCACGCATTATGAGAAAGCTAGGTCTTTACTCGAGGTTGATGCCGAGCGCTGAGCGCCGAGCTTTGTGAGAAAGCTAGGCCCTTGCTCGAGGTTGATACCGAGCGTTGAGCCTTATGTACTTTGTGAGAAAGCTAGTTGCTTGCTCGAAGTTGATGCCGAGCATCGAGCCCCATGTTTTTTGAGAAACCTAGGGCCTTACTCGAGGTTGATGCCGAGCATCAAGCGCCGAGCCTCAAGAGAAAACTAGGCCGTTGCTCGAGGTTGAAACCGAGCGTCGAGCCCCATGCTTTGTGAGAAAGCTAGGACCTTACTCGAGGTTGATGTCGAGCGTTGATCCCTATATACTTTGTAAGAAAGCTAGGCCCTTTCTCGAGGATGAGGCCGAGCAACGATCCCCATGCTTTGTGAGAAAGCTAGGCCCTTACTTGAGATTGATATCGAGCACCGAATGTCGAGCGCCGAGCTTTGTGAGAAAGCTAGGCTCTTGCTCGTGGTTGATGCCGAGCATTGAGCCTTATGTACTTTGTGAGAAAGCTAGGTGCTTGCTTGAGGTTGATGCCGAGCATCGACCCCATGCTTTGTGAGAAAGCTAGGCCCTTACTTGAGGTTGATGCTGAGCTTCGAGCCACATGCTGTAACACCCCAAATTTTTTTTTTTTTTTGAAATCTAAGTCTCCAAATTCAATTCTTTCAATTTCTTTATCACTTTGATCATAAACTAAGAAAGTTATATTTCAGGAAAAATTTTGACAGAGTCTCCCGTGTAAATTTTGCCCCGAAACACAAAAGCTTACGGAATTTTGCTCAAAATTCCGTAGCTCACAGTCAACATAATATTTTCATGGGCTCCCCAGGCCAAAATGAGTAGATACACACAGACAATATAATATAATGCTCTGGGGGCCAAACTCACAACGGATTATCAAATATCAATTAAAAACTATGAATTTCTTTGAAAAACAAGGTAAATTTTTAGAAAAATCCTTGTAAAACCTACCACAGAGCCCGGTACTCCACAACGAGGTGGGTACGGGTCACAAACATACCACACCACCTCACACTATACTCATCATCGTCATATACATGCTTATACACCCATAATACAATTTAAATCATAAATTTCACTATGACTATAACTAAATAATACAAATTTTTAAAATAAAAAGTTATACTACCAATCCACAGCTCCCCTCTGCACTGATGAGAACTTGCAACAGTGAGGGATCTAGGGTAGTCCTCAGACTCCCCTAACCCCCCATACACAAAGGGGTTAGCCATTTCTGGTGTGAGTATAGTTATTAATCAAATAACAAATTAAAATAGTATAAAGAAAATAAATTAAACTTACGAATGCCAAATTAAAATAAGGCAACCTGAATCTTGAATACAACAACATCGTCAATACAATGACATATCAAATACTCAGCCAAACCTGCATTCAACTATTTAATTATCCATAACTTCCCACATTTCATAATATACTTCACATCAACCTCGTATATGTCCTTATTTTATATGTACATAATACTGATTCACATACAATCCATTACTTATCAATTTAATTTCCCTAACACAAATATTTATCACTCTACAATTATCGTCATATCACCATTTCTTTATTTATATCCATAATCACAGGATGCTATTACTTATTTTCTTCATCTTTATTTAGTCATGCACTTCATTTACTGGCATTATATCAACAACTCACTCATCCTAGAAGTGGTGCCAAGGCAGGTAGTTCCCACCATTTCCATGGAAATAGCGGGCGAGTAGTTCCCCGACACACTTCCAAGATACACCAACTCATATCACAACATACATTCTTTAATAACCATTTTCATAACACTAATACAGATATTTATTTTATTGTACTATATCACGTATCACATCATAAACATATGCATTCATTCCCATAATACCGCATTCCTTCATGTTGTATAGCACAAACATAACGTCTCATTCTCATCTCATTATATCACTTAGTTACTACTCAATCTTATTGGAAATTACACTTACTTTCATTTTCACTTATATCACAAGTCACCATTAATTTCACTTTCATTCTCATCAATTAATACTCCACATTCCAAACATAGTTTGGGCAATAATATCTCACACCCCAAAGCCGATAGCTTGGGTAATAATCACTGTACCCCAAACACATAGTCTGGGTAATATCACATCACATCTCAAGCCGATAGCTTGGTTATTAATTTACTTCAATTACTATTCATCTTCACTTCACTTTATTTCTCATTTCTATCAATCATTACCACAATTATCCACTCACCCTGCGAATTATGCCAAGGCAGGTGGTTCCCACAATATCCACAGAAATTGCGGGCAGGTAGTTCCTTGACACAATTCCAAGGTACAACTCATATCAATCTGTATTTACTTTAATGATCCCATACGTAATACAATTACTTTATACAGCTCATAATAACACATGCCTCTTTTACTTTCATTTTAAATTAACCACATACTGAAATTATCATTTCTTTTCATACACAACTCATAACTCGTATCTCTTCATATTCATTTCATTCACAACCACTTTCTTTCACATTCACAATTCCTTTTCCTTTTCTTACTATCACAATTCACTTTCTTTACTCTTACATTTATTTACACTTAGTTATTTTATTAGTTTGTCGACCAGTGAGCCACAGTATCCCAATATACTGAAAGCCGACAGCCCAGTAAAACACGCGGACCGATGCTCACACAGAGTCTTACTCGTCCGAGGCTACGTCTTCCTCCTAGCCGAACTAGCGAGGGAACACCGCACCCTAGATAAACTGGGTACTTCCTCGCGACGTCTGTCATCGAGGGAAAAACACCGCACCCCAGGTAAACTGGGTACTTCCTCCCAGCCGATAGCCAGGAGGGAAAAACACCGCACCCCAGGTAAACTGGGTACTTCCTCGCGACAGCTGTCATCGAGGAAAATCGGGCCTCAAGCCGATAGCTTGGGCGAAAAACACCGCACCCCAGATATACTGGGTACTTCCTCCCAGCCGATAGCCAGGAGGGAAAAACACCGCACCCCAAGCCGGTCCTTGGGTATTAGGATGTCTAGCCCAAACCCCCAGGATTACTGTAGGTATTGGTCAACAAAATCATCTGTTATTAGCATTAATCATTGCATCTTTCCTTTTTACTTTATCAACATAAAGCATCACAGCTTTTAATTCAACAATAGCCACATTCTTGACTTTAATCACAAGAATAATAACACATTTTATTAACACTTACCATCTCACCTTTTACCTTGCATTTGATGCACATCTGATGTCCACGATATTGATTATCATCTCGTTGTATCATATTTATATGCATACACCATGTCATTTATCATTTAAAACCATCATGTTATTTAATTTACCATCACATCACCCATTATGAATACCATGCTATTCGCTACTTCATTAAATCTCATATAAACATACACCAAGTCATTTATCATATAAACCAACATGTCATATTATTGCCCATTAATTCATTTCAAACATAATTAAAATATAAACATGTACCCAATTATTAATTTCATCAATTATTGCATCACACATCATAATCATCTATATATATATTACAAATAAACATCACACATGCGGGTTTCCCATCATAAGGGGCCAAACCACTTATTTCCTCTAATTAAGTCTTATAATATCTAATTATAGCATACTAGCTCATACATCATGTTTTATATAGGTAAAAATCACCTATAAGGGCATATATACCCCAAAACATACACAAAACGGGCACTATAATTACACAGATCTTCAAAACATGATCACAATCACTAATTTCATTTAATTACATCTTATAACATCCATCCATGGCATGCTAGCCCATACACCAGGCTCCGCATATACCCGATTGCCTATATCGGCCTATATACCCCAAAAACATGCACAAAACATGCACGGGGTAAAAATACACATAAATAATTTAATATATTTAGTTTTTATACATCAACACATCACATTAATCTATAATATAGGTTTTATACACTTAAAATAGTTAATTTCACCAAATATCTCAAAATCCCATTTTCGGGCCTTAAAAATCCGTATTTTTCAGAAAATTGAATTTTTAGCATAACTTCTATCAAATATATCGAAATGCCACGAAATTTGGCCACAACATAGAATATACCTAATTACAACATACTCACCTGATGGATCGAGCAAACGATGTCCCACGTCCGTCCTGTAGCCAGTCGAAGTTTGACTTTTTCCACCTAAATAGGAAATTATAGGATCGATTAGTTTAAAACTCAAAACTCAACTTACGGGTCCCCAAATTTGAATCCGTCTTCACCCACACGTCACAAATGACATATGTAGGTGAGCTACATCGATAGATTTCGAATTCGGGTTCTAATACAAATACTCCCTTATTGATCGGAGGCTTTCTAATAAGAAAAATTCACATTTTCTAAATTCCTTAATCCCCTTCCTCCTAATCTCACATATTAGGGTTAATAATAATAATAAGACTCAACTACACCTCCGAATTCATCAATTCTCACTAAATCTCGCTCGGGCATTTCATCGAATACCCGGCGTGCACTTTTCACCTATAGTCTATTTCACTCAATTTAATTGAGCTTAAGCCTATAAAAATCATCCTAAATTTATATTAATCCTTTCATAATACTCTACACCCTCATATGCATTTTCTACAATTATTTGGATCGAGTTTTCTACCCAATTCCATAAACCCTATAATCCGATTTTATGCCAAAATCACTACTCCCCATTTTATTCTAATGACTCACTATAATTTTTACCACCATACCAGAGATAATTCTTATATATATATATATATATATATATATATATCTCTATTTTACAAACCCAAAACTCTAATTTACTAACAAATTGCAATTTCTCTAACAACCCATTAATTTCCCAAATCTTCTACTTCCAACACCTCTAAATCTCTCTACCATCATAATCCTACTCAATAAAACTAACCACACTAAATTTTATACGAATAAATAAAATAGGGTATACCTTTTCGGAATCCTTTCGAAAATCCGATGCTACCACGTTGTAGAGGACCCTTCAATTAGCCTATTCCCCAATTTAATTTGGATTTGGCGAAGGAACGAAGTGGATTTGAGGAGAGAGAGAGGGGGCCGAAAGATGGGTTCGCTGCCTTCGATTCGGTCGGGAGCAAGAAAACGGAAAGGAAAGAAAGAAGGAAAAGAAGGGGAAAATGGGGAAGGGGTTACTTTGGTAATAAGTTTAATAATAATAATAATAATAATATGGTATATGCACATATGAGCCCTCCAAAACCAATATATTACAAATAAACCCCAACTCTTTTCTATCATAATACAAACAATACAAAACACAGTAAAATTATCTTATAACAATCCCCCATAATGATAAAATAAAATAAACTATATTTCCTCACACAAAATCTCAACTCTTAACTCTAATATATCAATAATACCAATCAACCACAAATATTCAATACCAGTATCGATATTAAAATAATAATAAATTATAGCTTTAAAATAATTCTCACCCCTACAAAATATAAAAACATATATTTTCGGTATTTTAAAATCCGAGGTGTTACATTCTACACACCTCAAAAGAAGCTCGTCCTCGAGCTATTGGGTTTAAGAAAACTCCCCGAACAAAGTCAAGATACTCCCTCCACACCATTACCTAGGATTTCCAGGTACATTATCAGCATCACTACTTCATTGCACCATTAACAACTGAATAACTCGTCGTCTGGTCTGTCGCACTATCGACCTACAATAACCACTAGTTTCATAGGATATCACATCCAATGCCACATCCAGCTGGACTTCGATCTACAACAGCTCCACACTTGAGATAGATCATTCACACTTTTTAACATAGAACAAGAAATACCTCGAGAACGCTTGGCATCTCAGAGGTAAGCGTCAAACGATATACCACGGTTCCAATTCTTTCTATAGCTCTGACGGGCCATCATATTTTGGGTCTAACTTTTTCCCAGTTCCTAAAACGACGTACTCCATGAATAAAGGATACTTTTAAGAATACCAAAATCTTCAATTTCTAACTTCAAGAGGCTTTCGCTGCTGATGGGCGTCACCCTTTTCTTTTGTCGACTACACACCTCAAAAGAGGCTTATCCATGCTCACCCGATAATTAATATTCTTCCTCGTTCCGGACCACTAAAATATTCTCCTGAAATCTTGATACATCTTCATGCCACCGGGATAGACAGTATACTGAATATAAGGAACATTCTCCATCACCCACTACCACAAACCATCCTAATCAAGAACATCAAATCTACGGTAATAACAAAGATTTTTCCTACTACCTATTGGCCAATCTGCAGTACATTCATTAATCCCATCCAGAGTTCGATTATGCATCCTCGGTCACAAACAGAAATTTTTGAATTCAAGTTTGACTGGTCAACTGTAGGGTAGACAACAGTATTGATAAACTACCGATATATAAGGTCGGATCAACCTCTACTACTGAAATAAAATCAAATTGATCTAATGAATTTAACACCGTCCACTCCTGGGACGTCATTAAGACAACCTTCTTTCCATTTAAATCGTCCGTCACCATGCTGCTTCCCTGGGTGATATTTTACTTCCAGAGCTAAGCTACTAATGAACTCGAGTCACCTCTATTACCTCCTACTAAAATCATTTGCAAGAACAAGTGTTCAAATTCTTAACACCTTCCATACGTGCCCTACTATCACTAATTTCAAATCTGCGTAATTCACGCACCCCGTATAACCACAACTGCCTCAATGTATAGGCCACAAGCTTGCCTTCATGCACCAAACTGCACCTGATCCTGTACCACATACACCCGCATCTACTCGGAGAGACACTCCCTTTTCGGAGTAATCAAAACACAAGCTATCGTTAATTCTTCCTAATTCTTCCTTTAACTCTTGAAAAGGTCTTTCCACGGTGTTCAGGTCATACCAACGGCTCATTCTTTATGATAAAATGAGTCATCGGTACCGCAATAATAGAAAATTGAGGAATGAACCTCCGATAATAGCCAGTTAAAACCAAGAAACTCTGAATTTCCCACACATCCGAGGGTTATTTTCCATCCTTTCACCTTTTGAAATTTTCTTCGAATCCACAATACGCTTTCAATAGACACAATGTGTCCCAAAATTCACACTTCTCGCCCCCATAATTGGCAATTTGCAGACATAGCATACCACTTTTGGCCCCAACCTATCGATCAGGGCTCCACCATACAGCAATTATACACCAAATATCATCTACAATTACAATCACACCTTGTTAATATAAGGATGAAAGGTCCAATTCATTAAATTCATAAAAACTGTAGGGACATTCGCCAGCCCAAAAGACATCACTGAGAACTTATCCAATTCATACCGAGTACAAAAAAACAATTTCTGAGGTTTTTCCCTCTTCGAGGATTATCTGACGGTATTCAGTGTGCAACTCTAGCCATGAAATTAATGGCGCTCCCCGCAACTAATCCAACAAATTATCTATGTTTAACAACGAATACTTAATAGTCACGGACACCTTCTCGGTGAACTACCTTCTTTGTTACAAAACTGCCGGCGCGCCCTACGGCGTATCACTTGAGCCGATAACCTTTTCCAAAAACATCACCTCAAATTTTCTTTCGTCTCTTCCTATTCCTTAAGTGTTATAACACAAGCTGATTTAAAATTGGAGTCATACCAAATATCAAATCTATCTTGAACTCCAGAGTTCGCTAAGGTGGGGGACCAAAAACCTCTTCAAATATATCAAAAATTTTGCAAACCCCATCAACAATCTCAATCTTTGCCTTAGATATTTCCACCAAACCCAACGAGTATAACTTCATCGTCCAAGGCATTATTGTAACACCCCGCAAAATTGGAAATTACAATTTTGCCCCTGGGTGTTACGCACGTATATTTTTGTAATATGTTTCACTACATAGTTTGGATTCGTACTATTTATACATTTTTCCGTATTGATTTCAGTCGACTAAAATATAATATTTCAATCCCTGGGATTTACGTGCTTTTTACGTATTTTGATGCACGTGTTTCCACCACTACGTACAATGTTTTCTATAGGTTTAAATTATTTATTTTTATGTATTTAAATCTATTTTATAAAATTGAAATTTATTTTCCCCCTATTTTGATTAAAATGCATTTTTCGATTTTCTGCACGTATATGCATGTGCTTTCTACGTGCAGTGATTTCGTCATGAAATATATAAAATTGATAAATATGATTTTCTCATATTATTTTGATTATATTTTAATAATTTTCCGTTGATAAAATCGATTTTTCGCATTTCGAAATTTTACGTGCAACGCACGTATTTCGGTCCGCGTATTTGTGCATACCCATTTTCAAAATAAATTTTTAAGTGTGTGTATTTATTTTATTTGTGCACAATACATTTTGATTTTAATAAAACTATTTTCACTAACATATACAGTATATAGTACGATAATTATAAGTATGGTATAATGTATGAAATGATGATTCAAATTTGGTGGCATTAAATTCTTTACAATGCGTGCATGGATTCTTACCTTTGATACATATATAGATACCACGCTGATCTATTAACGTGGGTTTATCGGACTCTTTGGTTTTGTACTTGTCATCATCAGATACATTTTTTTTTTTTGGTGAGAATGGCCCTTTTGTGAATGGCAACTCTTGTATACCATGTATAGTTTTAATAACTGGCTGCTTATGGATTAAATGAAAGTGAGTGGCCGGTTTCATGAAGAGAGAAAGAGAGAGATTGAATGAGAGGAGTTAGTGCTTTGGAAAAGTGGGGGAGGTGGAGAGTTGTAGGTATTAGGAGTTTAGAATTGGAAGGGTTGTAAGAATTAAATAGAGTAATTTATTAGGGATGAAATTTTGCAAGATACACCTTCCCAAAATCCTATAAATAGCACCCTACCCCTTTTCATTTCACACACAAAAAATTAGAATTAAAACAAGAGAAAGAAAAGAGAAAGAAAAGAGAAAGAAAAGAGTGTAAGAAAAAGAAAGAGAGTAAGAAAGTTATTGTGCTTGGAGGATCTCTTGCTTGGAGCATTTGCTAGGAGGAGAAGATGACTAGGAGTTGCTAGGAGCAAGAAGGAGCCATTCATTTGTAGTTTTCAACCTTCAAACAAAAGGTGGGTTCTCATGCTTTCTAATTTAGAACTACATGCTAGTAATTATAGATGAATAGTATAAAAATTTTGATTATGATAAGTGGAACAATTTATGCTATTTGATGTGGTGAATAGTAGTGAATCATGTTATGATTAGTAGATTAAATTACAACTTGTTAGTTGATAAATGAGAAAAGAATTTATTATTGCCATGCCCTAGTATACATGAATCTAGAGATTTTGATAATTGTTGGGTTTTCCTTTTTTAATAAGAAAATACATTTTTGGTAAAGTGAAACTTGATACTATGGGACTCATTTGATTGTTCATAAAAGATCTAATGTGCTATTTTGATTAAATTGAGTAATACAAATTTTCTAGTTGATTAAAATGATGAACTACATTCTTGTAATAAAAGAGAAGAAATTGATTGAAATTTAGATAGATTATCAAATGTGAATTTTTAAAGCCATAAACTTTTACTAATGAGTATTTTTTAGTCTAAATAAACTTTTTGTAAATTAATGAAAATACTTGATCGATTGAAGAATTAAGTTTTTGTGAAAGAAAAGAAATAACAGAAAGTTAAACAAAACCTTATAAGTAAACTTTGTGTCAACTAGTGCACTTGGCCTAGTGGTTGGAGGTTGTGTTTGCATTCGTTGTGGTCCAGGGTTCGAAACCCATTAGGCCGAAATATATAAGTTTGTTTGTTTTTTTAAATCCACCCGAAGCCAAAGATAGCATAAGAGGTTTTCGTTAAACATTTTGAACAAAAAGTCCAAGAGGACATATTGGTTAGTGCGGTATGGGTTGCGGATTGGTAGTGGTTCGAAACCCAGTGTTGGCAACTTTTATATTTTTTTGGATTTTAAAATGATTTAGTGAGTTTAAAATGCATTTAAAAAGATAGGAAAAATCCTAGTATTTATAAAATGTAATGAATGCTTTATTGAAATTGCTTAAAATATTTTCTATGTATGATTGAGAAGTAAAAGAGACATTTTGAAATTTTGTTCTTAAGTTAATTATTTTAAGAATATGATTTTTTTAAAGACTTTGATGTGAGTCTAGTGCCGAAAGTCGATACATATGGGGTTTTGTTTGAACATGTGACAGCCAAGTCCACATGGGTTAGTGGCTAGCGGGTGGTCTCGGGTGTCGACTGGGTATAGTCACGGGTTCGATGCTCAGGGGTGCCCTTTTATTTTTTTTGATGTTTTAATGAATTTTAAAAGCAAGTTAAAATTTTGGAAAGAAATACCATTATTCCTATAAATGATTTAGAACTTACTAAAGTTAGTTCTAAGATTTTTATGACTTTAAAAAGAAAGATTGAGATAAAAAGTAAGTAAAGTTTTAAGATTTATTATTAAGGTATGATACTATTTTAGAAGGATAAAAGAAATATGGTATGTGAAATTAATTATTCTTGTACTTGATTATTGGAATTATTTCATGAGTTTTAAATTAAAAATGAAAGTGTGAGTAAAGAATTGTTGTTGTTGATTTGTGAATGAAATTTATGATTGGTTAAGAAATTCATATATACTGCTAAATAAGTGATATGGCTAAAAGTGGGGTTAAATCGGGACCGTCCAAATTGAGTACGAATCTTGAGACGTGGGGGTAAAATGGTGATTTCGCCTACAAGAGGGTCCGAAATAGGTGTTGGGTCTTCTCCCCAAGAACCCAGTAACCCACGAACGGACCCACCAACAAGAGGGTGCGGGTCTTAACCCGCTGTACACCCAATCCAGCAAAATAAAATCAGGGTCCCTGATTAATCTTGATCAACGGCCCAGATATACATCTATCTTTTCACCGGGATTTGGGGATAAAATTCCTTATCTGATTACGGGGAATATACCTAATCAGATCACATTCCTCATCTGATTATGGGGAATATTCCCTATCAAATCACCAGGATTACATTCCCAATCTGTTCCCTGAAACGCCTATAAATACCCCTCATCCATCTCCATTAAGAGGTAATCAATCTTTCACCAGTTTTTACGCTCTTTCATAATCTTCCTAGATTACTGACTTGAGCGTCGGAGGGTGCGTTGCCGGGAACAACCCCGGTGTCTCGCACTTTTTGCAGGTGCACGGCAGGAACGACGATCGAGGCCCGACGGAACAAGTACACAGGTTTTTCTATTCAGTTTCCCCAAGAATCCACAAGTTCTATCTGTTTGCCCCCACACTAAATTTAGCGGCAACAATAAGACATTGGCCAAATTGTAGATAAGCTAGAGACATGAAAATATCTAAGTCAAGACATGATTATTAAAGGGTGTGAATACCCATGTTTCTTGTACATGAAAGATTATGATTAAGAATTAGTAAGACTTCGGTTACCGGCAAAAATGAAAGAAAGGATTGATATGATTTTGAGATATTGCCGTGGGGCGATCTCATATTTGTTGATTAAGTCCGGTAGGAGGTAAAACTAATTCTATGAGTGGAAATTATTCATGTCTTGAACTTAAGAATAATTAGGCACTTAAGTGAAGATGTAATAGACTTGTGCAAACGTAAATGGGTGCTTCTATATAGTCGGCGGTGGATCTCCGTGGCTATAGATCCAGTTGGTGGACTGTGGTTGCCCCATAGGAGATGGACTGTATTTTATCCGGGACTTAGGGTAGTCGACGGATGTTTACCATACTCCAGAGAATATGTATATACCGGGGCTAGAAGGGCATTTACGGGATTATCATCACGATATAATAGCCAGGGAGGCTGGGATCTGTTATTATAAGCCAGGGAGTTAGCCAGGGAGGCTGAGATCCGTATCTGTGAAATAACTCTAAAACTTGTTTTATTACTGGGTAGTCTCATGGCGAGGGATCGAACCCTTCAATGTGGAGTACGTAGGCACTTGCCCTCAGACCTATGTAGTATGGGATGCATAGAATCTGAACAAGTGTGCATTAGTGTCATCCTAGTGTAGAATTGTGTGCATTAGGCATTAAGGCATGACATACACTTATATTTAGAATAATCACCCTTGACACTTTACTTGTTCATTCAATCTCTTTTTTGTGATTTGTTAAAGTATGAGATCGTTATACTATTCCCGGCATAGAGAGGATAGCCGTGTATAACATTTCGTCAGTTGTAAGTAACTGACGTGCCCACAGATTGATATGCAGGTAAAGGACTATTCATGGAGCTATAAAGTGGATATGCTGATGCTGTTTTATTTTAAAGATGTTGTAAATGTTTTATTGTAAATTTCATTCTTCCGTCGTGCAAAACCAAGTTGTAATTGAACTCTGATGTATTGTGAATAAAAAGTTTTAAATTCCTTGTAAAATTGTACGAAGTGAAGTAAAGATCCTGTGAAATCTCGAATTTATCCTTATTTGAAATTCGAGGCGTTACAGATGGTATCAGAGCATGCTTCACAAGTAGTACAAGTTTATAAGGAACGATAAAAAGGGACGATAAATTTGGGAACAAACCAAAAGAGTCCTTCTGTCAACCGGGTGTAAACAACCCTAAGCGACACGGTATTTAAGCGTCTTCGGACCACCGCTAGCTGGGAACCGACTCTTACGGCTAACCCAAGTAAATCCGAACTTGATAGACTAAAGATTTGTTTAGGAAGAGTAGTAAGATCATTAACTATAGTCTAGAACCCGTGACACCTTATTGAGTAGTTACAATATTATTCCTGCAGACACTAGAGTGTGAGTTTCAGTCTATAGAGATTTAAATGTAAGTGATTTACATTTGTGTTGCTCTATGCACTGATGTTTTCTCTCCATTTTCTTTGGATGACTGGAGTCGTGAATGAAGTTGTTATTGAACTTGCATTCAATTTCATTCATGATGTTCTCCTCGTATACATGAGAGTGTATGCGAGCACTTTTTCCCCTGGGTATCAGAGTGGCGCAGTGAAAGCATGGTTGGCTTGGACCGTCATTCATGATACCTTACACACTTCCCTCTCAAATTATTTTTGTAGATCATTATCATGGTACTTTCTCCATATTCAATATATAAATTTTTAATAAATATTTTCTTATGTTATTAAATCAATTAAATATTTAATATTTGTCTATCTTCCTCAGTCTTGATATTTTAAACTTATTTTTCGAACTTAAAATTTTGTCTTTCATGTATTTATGTCACTTTTTACCTGTTTATATCTACTATTACTTTACGTATTTTTGTCGAGTTCTAAATTGCCGTTTATTAAATTAATATTGCAACCAATATTTTCTTCATTTATTATTTTGGATTTTTCTTATGAAGTTTTCTTAGGAGCAATCATTTTATATGATTTTGATTTCTATGATACTATAATATCTTATTCTATATGTTTTTAACAAGATTGAAATTTTCTATCTATATAAATATGACCTACCATTTTTGCTTTATTTGTTTACATTCGGTACTATTATTGCATATTTGTTTTGATATATACATTTTACTATTAATCGATACTCATTACTTTGCACATACTCACTATTTATACAATATCCTTTCTCAAATTTTAACTGTCTTTACATTCTTAGTATTACATATATTTTTCCAATGATTTCTATGTATGCCATATATTTCGATATTCTTATTATACATACCATTTTACCCTCATCTAATTACATTAATACTTTTGCATATACTTGTTTATGTCTATTGTCCTAATTTGCAATACTATATAATTATTGTTTTCAATTGTGTTTTCATCTCGTGTATGTGCTTTACACTATTTTGTCTTAATGTTATAAATTATTTTCATCACTACAAAATTTTGTATATTCAAAAGTATTTCGACGTATGCCTTTTATTGTATAATTGTTATAGTTACCTTACAAACTATTTTATTAATTGGTATACAAAGTCATTTTATGTTCAACTAAGCCTCATTCCCATTTATTTTTCCAAACTCTTATTCAATGGTCTTGTTTTAAATTGCTAAGCCGATTTCGTTATACAGTTTGCGAATTTTCTACCGTTTATTACATTGATAAAATTTTCCAAATTACCTATTGTCTGTGTTCCCTTCGCCACATTATTTTCCGAACTATTTCGAATTTAACGACTTAATTGACTTTTCCCTTTTATCTAATGCTTATCTAGAAACACTTTGGAACTTCTTTCAATCCATTATATCTTTATGGTTACATTTATTTCCTTATGTGAGTTTTCTCGTTTGTTTTTATAAAATTTTGATATTCATAGTTTTCCTATATAGAGTTTGTCTTATTTTTTTTCGTTGCGTATTTTATACCCTTAAAGTTTGCAGTTTTCTAAATACAAGAATGATATTTTCTTTGGCGTGTACAAAATACAATCTTTACCCTAGCGAGTTTCGGGGACGGAACTACACTAAGGGGGGGAGAGTGTAACACCCCGCAAAATTGGAAATTACAATTTTGCCCCTGGGTGTTACGCACGTATATTTTTGTAATATGTTTCACTACATAGTTTGGATTCGTATTATTTATACATTTTCCATATTGATTTCAGTCGACTAAAATATAATATTTCAATCCCTGGGATTTACGTGCTTTTTACGTGTTTTGATGCACGTGTTTCCACCACTACGTACAATGTTTTCTATAGGTTTAAATTATTTATTTTTATGTATTTAAATCTATTTTATAAAACCGAAATTTATTTTCCCCCTATTTTGATTAAAATGCATTTTTCGATTTTCTGCACGTATAATGCACGTGCTTTCTACGTGCAGTGATTTCATCATGAAATATATAAAATTGGTAAATATGATTTTCTCATATTATTTTGATTATATTTTAATAATTTTCTGTTGATAAAATCAATTTTTCGCATTTCGAAATTTTACGTGCAACGCACGTATTTCGGTCCGCGTATTTGTGCATACCCATTTTCAAAATAAATTTTTAAGTGTGTGTATTTATTTTATTTGTGCACAATACATTTTGATTTTAATAAAACTATTTTCACTAACATATATAGTATATAGTACGATAATTATAAGTATGGTATAATGTATGAAATGATGATTCAAATTTGGTGGCATTAAATTCTTTACAATGCGTGCATGGATTCTTACCTTTGATACATATATAGATACCACGCTGATCTATTAACGTGGGTTTATCGGACTCTTTGGTTTTGTACTTGTCATCATCAGATACATTTTTTTTTTTTGGTGAGAATGGCCCTTTTGTGAATGGCAACTCTTGTATACCATGTATAGTTTTAATAACTGGCTGCTTATGGATTAAATGAAAGTGAGTGGCCGGTTTCATGAAGAGAGAAAGAGAGAGATTGAATGAGAGGAGTTAGTGCTTTGGAAAAGTGGGGGAGGTGGAGAGTTGTAGGTTTTAGGAGTTTAGAATTGGAAGGGTTGTAAGAATTAAATAGAGTAATTTATTAGGGATGAAATTTTGCAAGATACACCTTCCCAAAATTCTATAAATAGCACCCTACCCCTTTTCATTTCACACACAAAAAATTAGAATTAAAACAAGAGAAAGAAAAGAGAAAGAAAAGAGTGTAAGAAAAAGAAAGAGAGTAAGAAAGTTATTGTGCTTGGAGGATCTCTTGCTTGGAGCATTTGCTAGGAGGAAAAGAGGACTAGGAGTTGCTAGGAGCAAGAAGGAGCCATTCATTTGTAGTTTTCAACCTTCAAACAAAAGGTGGGTTCTCATGCTTTCTAATTTAGAACTATGCATGCTAGTAATTATAGATGAATAGTATAGAAATTTTGATTATGATAAGTAGAACAATTTATGCTATTTGATGTGGTGAATAGTAGTGAATCATGTTATGATTAGTAGATTAAATTACAACTTGTTAGTTGATAAATGAGAAAAGAATTTATTATTGCCATGCCCTAGTATACATGAATCTAGAGATTTTGATAATTGTTGGGTTTTCCTTTTTTAATAAGAAAATACATTTTTGGTAAAGTGAAACTTGATACTATGGGACTCATTTGATTGTTCATAAAAGATCTAATGTGCTATTTTGATTAAATTGAGTAATACAAATTTTCTAGTTGATTAAAATGATGAACTACATTCTTGTAATAAAAGAGAAGAAATTGATTGAAATTTAGATAGATTATCAAATGTGAATTTTTAAAGCCATACACTTTTACTAATGAGTATTTTTCAGTCTAAATAAACTTTTTGTAAATTAATGAAAATACTTGATCGATTGAAGAATTAAGTTTTTGTGAAAGAAAAGAAATAACAGAAAGTTAAACAAAACCTTATAAGTAAACTTTGTGTCAACTAGTGCACTTGGCCTAGTGGTTGGAGGTTGTGTTTGCATTCGTTGTGGTCCAGGGTTCGAAACCCATTAGGCCGAAATATATAAGTTTGTTTGTTTTTTTAAATCCACCCGAAGCCAAAGATAGCATAAGAGGTTTTCGTTAAACATTTTGAACAAAAAGTCCAAAAGGACATATTGGTTAGTGCGGTATGGGTTGCGGATTGGCAGTGGTTCGAAACCCAGTGTTGGCAACTTTTATTTTTTTTTGGATTTTAAAATGATTTAGTGAGTTTAAAATGCATTTAAAAAGATAGGAAAAATCCTAGTATTTATAAAATGTAATGAATGCTTTATTGAAATTTCTTAAAATATTTTCTATGTATGATTGAGAAGTAAAAGAGACATTTTGAAATTTTGTTCTTAAGTTAATTATTTTAAGAATATGATTTTTTTAAAGACTTTGATGTGAGTCTAGTGCCGAAAGTCGATACATATGGGGTTTTGTTTGAACATGTGACAGCCAAGTCCACATGGGTTAGTGGCTAGCGGGTGGTCTCGGGTGCCGACTGGGTATAGTCACGGGTTCGATGCTCAGGGGTGCCCTTTTATTTTTTTTGATGTTTTAATGAATTTTAAAAGCAAGTTAAAATTTTGGAAAGAAATACCATTATTCCTATAAATGATTTAGAACTTACTAAAGTTAGTGCTAAGATTTTTATGACTTTAAAAAGAAAGATTGAGATAAAAAGTAAGTAAAATTTTAAGATTTATTATTAAGGTATGATACTATTTTAGAAGGATAAAAGAAATATGGTATGTGAAATTAATTATTCTTGTACTTGATTATTGGAATTATTTCATGAGTTTTAAATTAAAAATGAAAGTGTGAGTAAAGAATTGTTGTTGATTTGTGAATGAAATTTATGATTGGTTAAGAAATTCATATATACTGCTAAATAAGACATTGGCCAAATTGTAGATAAGCTAGAGACATGAAAATATCTAAGTCAAGACATGATTATTAAAGGGTGTGAATACCCATGTTTCTTGTACATGAAAGATTATGATTAAGAATTAGTAAGACTTCGGTTACCGGCAAAAATGAAAGAAAGGATTGATATGATTTTGAGATATTGCCGTGGGGCGATCTCATATTTGTTGATTAAGTCCGGTAGGAGGTAAAACTAATTCTATGAGTGGAAATTATTCATGTCTTGAACTTAAGAATAATTAGGCACTTAAGTGAAGATGTAATAGACTTGTGCAAACGTAAATGGGTGCTTCTATATAGTCGGCGGTGGATCTCCGTGGCTATAGACCCAGTTGGTGGACTGTGGTTGCCCCATAGGAGATGGACTGTATTTTATCCGGGACTTAGGGTAGTCGAAGGATGTTTACCATACTCCAGAGAATATGTATATACCGGGGCTAGAAGGGCATTTACAGGATTATCATCACGATATAATAGCCAGGGAGGCTGGGATCTGTTATTATAAGCCAGGAAGTTAGTCAGGGAGGCTGAGATCCGTATCTGTGAAATAACTCTAAAACTTGTTTTATTACTGGGTAGTCTCATGGCGAGGGATCGAACCCTTCAATGTGGAGTACGTAGGCACTTGCCCTCAGACCTATGTAGTATGGGATGCATAGAATCTGAACAAGTGTGCATTAGTGTCATCCTAGTGTAGAATTGTGTGCATTAGGCATTAAGGCATGACATACACTTATATTTAGAATAATCACCCTTGACACTTTACTTGTTCATTCAATCCCTTTTTTGTGATTTGTTAAAGTATGAGATCGTTATACTATTCCCGGCATAGAGAGGATAGCCGTGTATAACATTTCGTCAGTTGTAAGTAACTGACGTGCCCACAGATTGATATGCAGGTAAAGGACTATTCATGGAGCTATAAAGTGGATATGCTGATGCTATTTTATTTTAAAGATGTTGTAAATGTTTTATTGTAAATTTCATTCTTCCACTGTGCAAAACCAAGTTGTAATTGAACTCTGATGTATTGTGAATAAAAAGTTTTAAATTCCTTGTAAAATTGTACGAAGTGAAGTAAAGATCCTGTGAAATCTCGAATTTATCCTTATTTGAAATTCGGAGCGTTACAATTATAAATAATCAAAACTGGGTTTCATCGGGCTGTCTCACCCGAATCCTCCCTGCACCATACCCCAACTACGCAGATGACCTACATAACCTTCTACAACCAATCAATCTTCCCAAATATGGGATAAAACCTTAACCACACATCACTCCTCAATCTATAAAATATACACCTACAGAACATATGTCCATAGGACCTACACCAGATCTCCTGGGAATAGCCCCTTACGGCATACAACAATCACTATAATGGAATACTCCAATAGTGCAAAAATTCACACCGGAATTTCTACAGAGATCAACCCATATGCAGGGTCATGAAAGGAAATGCTGACTCAAGGTCAGACCAAAGTCTAATGGGGATCACACCATTCCACGATAGAATCTATTCTTCAACAAAACACCCACATAAAATACACTCTCTATTTCCAACTAAGCGATAATGAACCCATACTCACATGGCAAGATCACTAGGATTAACAAATTCCTAGTTAACCTAAGCTCTGATACCAAACTGTAACACCCCAAATTTTTTTTTTTTGAAATCTAAGTCTCCAAATTCAATTCTTTCAATTTCTATATCACTTTGATCATAAACTAAGAAAGTTATATTTCAGGAAAAATTTTGACAGAGTCTCCCCTGTAAATTTTGCCCCGAAACACAAAAAGCTTACAGAATTCTGCTCAAAATTCCGTAGCTCACAATCAGCACAATATTTTCATGGGCTCCCCAGGCCAAAATGAGCAGATACACACAGGCAATATAATATAATGCTCTGGGGGCCAAACTCACAACGGATTATCAAATATCAATTAAAAACTATGAATTTCTTTGAAAAACAAGGTAAATTTTTAGAAAAATCCTTGTAAAACCTACCACAGAGTCCGGTACTCCACAACGAGGTGGGTACGGGTCACAAACATACCACACCACCTCACACTATACTCATCATCGTCATATACATGCTTATACACCCATAATACAATTTAAATCATAAATTTCACTATGACTATAACTAAATAATACAAATTTTTAAAATAAAAAGTTATACTACCAATCCACAGCTCCCCTCTGCACTGATGAGAACCTGCAACAGTGAGGAATCTAGGGTAGTCCTCAGACTCTCCTAACCCCCCAAACACTAAGGGGTTAGCCATTTCTGGTGTGAGTATAGTTATTAATCAAATAACAAATTAAAATAGTATAAAGAAGATAAATTAAACTTACGAATGCCAAATTAAAATAAGGCAACCTGAATCTTGAATACAACAACATCGTCAATACAATGACATATCAAATACTCTGCCAAACCTGCATTCAACTATTTAATTATCCATAACTTCCCACATTTCATAATATACTTCACATCAACCTCGTATATGTCCTTATTTTATATGTACATAATACTGATTCACATACAATCCATTACTTATCAATTTAATTTCCCTAACACAAATATTTATCACTCTACAATTATCGTCATATCACCATTTCTTTATTTATATCCATAATCACAGGATGCTATTACTTATTTTCTTCATCTTTATTTAGTCATGCACTTCATTTACTGGCATTATATCAACAACTCACTCATCCTAGAAGTGGTGCCAAGGCAGGTAGTTCCCACCATTTCGATGGAAATAGCGGGCGAGTTGTAATACCCTGATTTTTCAATTATGGAAAATTATTTTATTTTGCACGTAGTGTGCACGTGCAATATTTGGGTTGAATTATTTTTATTATGATGTGTATAAATATATATATATTTGTTCTCCAATTATTTTGTACAAAAAGCCTTTCTTTAAAGCCTTATTTTGATTTAATTAAAAAGGCCCTTTTTCTTAAAGCCCAAATGTATTTTTATTTTATTTATTTTAATAAACTATTTTGGCCCAAAAACAAAGCCCATGAATAAATCTATTTTTAATTAAAACTTGTCATGTAGAAGACTAAATTATCATTATTTTATTTTTGTACAAAATTAAAATGTACAAATTTTGGCCTAGTTGCATGCACGTGCACTACACGTACACGTGCATTGCACACTCTTTCATGGCCGGCATGCATTCTTTTTGGAGGGAGATTTGATTTTTATCATGGTGATCATGGAGGTAGTTTTGTGAATGTGGGTAGTTTTCATAACTCCTACTTTGATCTAGGCCCTCCATTCTACAACCACCTAAGCAATCTTAGCCCTCCATTTCACTTATCTTTTAGTATAAATACCCCCCTCTCATGGCTATTTCCATATGCAATTTCATATTTCCAAACTATAGTCCTATTTTAATATTAGTGTGAGTTATAAAAGAGAGAGTTGTGTGCATCTTGCTTGGAGAGGCCGGCATCATTCCAAGGAGAGGAAGCTTTTGGTTGGGCTTGGGTGGCTTGGAGCTTGTGCGTGCTTTTGGCTAGGAGGAGGTGCTTTCATTTACAAGGACTTGGTTGCTTTTTGTGTTTTCTCTCCATACAAGGTGGGTAAAACTTTCATATTTCTAATGTAGGAACCTATGCTAGTTTTAATTACCAACCCTATGCATGAAAAATACTAATAAGAACACACTTTAATTGAGAAGTTAGTGTATGAATTGATTGAAATGATGTGATTAACTTGTATTAAATTGTGTGTGAAATTCTCCATGAATGAATGATAGTGGTTAAATCTCTTAAGAATATTGCTAGTATAATGCATGAAAATTTCTAATAAAATTGCTTGTTTATTGTAATATTGAAACATGAAATTGATTAAGAAAAGGGAACACTTTAATTTGAAAAGAATGATTTTCTTGAATGATTGAGTTGCAATTATGCTAATTAATGAGTAATAGTATACTTTGTGACGTAGATGAACTAATGAAATTATTTTGTTATCATTAAAGAAGAACCACTCAAAAATTAGTAGTTTTGAGTTTTACCTATTCATGTGCTAAATAGACATTTATGTTGATATGGATGTGGATAAATCCAAAGTATATATGTTGTTGAATGAGAATTAATAACAGTGAATTATCATAAGAAAATTGTGAATAAAAAGGGATTAGAAGACTAATTGATTATTCAATGTCGAAAATAAAAAGTATAGTAGTCTTAATGAACAATTCAATA
The DNA here is from genome assembly GCA_017893485.1 of Hemerocallis citrina. Lineage (NCBI taxonomy): Eukaryota > Viridiplantae > Streptophyta > Magnoliopsida > Asparagales > Asphodelaceae > Hemerocallis > Hemerocallis citrina. Next base: position 443,370,005 of record CM030359.1, on the reverse strand, counting down.
ATTTGTGTGGAAAAAAACTATGTTTTAGTGCAAAAAAATTATTTTATACTTGCTGTTATGAAAATTATATGAAGAGGATTTAATCTGGAATTTTTCAGTAGTTTTTACAAAGACAATATGAACCTAGATTAATTTGAACATCGAGTTGTTTTTTTAAACAGTACGAATATGAAATATATGGGTTTTTATTGGGTATTATGACAACCCGAGCTACTAGCTCAGGCGGTCACTGACTGCAGTTGGCTTCTCTGGAGTGAGCGGTTCGAACCCTGAGTTCACAACATTTTTTTCACCATTGGAAAATACATATAACTTTCGACCCGAAAGCATGTATACTAAATTCGCCCTCTTCATTTCGCTAGCACAGTTCGGCCATACGGCGGGTGCTCTTGGCTCTGTTTCCGTTGTGCCTGGGTTCGATTCTTACCTTCGGCATTTATAAAAAATATTTTTTTTGGGAGTTGTAGATGTCCAAAAAATGTGAAAAAAATATGGTAATTCTCATAAAAATATAAGGAATTTTATAAGAATGATTTGGGTATAATTTGAATAAATTTTACTATGGTTTGGAGTCAAAAAGCATATATAGACATATGGTTCTAAATGGATTATTGGTATGAAACTATAACTTGAAAGAATAAGTGATTTGGAATATTAAGTGTTGATTTGGCGAAAAGAAATGTGATTATATGATATGACGCAATTATTTTTCTCACTTGTGGAACAATATGAAGTGTGCATATTGTTTAGTAATAAAGAATTATTATGATGCGATAATTGATAAGTAGATGCAACTTATGTGCAATGATGGACTTGTGAACAAATGAGAAATCATGGATTGAAAAGATAATGTACATATGAGTATGAGAACTCAATATGGAAATTTTATAAGTTGAAGATTGTGAAATGAAATTTGAAATAGAGTAGCTAAGTCTCCCCGGCATTGAGAAAGAAAATGAAATGAAATGAAATTAGACCAAGGTTGGTCATGATGAAATGAATGAATAAGTCCGGTTGATGGAGAGGCTAACTCTAGAGATTAATTTTGTTCATGATTTTTAATAAAACTAAGGATTAGTACATAGTGGAGATGTGATGAAAGTAGAAGAAAAACACGGGTATGGGGGCCAACGGATTTGCGGCGAGAGGGTATTCACAGGTCCTTCACGATGCGTCGTGACATGGCGTGGATACTGCTCCCGAGTACCGTCCCGGTGGCGACGCTCGTGGGATGTTCGAGTGGCTATGGGTGGTGCCATTGTTCCATGGCGGAGACTGAATTGTCCATAGGTTGCCTGCTCGATGCGTCGTGTCAGTGCGTGGGATTCCCCTCCAGGCTGCCTGGACATGGGCTCATAGATCATAGGACATCTAAGACACTACCGTAGTTACAGTAGTAGATTAAGTCATAACGGGGGATTGAACCCTACAAAGATGAAGAACGAATAAGGGCTTGCCCTCGGACCTATGTAGTATGGGATGCATAGAATCCGAACAAGTGCGCATTAGTATCATGTAACATTAATAAATGCATTAAGGATTAAGTGCACAATCACAACACGACATCAATAGGGTAGTCCCTTTAGTTTGAATTGTGACAAGTTTGTGTTTGTTAAATATGGAAAGTTTAGTTATACTATTTCCGACATAGAGAGGATGGCCGTGTATAATGTTCGTCGGTTAAATAAACTGACGTACCCACAGTCTTATATGCAGGTAAATGTCATGTTAAAGATTAAAGAGGAATGGATGCTTAAAGATTATACCATCCTGTTGTACTTTTATTTAATTGTTGTAAATTTTACTTCCGCTGTGCAAAAGAAAGATGTAATTATGATGTAATCTCTGATGTATGATGAAAAGTTTAAATTTCCCTGTAAAATTGTACTAAAGAATGTGAAAAGATCCTGTAGAACATCTCGAATTCAGTGTATTTGGGATTCGGGGCGTTACAGAGTGGTATCAGAGCCACGCTTTCTACACTTTCCACACTTGTACAAATTTATAGGGAACGACACCCTAGAAGTGGACATTATAGTGTGTGTTTGAGTCTAGAGATTTAAATGTAAGTGACTTACATTTGTGTTGCTCTAAGATTTATGCTTCCTCCTCTCTATTTCTAAGATGGCTGATCACTTCGACCCTGCTGGAGGCGACGACTGGCATATCATTGAGGAAGAGTACCATCCTGGACAAGCTGATTCCGAGGACGAGTACTATCCTGGGCAAGCTGATTCTGACGGTGAAGAATGGCCTGAATCCCGAGAGATCACCCCACCTCCGGATTCATCTGACGACTCTTCTTCTGACGAAGAAGAAGTACCAATTCCAATTAGTCTTGTGACTTCTCTTCAGAGGCAAGTGGAAACCCTGAAAGAGAGAGTTGGATTGTTGGAGGCTCAGCTGGAGAAACGGAAGGATGACTATTCTGTTCTCAGTCATCGGGTTTGGGAACTCGAGAAGAGGAAGAACCTGACTAACGTGTTGAAGGATGAAGTTGAAGAACTGCGGGAAGAACTTCGAGCAGCGAAGAGAACCCGTAGGAGTTAGATTGTTGTAGCTTCTATTTCTTTCATTCTGATGTCAAAAATGTTTTTAATTCGAATGTATAAATTTTGGAATTCAATGAAATGCAAGTTGGTTTAAATTCTTGTCTTATACTTCGAATTTGACGGATCTTTTGCATCAGAACATGTCGAGAAGAGGAGCTAGGAATGGGGAAGGGTTGGATCTGGAGACTGAACTTGCAAGGGTCTACCAGACGCTTAATGCAGTGGCTCAGAACCAAGGTCGAGGGCCGGCGAATCCAGTGCCCGAGGCGATTAAGCTGGTGGAATCGTTCAAGAGAATGAAACCACCTGTATTCGAGGGAAAGTCAGACCTAGATACGGCTGACAACTGGATCTGTCAAGTGGAAACAATCTTTGAGGTGTTGGAGACCCCTGAGGGTAGCAAGGTCAAATTGGCGACTTTGCAGCTGGAGAAGGATGCGGCGGTTTGGTGGCAATCCATGAAGAGGACCATGGGAGGCATGTTGCTTGGCTGGGAGGAATTTTTGGAAGAATTCTGCAGTCATTATTTCTCCTCCGACGTCCAGGAGAAGAAGGCGATGGAGTTTCTGTCGCTGCAGCAAGGCAGCATGTCAGTGAGGGAGTATGAGACTAAGTTCACTCAGCTCTCTAGGTATGCGCCTGAACTGGTGATGGATGAGGCTAAGAAGGCTCGCAAGTTCGAGCATGGACTGAGGCCGAGCTTGAGATCCCGGATGATACCTCTTGGTATCAGGCGATTCGACAAGTTGGTGAAGAGGGCAGCAGCGACGGAGGCGGATATGGAGCAGTTCCAAGTTGTTCAGAACCGGAGGAACAACTGGCAGTCTGGAAAGAGGCCTACACATACTGGGAGTTTCAAGGGGTAACCATCTGCACAAAGGTTCAAACCGACAGGGGCGAACGCTGTTAGCGTAGCTGGAGGACCAGGGAACAATGTGGTGAGACCTCATGCGGTGACTTGCTTTAACTGTGGTGAAGCGGGGAATTATCGATCTCAATGTCCCAAACTACGAAATGGTAATAGCAGCACACCAACGCAGCAGGCTGGGAAGAGGCCGTACCAATCAGGGCGAGTATTTGCCTTGACAGAAGCTGATGCTGAGGAGGCAGATCAGGTCATCTCTGGTACGAGGGCTGGTGTTTAGAGTCTTTGTCATTTCTTTTCCCTTTGTTTAGTGAGACTGTTATGTAATGGTGTGTATTATGTAACAGGCGAACTCTATCTTAATGGAATGAAAGCTGTGGTATTGTTCGATACTGGATCCTCTCATACTTTTGTGTCTCCTAAATTTTCTAAAGTGTTAGGAGTTGAGCCGAAGATTTTTCCAGGCAAAATCTTAGCAGTAGCTACTCTATCAGGGAAAACTTTAACCACTGATCGGTATTATGCTAATTGCGAGATTGTGATTGGAGATCGAATCTTTTGCATTGATCTGATCGAGCTGACTATCTTGGGAGTCGATGTTATCATTGGCATTATTGATTGGATGTCGGTGTACAGTGCAAGCATCGAGTGTAAGACCAAGACGGTAACAGTGAAGGCTCCAGGTGGACCTGAAGTCACTTTCCAAGGGAAGAAGAAGTGTTCTAAGCTGGTGGCAACTATCCACAAGGAAAAGACTCCTGTGGAAGTGCAAGGGATTCCTCTTGTTCGGGACTATCCGACTGTGTTCTTGGAAGATTTTCCTGGGTTACCTCCGCATCGTGATGTAGAGTTCAGCATCACTGTTCAACCGGGAAGTGCACCCATTTCTAAGGCACCGTATAGGATGGCTCCAGTGGAACAGGATGAGGTGAAACGGCAGATCGAGGAACTGTTGGAGAAAGGCTTTATTCAACCTAGTGCGTCGCCTTGGGGAGCACCAGTGCTTTTGGTAAAGAAGAAGGATGGATCGATGAGAATGTGTATCGATTACCGGGAGCTGAATAAGGTCACTGTTCAGAATAAGTATCCGATTCCTCGAATTGATGATTTGTTCGATCGTCTACAAGGAGCAGCTGTATTCTCCAAAATAGATCTTCGATCAGGTTACCACCAAGTTCGAGTGAAAGCTGAAGATGTGCACAAAACTGCGTTTAGAACTCGGCATGGGCATTACGAATTCTTAGTTATGCCATTCGGAGTGACGAATGCACCCGCAATCATCATGGACTTGATGAACAGAGTTCTGAGGCCGTTTATTGATTCGTTTGTCGTGGTGTTTATCAACGATATCCTCGTGTACTCCAAGTCATAGGAGGAGCACACCGAGCATCTGGCAGCAGTTTTGCAGAAGTTGGAAGAGCAGAGGTTGTATGCCAAGTTATCCAAGTGTGATTTCTGGAAATCTAAAGTGGCATTCCTAGGTCACATCCTTTCTAAGGAGGGAGTGGCAACTGACCCTCAGAAGATAGAGGCAGTGAGAGATTGGGCTAGGCCTACTACAGTGAAGGAAGTCAGAAGTTTTCTTGGGATGACTGGATACTACAGGAGATTCATTCAAGGTTATGCTCAGATAGCTGTACCGCTTACTGGACTGACCAAGAAGAATGTGAGCTTCAAGTGGACCGAGCAGTGTGAGGTGAGCTTTCAGGAGCTGAAAGATAGGCTGACTACTGCACCTATTTTGGCTTTGCCTAGAGCAGGTGTTGAGTATGATGTTTATAGCGATGCTTCACATCGGGGGCTTGGTTGTGTCTTAATGCAAGAGAGAAGAGTAATCGCTTATGGGTCTAGGCAACTAGGACCGCATGAGAAAAATTACCCGACTCATGATCTGGAGTTGGCTGCGATTATCTTTGCCCTGAAGCAATGGAGGCACTACGTGTACGGTGAGAAGTTGAACATGTACACGGATCACAAGAGCTTGAAGTATATATATCAGCAGAGGGATCTCAATCTGAGGCAGCGGAGATGGTTGGAAGTGCTCGAGGACATGCGACCTGAGATCAAGTATCATCCTGGAAAGGCTAATGTTGTTGCTGATGCACTTAGTCGCAAGAGCAGTTTGGCCAGTTTGATTACAACTCAGAGGCAGCTGATTGAGGAGTTGGACCGAGCAGGTATTGAGGTTGTCTTGCAAGGGTTGGGAGCATCTTTGGCTCAGTTGAGGCTTCAGCCTACTCTGAATACAAGGATCATTGCAAGTCATGTAACACCCCGCAAAATTGAAATTACAATTTTGCCCCTGGGTGTTACGCACGTATATTTTGTAATGTGTTTCACTACATATTTTGGATTCGTACTATTTATACATTTTCCGTATTGATTTCAGTCAACTAAAATATAATATTTCAATCCCTGGGATTTACGTGCTTTTTACGTGTTTTTGATGCACGTGTTTCCACCACCATGTATAATATTTTCTATAGGTTTAAATTATTTATTCTTATGTATTTAAATCTATTTTATAAAACGAAAATTTATTTTCCCCTTGTTTTGATTAAAATGCATTTTTTGCACGTATGGTGCACGTGCAAATTTTTATTCTCATTTTGCTACTCTCATTTTACTATTTTTAGCATGCATTAGTTTTATTTAGCCTTTCTTTTGATCCATGGACTTAAAGTTAAATTCTAGCCCAATAGACTAATTAAAAAGAGAGCCCACTAGGATAATTAAATTAGTTGAATAAAATGAGCCCATGTAGCAAGCCCACTAGATAATCAAACTAATTAATTAGAAATGAGCCCATGTAGCAAGCCCATTATTAAAATCACAAATTAAGTTATACATGACAAGTTACAATATTAGTACACATTTTTGAGTTATAGAAATGTGTTCATATTTGTTTGTGCATGTATGCATGCACACACAAATGTATTTGGACCATTTTGTGGGCTAGGGGAGGGGATTAATGGAGTGGTTAAGTCCATGGAGAGTGGGGAGATGAAAAGTTAGGAGTTTTTAGGAGTTAAGCAAATGAAGAGTTGTAAGAGTTAATTAGGTGATTTATTAGGGGTGAAATTTTGCAAAATACACCTTCCCAAAATCCTATAAATAGCACCCTACCCCTTTTCATTTCACACACAAAAATTAGAATTAAAACAAGAGAAAGAAAAGAGTGTAAGAAAAAGAAAGAGAGTTATTGTGCTTGGAGGATCTCTTGCTTGGAGCATTTGCTAGGAGGAGAAGAGGACTAGGAGTTGCTAGGAGCAAGAAGGAGCCATTCATTTGTAGTTTTCAACCTTCAAACAAAAGGTGGGTGTCTCCTACTTTCTAAATTATAGATAATGTGCATGCTAATAAGAAAATAAATGTGTAGTGTAGGATTTGATTTTGAAAAAAAAAAGAGTAGAACAATCTATGCTATTGGATGTGGTGAATAGTAGTGAATCATGTTATGGTAGATTAAATTACAACTTGTTAGTTGATAAATGAGAAAAAAATTTATTTTTGCCATGCACTAGTATACATGAATGTAGAGATTTTTGATCATGTGATTAATTGTTGAGTTTTCCTTTTTGATAAGCAACTATATTTTTGTAATGTATATTTGATTCTATTAAACTCTTTGATTGCAAAAGATGTAGTGTGCAACTTTGATTGAATTGAATAAATGCAAATTCATATAAAAATTTGAAAGTTAGTTTTATTTTTATGCAATATAAAATTATGGGTTACTGTGAGAAAGTAAACTCAATATAGATGAACCAATTATAATTACATGAAAGATTAGATCAAGAGGAAAATCGAGTTTTGATGATAATAGAATAATAGAAAGTTTGAACAAAAGATTAGTTTTGTTTCTCATGACAAGTAGTCACAGTGGACTACTGGTTAGCGTAATAAATTTGGGTTTGGTTGAGAATAGTCACGAGTTCAAAACTCCCTGGTGACTTATATTTTATTTTGGGGTTTTAAAATGATTTGGTAAATAGTTTCGAAAGTGGGTCAATTTGGTAAAAACTTCCGTGGGAACTAGATCTGTAATTTTGATAGTGAGTAGGTCAATTTGGTAAATAGTTTCGAGAGTGGGTCAGTTGGGTAAAAACTTTCAAAAGTGTTTCATTTTGGGAAAATTTTAGTATTCATAAAACATAAATGAAGAAATTATTTTTTAAAGATTGTTATTGTGTATTTGATAAGTTTTAACGAGGATTTGAGATAGAAAGAAAGATGAATGATTACAAAAGTATTAGTAAAGAACATGACTTACAAAATAATGATTTAGGGTGAATTGAAATCTCTTTATTTCTAGAAATGCAATATGGTTGAGTTATGTGACTTTTGAGATCATGAAAGATTTTGTTGTGAATGAGTAAATCATGTTTAGTGCTAAAGATGAGACATTGAATCGTGTTAAAATGAGATATCGTATGAATTTGAAATTGTGAACGAATTATTATTTATTATGAATAACTAGATCATGAATAGTGGCAAGACTATGAAATGATTACTTTGTGGATAAGTGTTAAGACAAGATTTGATTATTTTTGTGAAGTGAATTGAAATATGAAATTATATAAGTTTAAGACATGATTACAAAAGGGTATGTGTACCCATGTTTCTTGTACATGAAAGATTATGATTAAGAATTAGTAAGACTTCGGTTACCGGTAATTTTGAAAGAAAGAATTGATATGATTTTGAGATAATGCCGTCGGGCGATCTCGTATTTTGTGAATAAATCCGGTATGAGGTAAAACTGATTCTAGGGTGATAACATATTCATGTCTTGAACTAAAAATAATTAGGCACTTAAGAGAAGATGTGATAAACTTGTGCAAACGTAAATGGGTGCTTCTATATAGTCGGCGGTGGATCTCCGTGGCTATAGACCCAGTTGGTGGACTGTGGTTGCCCCATAGGAGATGGACTGTATTTTATCCGGAACTTAGGGTAGTCGACGGATGTTTACCATACTCCAAAGAATATGTATATACTGGGGCTAGAAGGGCATTTACGGGATTATCATCACGATATAATAGCCAGGGAGGCTGGGATCTGTTAATATAAGCCAGGGAGGCTAGCCAGGGAGGCTGAGATCCGTATCTGTGAAATAACTCTAAAACTTGTTTTATTACTGGTTAGTCTCATGGCGAGGGATCGAACCCTTCAATGTGGAGTACGTAGGCGCTTGCCCTCGGACCTATGTAGTATGGGATGCATAGAATCCGAACAAGTGTGCATTAGTGTCATCCTAGTATAGAAATGTGTGCATTAGGCATTAAGGCATGACATACACTTATGTTTAGAATAATCACCTTTGACACTTTACTTGTTCATTCAATCTTTTTGTTGATTTGTTAAAGTATGAGATCGTTATACTATTCCCGGCATAGAGAGGATAGCCGTGTATAACATTTCGTCAGTTCTAAGTAACTGACGTGCCCACAGATTAACATGCAGGTAAAGGACCATTCATGAAGCTATGAAGTGGATATGCTGATGCTGTTTTTATTTTAAAGATGTTGTAAATGTTTTATTGTAAATTTCATTATTCCGCTGTGTAAAATTAAGTTGTAATCAAACTCTGATGTACTGTGAATGAAAAGTTTCAAATTCCTTGTAAAATTGTACGAAGTGAAGTAAAGATCCAGTGAAATCCCGAGTTTGTCCTTATTTGAAATTCGGGGTGTTACAAGTCAGGAGGTTGATGCTGATATCTTGGAGATGAAGGAGTAGGTTGGTGCTGGCAGGTTGCCCGGTTTTCAGATCAGAGATGGAGTGCTGTGGTTCGGAGATAGACTGTGTGTTCCAAATCAGGCGGACCTAAAAGAGAGTATTCTTCAGGAGGCGCATGCTACTCTTCTGTCTGTACATCCTGGGAGTACTAAGATGTACAAAGACATCAAACAGCATTTCTGGTGGTCAGGTTTGAAGCGGGATGTGGCTGAATTTGTCGCGAAGTGTGAGGTTTGTCAGCAAGTCAAAGCCGAAAATCAGAGACCCGGAGGTCTATTACAGCCGTTACCTATTCCGGAATGGAAGTGGGATAACATTAGTATGGATTTCATCACGGGATTGCCTAAGAGTTCTAAAGGCAATGATGCTATTTGGGTTATAGTCGATCGACTTACCAAGTCCGCTCACTTTTTGGCGATGAAACTCACTGCTTCGATGGACAAGTTAGCTGAGATGTATGTTGGTGAGATTGTCAGACTTCATGGTGTTCCCTCAACTATTGTGTCTGATCGAGATGCGCGGTTTACTTCGCATTTCTGGAGGAGTCTTCAGACAGCCTTGGGTACCAAGACAGATTTCAGCACTGCTTTTCATCCGCAAACCGATAGGCAGACCGAGAGAGTCAATCGTATTCTTGAGGATATGCTTCGGTGTTGTATACTAGACTTCGAAGGCAGTTGGGAAAGGCATTTACCTTTGGTGGAATTTGCCTACAACAACAGTTTTCAGGCTAGCATTGGGATGGCGCCGTACGAAGCTCTGTATGGCAGGAAGTGCAGGACTCCTGTTTGTTGGTATGAAGTTGGGGAGCGTCAGTTGTTTGGTCCTGAGCTTGTACAGCATACTTCTGAGAAGATTGATTTGATCAGGAAAAGGTTGGTGGAAGCTCAGAGCAGGCAGAAAAGCTATGCAGACAACCGGAGAAGGGACCTTGAGTTTGAGGTTGGTGACTTCGTCTTTCTGAAGGTATCACCCAGTAAAGGTGTGGTTCGATTTGGCAAAGGCGGGAAGTTAGCCCCGAGGTTTATAGGCCCGTATAAGATATTGGAAAGGATCGGGAAAACTGCTTACCGGCTTGAATTACCGGAAGAGTTGTCTCAGGTGCACAATGTCTTTCATGTGTCTATGCTGAGAGGTTATATTCCAGACCCGAGTCATCATTTGCCTGAAGTGCCGGAAGGTTTGCAGTTAGACCTGAATTACATCGAGTCTCCTGTCGAGATTGTTGATCGTCGAGAGAAAGTCTTGAGGAATAAGACGATACCGATGGTCAAGGTAGTCTGGAGAAACCATTTGGTTGAAGAGGCTACTTGGGAGTCTGAGGAGAGGATGTTGAAGGACTATCCTGAGCTTTTTGCTTGATTGTATTTTTGTATCTTTTGTTCTTGTTGCGTGTGTTGTATTTTGTTTGTTTTCTCGCTCTTGATTGTAGTTCCGGGGACGGAACTATTCTAAGGAGGGAGTGCTGTAATACCCTGATTTTTCAATTAATGAAAAATTATTTTATTTTGCACGTAGTGTGCACGTGCAATATTTGGGTTGAATTATTTTTATTATGATGTGTATAAATATATATATATTTGTTCTCCAATTATTTTGTACAAAAAGCCTTTCTTTAAAGCCTTATTTTGATTTAATTAAAAAGGCCCTTTTTCTTAAAGCCCATATGTATTTTTATTTTATTTATTTTAATAAACTATTTTGGCCCAAAAACAAAGCCCATGAATAAATCTATTTTTAATTAAAACTTGTCATGTAGAAGACTAAATTATCATTATTTTATTTTTGTACAAAATTAAAATGTACAAATTTTGGCCTAGTTGCATGCACGTGCACTACACGTACACGTGCATTGCACACTCTTTCATGGCCGGCATGCATTCTTTTTGGAGGGAGATTTGATTTTTGTCATGGTGATCATGGAGGTAGTTTTGTGAATGTGGGTAGTTTTCATAACTCCTACTTTGATCTAGGCCCTCCATTCTACAACCACCTAAGCAATCTTAGCCCTCCATTTCACTTATCTTTTAGTATAAATACCCCCCTCTCATGGCTATTTCCATATGCAATTTCATATTTCCAAACTATAGTCCTATTTTAATATTAGTGTGAGTTATAAAAGAGAGAGTTGTGTGCATCTTGCTTGGACAGGCCGGCATCATTCCAAGGAGAGGAATCTTTCGGTTGGGCTTGGGTGGCTTGGAGCTTGTGCGTGCTTTTGGCTAGGAGGAGGTGCTTTCATTTACAAGGACTTGGTTGCTTTTTGTGTTTTCTCTCCATACAAGGTGGGTAAAACTTTCATATTTCTAATGTAGGAACCTATGCTAGTTTTAATTACCAACCCTATGCATGAAAAATACTAATAAGAACACACTTTAATTGAGAAGTTAGTGTATGAATTGATTGAAATGATGTGATTAACTTGTATTAAATTGTGTGTGAAATTCTCCATGAATGAATGATAGTGGTTAAATCTCTTAAGAATATTGCTAGTATAATGCATGAAAATTTCTAATCAAAATTGCTTGTTTATTGTAATATTGAAACATGAAATTGATTAAGAAAAGGGTACACTTTAATTTGAAAAGAATGATTTTCTTGAATGATTGAGTTGCAATTATGCTAATTAATGAGTAATAGTATACTTTGTGACGTAGATGAACTAATGAAATTATTTTGTTATCATTAAAGAAGAACCACTCAAAAATTAGTAGTTTTGAGTTTTACCTATTCATGTGCTAAATAGACATTTATGTTGATATGGGTGTGGATAAATCCAAAGTATATGTGTTGTTGAATGAGAATTAATAACAGTGAATTATCATAAGAAAATTGTGAATAAAAAGGGATTAGAAAACTAATTGATTATTCAATGTCGAAAATAAAAAGTATAGTAGTCTTAATGAACAATTCAATAATTTGTGTGGAAAAAAACTATGTTTTAGTGCAAAAAATTATTTTATAATTGCTGTTATGAAAATTATATGAAGAGGATTTAATCTGAAATTTTTCAGTAGTTTTTACAAAGGCAATATGAACCTAGATTAATTTGAACATCGAGTTGTTTTTTTAAACAGTACGAATATGAAATATATGGGTTTTTATTGGGTATTATGACAACCCGAGCTACTAGCTCAGGCGGTCACTGACTGCGGTTGGCTTCTCTGGAGTGAGCGGTTCGAACCCTGAGTTCACAACATTTTTTTCACCATTTGAAAATACATATAACTTTCGACCCGAAAGCATGTATACTAAATTCGCCCTCTTCATTTCGCTAGCACAGTTCGGCCATACGGCGGGTGCTCTTGGCTCTGTTTCCGTTGTGCCTGGGTTCGATTCTTACCTTCGGCATTTATAAAAAATATTTTTTTTGGGAGTTGTAGATGTCCAAAAAATGTGAAAAAAATATGGTAATTCTCATAAAAATATAGAAATTTTATAAGAATGATTTGGGTATTATTTGAATAAATTTTACTATGGTTTGGAGTCAAAAAGCATATATAGACATATGGTTCTAAATGGATTATTGGTATGAAACTATAACTTGAAAGAATAAGTGATTTGGAATATTAAGTGTTGATTTGGCGAAAAGAAATGTGATTATATGATATGACGCAATTATTTTTTTCACTTGTGGAACAATATGAAGTGTGCATATTGTTTAGTAATAAAGAATTATTATGATGCGATAATTGATAAGTAGATGCAACTTATGTGCAATGATGGACTTGTGAACAAATGAGAAATCATGGATTGAAAAGATAATGTACATATGAGTATGAGAACTCAATATGGAAATTTTATAAGTTGAAGATTGTGAAATGAAATTTAAAATAGAGTAGCTAAGTCTCCCCGGCATTGAGAAAGAAAATGAAATGAAATGAAATTAGACCAAGGTTGGTCATGATGAAATGAATGAATAAGTCCGGTTGATGGAGAGGCTAACTCTAGAGATTAATTTTGTTCATGATTTTTAATAAAACTAAGGATTAGTACATAGTGGAGATGTGATGAAAGTAGAAGAAAAACACGGGTATGGGGGCCAACGGATTTGCGGCGAGAGGGTATTCACAGGTCCTTCACGATGCGTCGTGACATGGCGTGGATACTGCTCCCGAGTACCGTCCCGGTGGCGACGCTCGTGGGATGTTCGAGTGGCTATGGGTGGTGCCATTGTTCCATGGCGGAGGCTGAATTGTCCATAGGTTGCCTGCTCGATGCGTCGTGTCAGTGCGTGGGATTCCCCTCCAGGCTGCCTGGACATGGGCTCATAGATCATAGGACATCTAAGACACTACCGTAGTTACAGTAGTAGATTAAGTCATAACGGGGGATTGAACCCTACAAAGATGAAGAACGAATAAGGGCTTGCCCTCGGACCTATGTAGTATGGGATGCATAGAATCCGAACAAGTGCGCATTAGTATCATGTAACATTAATAAATGCATTAAGGATTAAGTGCACAATCACAACACGACATCAATAGGGTAGTCCCTTTAGTTTGAATTGTGATAAATTTGTGTTTGTTAAATATGGAAAGTTTAGTTATACTATTTTCGGCATAGAGAGGATGGCCGTGTATAATGTTCGTCGGTTGAATAAACTGACGTACCCACAGTCTTATATGCAGGTAAATGTCATGTTAAAGATTAAAGAGGAATGGATGCTTAAAGATTATACCATCCTGTTGTACTTTTATTTAATTGTTGTAAATTTTACTTCCGCTGTGCAAAAGAAAGATGTAATTATGATGTAATCTCTGATGTATGATGAAAAGTTTAAATTTCCCTGTAAAATTGTACTAAAGAAAGTGAAAAGATCCTGTAGAACATCTCGAATTCAGTGTATTTGGGATTCGGGGCGTTACACGAGTAGTTCCCCGACACACTTCCAAGATACACCAACTCATATCACAACATACTTTCTTTAATAACCATTTTCATAACACTAATACAGATATTTATTTTATTGTACTATATCACGTATCACATCATAAACATATGCATTCATTCCCATAATCCCGCATTCCTTCATGTTGTATAACACAAACATAACGTCTCATTCTCATCTCATTATATCACTTAGTTACTACTCAATCTTATTGGAAATTACACTTACTTTCATTTTCACTTATATCACAAGTCACCATTAATTTCACTTTCATTCTCATCAATTAATACTCCACATTCCAAACATAGTTTGGGCAATAATATCTCACACCCCAAAGCCGATAGCTTGGGTAATAATCACCGCACCCCAAACACATAGTCTGGGTAATATCACATCACATCTCAAGCCGATAGCTTGGTTATTAATTTACTTCAATTACTATTCATCTTCACTTCACTTTATTTCTCATTTCTGTCAATCATTACCACTATTATCCACTCACCCTGCGAATTATGCCAAGGCAGGTAGTTCCCACAATTTCCACAGAAATTGCGGGTAGTTCCTTGACACAATTCCAAGGTACAACTCATATCAATCTGTATTTACTTTAATGATCCTATACGTAATACAATTACTTTATACAGCTCATAATAACACATGCCTCTTTTACTTTCATTTTAAATTAACCACATACTGAAATTATCATTTCTTTTCATACACAACTCATAACTCGTATCTCTTCATATTCATTTCATTCACAACCACTTTCTTTCACATTCACAATTCCTTTTCCTTTTCTTACTATCACAATTCACTTTCTTTACTCTTACATTTATTTACACTTAGTTATTTTATTAGTTTGTCGACCAGTGAGCCACAGTATCCCAATATACTGAAAGCCGACAGCCCAGTAAAACACGCGGACCGATGCTCACACAGAGTCTTACTCGTCCGAGGCTACGTCTTCCTCCTAGCCGAACTAGCGAGGGAACACCGCACCCCAGATAAACTGGGTACTTCCTCGCGACGTCTGTCATCGAGGGAAAAACACCGCACCCCAGGTAAACTGGGTACTTCCTCGCGACAGCTGTCATCGAGGGAAACCGGGCCTCAAGCCGATAGCTTGGGCGAAAAACACCGCACCCCAGATATACTAGGTACTTCCTCCCAGCCGATAGCCAGGAGGGAAAAACACCGCACCCCAAGCCGGTCCTTGGGTATTAGGAGGTCTAGCCCAAACCCCCAGGATTGTTGTAGGTACTGGTCAACAAAATCATCTGTTATTAGCATTAATTATTGCATCTTTCCTTTTTACTTTATCAACATAAAGCATCACAGCTTTTAATTCAACAATAGCCACATTCTTGACTTTAATCACAAGAATAATAACACATTTTATTAACACTTACCATCTCACCTTTTACCTTGCATTTGATGCACATCTGATGTCCACGATATTGATTATCATCTCGTTGTATCATATTTATATGCATACACCATGTCATTTATCATAGAAACCATCATGTTATTTAATTTACCATCACATCACCCATTATGAATACCATGCTATTCGCTACTTCATTAAATCTCATATAAACATACACCAAGTCATTTATCATATAAACCAACATGTCATATTATTGCCCATTAATTCATTTCAAACATAATTAAAATATAAACATGTACCCAATTATTAATTTCATCAATTATTGCATCACTCATCATAATCATCTATATATATTACAAATAAACATCACACATGCGGGTTTCCCATCATAAGGGGCCAAACCACTTATTTCCTCTAATTAAGTCTGATAATATCTAATTATAGCATACTAGCTCATACATCATGTTTCATATGGGTAAAAATCACCTATAAGGGCTTATATGCCCCAAAACATACACAAAACGGGCACTATAATTACACAGATCTTCAAAACATGATCACAATCACTAATTTCGTCTAATTACATCTTATAACATCCATCCATGGCATGCTAGCCCATACACCAGGCTCCGCATATACCCGATTGCCTATATCGGCCTATATACCCGAAAAACATGCACAAAACATGCACGGGGTAAAAATACGCATAAATAATTTAATATATTTAGTTTTTATACATCAACACATCACATTAATCCATAATATAGGTTTTATACACTTAAAATAGTTAATTTCACCAAATATCTCAAAATCCCATTTTCGGGCCTTAAAAATCCGTATTTTTCAGAAAATTGAATTTTTAGCATAACTTCTATCAAATATATCGAAATGCCACGAAATTTGGCCACAACATAGAATATACCTAATTACAACATACTCACCTGACGGATCGAGCAAACGATGTCCCACGTCCGTCCTGTAGCCAGTCGAAGTTTGACTTTTTCCACCTAAATAGGAAATTATAGGATCAATTAGTTTAAAACTCAAAACTCAACTTACGGGTCCCCAAATTTGAATCCGTCTTCACCCACACGTCACAAATGACATATGTAGGTGAGCTACATCGATAGATTTCGAATTCGGGTTCTAATACAAATACTCCCTTATTGATCGGAGGCTTTCTAATAAGAAAAATTCACATTTTCTAAATTCCTTAATCCCCTTCGTCCTAATCTCACATATTAGGGTTAATAATAATAATAAGACTCAACTACACCTCCGAATTCATCAATTCTCACTAAATCTCGCTCGGGCATTTCATCGAATACCCGGCGTGCACTTTTCACCTATAGTCTATTTCACTCAATTTAATTGAGCTTAAGCCTATAAAAATCATCCTAAATTTATATTAATCCTTTCATAATACTCTACACCCTCATATGCATTTTCTACAATTATTTGGATGAGTTTTCTACCCAATTCCATAAACCCTATAATCCGATTTTATGCCAAAATCACTACTCCCCATTTTATTCTAATGACTCACTATAATTTTTACCACCATACCAGAGATAATTCTTATATATATATATATATATATATATATATATATATATATATATATATATATATCTCTATTTTACAAACCCAAAACTCTAATTTACTAACAAATTGCAATTTCTCTAACAACCCATTAATTTCCCAAATCTTCTACTTCCAACACCTCTAAATCTCTCTACCATCATAATCCTACTCAATAAAACTAACCACACTAAATTTTATACGAATAAATAAAATAGGGTATACCTTTTCGGAATCCTTTCGAAAATCCGATGCTACCACGTTGTAGAGGACCCTTCAATTAGCCTATTCCCCAATTTAATTTGGATTTGGCGAAGGAACGAAGTGGATTTGAGGAGAGAGAGAGGGGGCCGAAAGATGGGTTCGCTGCCTTCGATTCGGTCGGGAGCAAGAAAACGGAAAGGAAAGAAAGAAGGAAAAGAAGGGGAAAATGGGGAAGGGGTTACTTTGGTAATAAGTTTAATAATAATAATAATAATAATATGGTATATGCACATATGAGCCCTCCAAAACCAATATATTACAAATAAACCCCAACTCTTTTCTATCATAATACAAACAATACAAAACACAGTAAAATTATCTTATAACAATCCCCCATAATGATAAAATAAAATAAACTATATTTCCTCACACAAAATCTCAACTCTTAACTCTAATATATCAATAATACCAATCAACCACAAATATTCAATACCAGTATCGATATTAAAATAATAATAAATTATAGCTTTAAAATAATTCTCACCCCTACAAAATATAAAAATGAATATTTCCGGTATTTTAAAATCCGAGGTGTTACACATGCTTTATGAGAAAGCTAGGCCCTTGCTCGATGTTGATACCAAACTTTGAGACCCATGCATTGTGAGAAATCTAGACCCTTGCTCGAGGTTGATGCCGGGCGTCGAACCCCATGCTTTGTGAGAAAGCTAGGCTCTTGCTCGAGGTTGATGCCAAGTGTCGAGCCCTATGTACTTTATGAGAAATCTAGGCCCTTGCGCGAGGTTGATGCCGAGCGTCGAACACCGAACTTGGTGAGAAAGTTAAGCCCTTTCTCGAGGTTGATGCCGAGCTTCAAGCCCTATATACTTTGTAAGAAAGCTAGGCTCTTGCTCGATGTCCATGCCGAGCTCCGAGCATGGTGGACTTTGTAAGAAAGCTAGCAACTGGCTCGAAGTCCATGCCAAGCTCCGAGCATGGTGGAATTTATGAGAAAGGGAGTTGCACGCTTGCTATGGTTGTGTTGACACGTGTACTGCACGTGCGATGCTGACGTTACGATTGTGGAAATCGAGGCATCGAAATCTTACTAACCGTTGGATCTAGATGGGCAATTGAGATCTGTTTTTGGATTTCGAGGCATCAGAGATCTGCCTATAAATCCCCCACTCCCACTCTTATTTTTCACCTTGCGTTCTCTCTCTAAGTTCTGCTTAGTATCCGGTGATCAATTTTTTGGCGAACTTTTCCTCTAAGGCAATAAGGTTAGTAATTTTTATTATATCGAGGGTTCAGCCCGGTTCTTCCGCCTCCACATATGGTCATGGCAGTAAAGGTCATCTCTCCGACTTCTCACCTTGGGAGATGAAGGAGCGAGTCTACGACATCCAGTCGCTCTGCAGTCGAAAGCCCTTCGTAGTAGAATCGAGCGACTCGGAGGAAGAGAAGGAAGTGGTCGAGGTAGTTGACACGGAAAATGAAGAGGCGATGGAGGACCTTGGTAGAGTGATTGGTGAGGGAGAGATGATGAAGTGGTGGAGTTCGATCTGTCGATAAGGGTCCCCAAATTGAAGCAGTTGGCGACGCCGTCCCCCCCCCCCCCCCGAAGGCCCCGCACATCCGAAGGAGGATGAGGTGGACCCTCCCAGACAGCCTGGTACAGTAGGATGAGTTCCTTCTTGAATATGGGCTTGACATCCCTTACCTTCCGCAGCCGAGCTCCATTAGTATGTACTCGGATGATGTTGCAGGGTTGTTTAAATATGGTGTGCAACCTTTTTCGCCGGGTCGACAAAAGATCCGGATGGACAAGACGCTGTGTGTGAAGTCAACTACTTCATAGGGATGGAGTATGAGTTGCTGATTCTGAGTCCTGATCTCCATCCCATAGATAACCTAGCGCCTTGGTTTTGCATGTTTCCGGTGGATGCCTTCAGTTTGGGGTTGCGGCTGCCTCTGCATCCATTTATCAAGACTGTGTTGAATTGAAGGGGATTGTGACCAATGCAGTACGGTCTGAACTCCTGGAAGCAGCTCGTGTGCTTTATGTTACTCTGCGAGGAGAGGGAGTACCTCTAAAACTGAAGTACTTCTGAGCGGTGCTGGGGGTCAATTCGTCGGGCGAGTATGAGGGAATTTACTACATCTCGCCCCGTCCCAATCGAAAGGTAGTCCATGGACATCCGGACTCCATAAAAGGGTGGAAGGTGAAATATTTTATTGTCCAAAATTAGGTGCCTTGGAAGATTCCCACAACCAGGAATTTTTACAAGCTGAATCACAATCCTCTGAAGAGCAGGGATTTGATGGACGAGGAGTGGGCCGATGTGGATCCTATTTTCTAGAAATAGCACCGGCGGGTCGAATGGACTGATAGGCACTTGGCACCCACCGAACCCAACCTCCTCCTCTCCTCCCACAATCATGCAACCATCACACTTATCCCAACCAAAAGCACTGCCACCAAAGAGAGAGACGCTTCCAAAGAGAGAGCCGTGAAGATGATAGCTTCACCTTTCTCACGTTCTTGCTCTGTCAGGCGATTTCTCACCAAAGAAACTCTCTCACTCACCACAACCAAAACCATGACCCAAGGGAGAGTCGTGGAGAGGATACCTTCACCTCTCTCACGCTCTTACTCTCCCAGACGATTTTTCACCACACAGACACACAAAGAGAGATTAACTCATCTATCTCACAGACTCTCAAACCCAAACCAAACAACAACAACTAACTCCTCGCACCACGATGGGCGGTGGCGGTGCCGATGTGAGGGAAGAGGTGGCGCTATTAAGAAGGCAGTAGCCTTTGCTGGAGGAAGCTCAAGAGCTCGATAGTAGGTGGCGGCTCAAGCAGTGCTTATACATCGCCCTCCGACCATCACCGGATCAGAAGTGCGTTCACGATTTGTCGATGTTGAGCGATGCCGCGGTGATAGGCTTCGCCGCTCAGAGCAGTTGCTGGTGCAACGGTCGACCCAGCGACGTTATCGCTGCCAAAGATGCGGGCTCCACATCGAAGGAGCTCGCCAGCGCCACACTGTTCGTCGTCGCTTCGAAAGTCCCCTTCTGGGACATGGCGAGAAGCTCGATGACAAACGCGGTCGGAGGGGGGACGAGAGGAGGTGGATGAGGGAGTGCGGAGGCGTGCGGGGAGGGAGGGACGATGGAAAGTAGAGCGACAGCGGGGGGGGGGACCCTAGCCGCCGGCCCCTCCAACTCAGATCTAGGGTTTAGTTTTTTTTGGTTTTTTAATTTTGGAAGAGTTTCTCTCTCTAAAATTTCTAGAGAGAAACTCCTGTATCTATCCATGTTACAGAATTAGAGAAGCAGATACCTAAGTTAGGTATGCATCAGTACTTGCGCATCGTAGTTCTGATTAGTGAGAACGAAGAAGGCAAAAACCTTGGCAAAGAAACGTGGCAGCTGAAGTACAGATCAGCGCTCAGCAGGTTCCGTCCACTGCATTTCAAAGGCTCTCTCCCAGTCCCTAAATTTTTAGTGTGAAGATGATTTGGTTGTCGTCCTCTACAACCTCCCAACTCTTTGTGAAACTTCTCTTATACCATGTTGGAGTTGAGTATACATTCAAACACTTCTCTTGTTGACAACATTGTCTTATGGCCTAGCGGTAAAAGTTTTGAGTTCACTTGAGGTCGGGGGTTCAATTCCTACATTCCACATATTATATATATATTTCTTTGACCGGGCCGGGCCTTTGGGGTCTCTTGAAAAAAAATACACAACATTTTTTTTGTTGAAAATAAAAACGTTTCTTTTCTTACTGGCCAGTTTTTTTACCAGTAAAATTATTAAAATCATTTTATGACACTTTATGGTTTGGTTGTTATGACATTAAATCAGAAAGAAAGAAAAACATTTTTATTTTGGATATAAATATATGGGTTATGTCACATAGATGAAGCAGATAAGAGAAAAACAAATTCTTCATCTCTTCTAAAATATTTCTCCAAATTGTTGAGCAATTTTTACTCAGTATGATGCAAGTTGGTACGTGCTGATATTGAAGCATTAGGCAGCACTATAGACAGAAGCTCGTTGTATTCCGGAAGAAGTATTTGATGATCAACGATTCATCTCCAGAATTGGCCAAATAGCTTCTTAAAGAAAGTGATACCTACGCCTCGAGACACTTTTCATTTTCTTCCTGTTACAGATCAACTCCAGAGCCATAGCCATTTTCAGAAGGTTCATTTGGTGCACTCAGGTTTA
Organism: Hemerocallis citrina; assembly: GCA_017893485.1. Classification (NCBI taxonomy): domain Eukaryota; kingdom Viridiplantae; phylum Streptophyta; class Magnoliopsida; order Asparagales; family Asphodelaceae; genus Hemerocallis; species Hemerocallis citrina. The sequence continues at coordinate 443,348,533 of CM030359.1, read as the reverse complement.
ACCCATCTTTTTTTAACAGACCATCCTCCTCTTCGGTCAGAAATTTTGATTGTTGTTAGGAAATGCTATGATGAATCTGCAACACTAACTATGTGAAGTATGTAGTATATCTGGTTTGTGATCATGTTTTGACAGTTGGATGTAATAACTCTAGATTCTGCTCCATCGGTGATCAGGATGAGCAAGAATGAGCATAATGCAGGAAGTTTATGTGCTCTCTCATCTTATTCGATCGACAACTCAGTTGGAATTAATCATTATATTATGTGCTGGAGTGAATTGTATTCTGCATCGATATTCTGCTTCAGTGTGATGGTGCCGGAAATCCTGTCCTCTAAATAATTACATGCACGCATGTGTAACAAGGATGAAGTAGCTAGGTACTCATAATTAGAATTCGGCTATACATTAGAAACACTCTGATATGTGAACCAAATGCCGTCTGCTGCTGCTGCTGCTACTACGAGTTTTGGTTAACTCTAGTACCAACCTTGTTAAAAATGTGCAGAGGCCCTGCTGGCAATCTCTCTCCCAGTACCCGGGTGTCTCATATTATATATGCAGGAGGGTAACAAATGTGCAAATTTGTAGCAAGTCTATGAGCTGCAGAGCGTCATTATTGTCTACTGTTTTATGGTTGTTTTCCGACAAAACTGTGTCCATGATGATGCGCAGCTGGTGTTAGACATTTGACATAGTAATGCTCTCTGGAGCTTGAGTAGGAAAAATAATCTCAACAGAGGAGAGGAGAGTTCTTCGAGTGTACATATCTAACAGAGGAGGGGACGGTCGACCGACCTTGGGGGTGCAGTCGACCGGTCGAGTCTCGGATCTGACTCTACACGTTGCGATCGACCGACCTTGGGGGTGCGGTCGACCGACATCGGCGGCTGATTGTTTTTGGACTTACAAGTTTAAAGGCCCAATTGCTAGATTTGTGTTTAACTTTTAGGGTTTACTTGGGGCCTATATATATGGCCGTAGACTCTAGGGTTTGTGTGGATCTAATCTATCAATTTGTGTAATCAAGAGGTGTGCCGTTATCATTGTTCAACTTCAAGAGGAGATTGTGCCGAGTGTTTTGAATGTGTGAGAGAGAGATTGAGAATTGTAATCTCTTTGTAATCTTTGTATTTCTTGAAGAATAAGAAATATTGGTTATCTCCGCATATTGATTGTGTTCTTATAAGATCTTGCATATATTGTGGTGGCTTATTCATGGTTCATCTAAATTTTGAAAGTTTCTATTACTTGTGATTTGTTTTCGCTATTAGCATTACGAGTTGTGGGATAGTTCCTCCAACAGTAGCAATACTTGTATTACAGATGTAGGTAATTATCTAGAGTAGAGAAGTGGAGAGTAGAGTAGAACACCGGTCATCGCACGTGCTAACCGAACCTCATCATCTACATCGAGTCATAACTACCACACAATTGATACCAAATGGCTGGCCCAAAACCAACTTGTCGTGTTCCTTGTTTGTTTTGTGTTGAAAATAATAATAATAATAATAATAATAATAATAATAATATCTAGTGACTACATAAGATGCCCAAGCCCACATGCACCTAACTACCAGTACCATCATATTGGCCTCATCCTCGTGTACGACGACAATTCGGTGGTTATACGTGTACTCTATGTATTAAATGCCTCAGAAAATAGGAATTAATGTATTATTATTTTCATTACTGTTCATAATTTAAAAATTAAAAAAAGGGGTCAATTTGAGGGGAAGAGAAGAGATACATCATCACATGCTTGACATCCTCGTGGATTTGATTTGATTTGATTTGAATTTTTTTTTTCTTCTTACCATCTATTTTTGTCTAGTTGTTGATTTTTTTTGGTTAGTTGATGGCTATCAAAATGTACTCACCAAGTAAAAAAAAATCCCGTACAAAAATATTCTGATACTTATCAGAATATTTTCTAAGTACCGCGTGTGTATATAACTGCTTAAGTGTCAAAAAAAAAGCTCAAACCTTGAGGATAAATATTAGGGTAGTGCTGCACCTACAACCTTTACAACCTTACAACCTTATGTATCACAATTTCATTGGAGATGTCTACAACCTATTCTACAAGACTCTACAAGACATTTCCAATGAGATCGTGCCACCTAAAGTTGTAAAGAAAAATGTTGTAAGAATAGGTTGTAGGTAAATCATTACCCTAAATATTATCCTCAGTGACCGACGGTTTTCTGCTTTAATACTTTTGAGTTCTTCTACGATGCAAACATGCAACTAATAAAACTATATTCAGACAGCCCCTTAAATTATGGACTGAGTTTTTTATTTTTTTCTCTTTAAAATGTTATTTTCGTTATTTAAAAAGAACCCACAACTTACTGCCATCCTTTCTTTTCAGGAAAATAACTTCTTTTAATTAGAATGTATACGATTTGCTATGAAAATAGATATATAGTCGTTAGATCTTCTCAAATATGTTGTGAACCTTATGACTAAGCTAAAAGACCGGAAGCTTTAGAGAGTGGGTCGTCTATCACGCACGACAACACTGTTAGCTGCGTGCCACAATGGCCCAAGCCACCCCATTTTTATCTGATGCCGACCTTGGCTGCAGTCTCCTTTGGATTCCTTTGATTCGTCACGTTAGCGGCTCCAACCTCCCACCCAGCTAATCACTCAACCATTCAAGTTCAATTTAATTTATCGGCATTAATTTTTTTTTACTTTTCTTTTCCAAAACACAAAATCAAAGAAAGAAAGAAAGAAAAAAACACAACCACTTGATCTGAATAGAATAGTCCCAAATATGAAATTAGAGGGGATATTTGACCAAAATACCATTTTTTTTTATTTAATAGATTTTGTTATATTTAAACAGAGATATTACAAAATCTACAGCTTAGAGTTAATGTAGGGAAGTTTAAAAAAATATTAGGTAGTTATGGTTGGTTGTGGGTTTGCATCATTAAAAAAATCCTAATACTTTTAACTCTTTTAGTATGAACCGTTGATGTATGTTTTGGTGCGAGAGGATTAGAATTTAGAATTGTAGGCTTCTTTTGAGACATGATGTACTTTTTGCCTCAAGTTTCTCAAGCAAAAAGAAGGAAATAATTTTTGGCATGCTTCACGTTATATGGTAAGTAGTCTTTGTATAACCTGCCCTTTTGCAAATGCTCCAATCGACAGTCGGTCCTATCTCTTGACTGTTCAGTCTGTTCACAACTTCACATGCTTTAAAAGAAAAAAAGAGAGCAAATAATACTTGACAGTAAACACACACCCCAATGTGAAAATTTCCGGTTCAGTTATGTTTAACATGCTAATTACACGTGAGATCTCTTTTTATCCATCTCGATTCTCGTTAGAACACGAATTTATAAATATGAAAAAATTCCACCAGCAATTGTGAAGAACTGAATTACAGAAAATAAAAACAGGAAACGAAAGATTTTATACAGAGTCGAGATTGAGAATTTCTCTCCTTAAAGCAGAATTTGTCCCGTAGTGTGACGGTGGCTGGCGAATTGCTTCTCAGGATACAATTGTACCTTCTCTGAAGAGCAGCACCCTTACTTCAGAGATTCAGCGAACTGCCGTCTGTGATGTACTCTCAGTTGACTCAGAGGAGAAGAAGTGGAAGAAGAAGATTAAAACTCTGACTGTGTAAAAGACTCTGTCTGGATTCAGTAGTCTTTTATAAAAGAAGATGGAAACTAGAGACTCTTCAGAGACCTATTACTTTGATGGAGACTCTTCAGATTCATAACTGGAGAGCCATTACTCTGCTGTTACAGAGTAATGGTACCAGTTACTGAATCTGAAAGGCCTTATCAGTTCAGTAGGGAAAAAGTTTTTGTCTGGGCAGAAAAAAAAAATTTAAGCCAGAGCCGCGGCCGGGCGCGTTTGTGTTTGTCATTTTGGTTAAGTTCTCTCTCCACTACACGTTAGTGGTAACCCCCGGACCACGCTCTTTAGTCCAGTTTTCTAGTATATATACTAGAAAAAATCTTTCCCAATTTTTGATATGGGACTATTCATTTTCTCCAAGTTGCCAAGTTAGTACATTTCAAGTACCCAACTTTTGACCAACATATCTCATTCATACAGAATTCATTTTTGACAAGTGAGTATACCACGAAATAGTGTTCGTCGAGAGGATCGCAATCCACTCATTTTTCGGTGCCGCCGGTGGCCGGAGCATGCCGGAATCCGATCCGGAAAACTTCAAAAATTAATTCCAACAATTCTTTCCCCATTTAAACAGTGGTGTACTAATCTCTTCGGTTTTTTGTTTTTGGTTTTTTTGAATATTCATGAAGATATGTAGGCCTCAATTCAACTAGAGTTCTCAACCTAGCCATATAATTTTGTATTATTTCATTCTTGTAGGTACTATCTAAGATATTTGTTCGGTTGTCTAATCTCTTCTTTTTATAAACTAGTACCTTTTTTTTTCCTGATGTTTCTCAGTACTGTTTTGAATGAAATTTGTATAGATCCAACTTCCAAGCCATGCAAATGTAATGGACCCTAGTAATTAATATAGAGCACAACCGCTACCAAAACAAACACACATTGATGAATTTAATATATAGGTTAGAATATTGGGAAGAATCCTTGATGAATATCTTGCCAAATCTTAAGCTGCTCGATCTATTCCCTACCAACACATGCATGGAAGTGGAACCAAACATATTATAACTGTACTACTCCATGAATACACTCAATGTGGTGGGAGCTAGGATATTGATGTGTTCTCATTTCTATCGATCCATTGGCCCTATGGGTCAGTCAGATCAAGCTGATCGAGTCGGTGCACATCAAAACTTATTTTATTAAGTTAAACGTAATGCAGGGCCGATCCAACACTTACTGAGGCCTAAAGCGAACTCCGAAATGAGGCCTTTTAAAAGCTTATAATAATATGAGTATGTTTACATATTGGTTTTCTACTTTGTCAGCTAAAGAATGGCCAGATACAAGAGGGGGATCTACATTGAGATACCAAGATGAAAACTCAGGAAGTTGATGCAAAATAAAGCTGTTTGATGTACTTAGAGCATCTGTAGTCGTTATCTATATATCGATAATATCGATATATAGCTTAAAAAGTAGCTGCAGTCGTTTGCTATATATCGATATTATCGATAAATCGCTACAGTCGATTGCTATATATGAGAGACGAAATAGCTTTATCGATAAGTCAGCGACGGTGGTCGAAGAGCCGTCCCAGGCGTGCAAAATACTGTTGTAGGCGTCGGACGGCACTCGATATGCCGTCCGTTTCAAAAATTCCGCAATTAACCGGATTAATTAAATCCCAAAAGCCCAATAATTCCCACCGTCGGACGGCACTTGGTGTTGCGTTGGAGAAGTCGCCACCTTTCCCGGACGGCACTCGATGTGTCGTCCGTTGGGATTATAGTGGGGGGTATAAGCAGCCACGGTAGATGCTAAGGAGGAGTATTAGGAAGGTGTAGTATTAGGAAGAAATGGTAGGATTTTTATTAGGAAGGTATATATAAGGTAGGTGTAGTTTAGTTAAAAGGTAGGATTAAAGTAGGGAATCATGCATGGTGTCGGACGGCACTTCATGTGCCGTCCTAGACACCCGGCATCAAATTTTTTTATTTTTTATTTTTTTTTTAAACAGACGGCACGTCGTGTGCCGTCCGACGAGTACGCATGCGTTTTTCCACTTTTTGGCCTCCGACGGCATACGAAATGCCGTCCCTTAATATTAAATAGTTGTTTGCTATAATATAGCTTACGACGAGTGCAGCGAAATCGTAATATCTATTTCTATTTATCGATATATGGATAAATTTATAGAAAACGACTACAGATGCTCTTAAGACACTATTTCCTCTTAACACAATTTCAGAACTGGAAAAACAACAAAATCTAAGTTTCAAACAATAAGGTTTGTGTAGATTGGTATCATACCTCTAATCTAGAATTACATACTAAGTGTGCTTTCTCTTTCTCTGCCATGCCTTTCTCAGAATCCGAGCAGTTTCTTCCCTGGCCTCTTCATTCAGACAGATTGCTTTACCTGCCATCATATGACAGACATGTTCAATTGGAAATAAAGTACATAATAAAAAATTTGATGTCCTTATTGGATTAAGTGTCTGCCATTTACGTCCCACATACTCTTTTGAGCAGTAATTTTGATACAGCAGTACTGGCTTTCTGGCACATTTCATTGAACTCTTAAAATGGATTACATATAAACAAAATTAGTCAGAATAAGAGGTGAAGGGGAAAAAGTCAAAAAAAAAAAAAAATCATTAGATTATCATCTGCAAAGTCTTTCTTTCAACAGGATGAGGAAGGCACCTTATGAAGGAAGACAGAACTATTTCTTATAATGATAAGTAAAAGGAAACTATATAAAGGATTGAATCATACTGCAGTTGGGCTCTAAATTGCTATTTGTAAATTATGGTTCTGAGAGCATTATATCCAGACAGGGCAGACAGGCAAGTCGACGATGGTTCGACACTTCGACGAGGATTAGAAGAGAGAGAATGGGTGACTGGGCGAGGGTTAGAACTTAGAAGAGAGAAAGACTCGATGGTGTGGTCAAGTCGCCGATGTGGTGAGGGCTCGACGGTGACTCGGCGTCTCGGCGAGCGGGCGAGAATTAGAAGAGTCAAGAGAGAGAAGAGCGAGGCGAGAAGACAATTAGTCGGGAGAGAGAGTCACAGAAAAAGACGCTCTTTCCTTGAAGGCTTGGAACTTGGAAGTCGGGAGAGATTCAACTGGGATTCTGGGGAAACCAAAAGGCTCTAAGAGTCTAAGAGGTATTGTCTGATTTCTCTAAGAGGACAGCAAACTCTGTGAGGCCTTTTGGGAAACCAAAAGGCAATTTTTTTTGGAAATTAAAAAGACAGACAGATACTTTAAGAGGTCTTTTCACTAGATATATAAAAAAAATTGGAGGCCTAAAGTTCTTGCTTTGGTCGCTTGGACCTTGGGCCGGCCCTGACGTAATGTAAATGTAAGTTATATCATATTTCATTAATGAGAAATAATGAAAAAATAAAATAAAAATCTAATGCGCATGAACCATGCACATCAAAGAGATTTAACTTTATCGATTTCGTACAATTATAGGGTGATCCTGTAAGAACATGCACAGCAGAGATCATATTTTTCATTCAAATTCATTGTAAGACTCCCATCTGTCATCACAAGGACTAGACTGACTGAGGGAGAAGACACTGGAGATTTCTAAGAAGATATTGTGATCACGTGAGAGGGGGCAGGTGTACAGTTTGTCGCGTTGTACGTGGGGTCTCTCTCACTCTCTCTCTCTTTTTTTGTCATTGCATGCACGTGCAAAAGACAGACACGAATCACAGTGAATAGCACTTCCCTTCATAACTAGTACTACTACTAATTATTATGATAACTAATGAGGGATCATGGACATATATACTTATGTTAATCATCCAAAAACACCCTCATTCTAGAGTGCAACGTACGCACATTTACAACTATGAACACAATTGAGTTTCGACAGTTGCATGGTAGGTAGTATCATGCTAGTAAAGTTAACTAGTCAACATAATCGTTGAAAGTCGCTGACCAAAAAAACAGTCATTAGAGAATCCACAACGGTCATTCATTGCTATTTTATAGCAAACTGGTAAAATAACAAATGGCAAAATAGAAAAACGCTGCACTAGTTGTTTGCTATATTTTGACAATTTTTTTAAAAAAATTGAGTGGACGGGACATGTTGTCCCGTCCCATGAATTTTTTTTAATTTATTTTAAGTTTGTTGGATAATTAAATTTGGTTTAGTATATAAAATTTGGTTTTGTTTATTAACTATTAAATTAATCTAAAATATATTTAAATCAACACTAGATATAGTTAAGAGAGTTAATTTAAAGGTTAAAGTGTGTTAAGAGTGGGTTTGAAAGTGACATGGACTGGCCTCAAACGGTGGGACGGGACCGGTTCTTTTTTTCCTCTAAATTTAACGACGGAACAAGTTGTTCTATCTTAGGGATTATTTTTATAAAAAAAAAAGTTAGAACGACACATATTGTGTTGTCCGATGTGATTTTTAAAAAAAATTGGAATGGAACAAACATGTTCCGTCCTCTATAGTTTAAGAATCTTCATTTCATTTCTCAAATATGAAAAGCAACTGTAGTTTTTTTTAGAAATTTTTTTTTGAAAATATGACAAAATGGCAAATATAAAAAAACATTATGCATGCTCTTAGAGTCTAGGGTTGCACACTTGCACATATACAGTGGAGATTACATTAATGCTTAGGCGAGAGAGCGGGAAATAGTCATTCTACATTGATTTATTAAGATTAGGTTTATTTTCGTGCGAGTTGGTCTGAGAGATTGTTAAGTGTAGGATAGGACATGCAGCATACGGGATCACCAAATTAAGCGTATGACTAGACTACTTTATCAACTATTACTTATATGACATACCTGTATTTATACTCTTGATGCATGTTATGATTTGACCAATGCATTTCGAGTTCAAATCACAAAGGTTTGATTTTATTATTCTAATTTGAATATAGCTAGATTTATCAAACTAGACAAAGATGAATTGGTATACTTTGTTTTACTGTTTTCTAGTAGTGTAAACACTGTAAAGTAGTAGGAAATCACTTTTGACATTTTGATTTTGTTCTCATTGTCACGTGGTTAACTAGTTAAGTACTACCCAACACAATATTCTATACCCATGCAATCAGCATGCAAGCAAAAGAAAGTAAACTAATTAGATACATATATATATACTAGTAACATGCACGTGCGATGCACGTGGAGGAAGAAGAAAAAAGAAAAGAAAAATAATTTCCAAACTGATCCACCGCCAAAAATATTTACCAAACCGGTCCACTTTTGCACGTGCACGCGGAGGAAGAAGGATAAAGACCAAAAAAGGGGAAATAATTTCCAAACTGATCCACTGCCGAAACTATTTACCAAACTGGTCCACGTTTGAAAATATTTACCAAAATGAGTCATTTGGCTTCAAAATGACAAAATGAAAAAAAAAAAAAAAATTAATGACAAATACCACTAAGGCCTTCTCCCATTATAATAGTAGAGATATATATTAAATCCAATCATGTTGCACCAAAAAAGTGCTTAGTGTTTCACAGCTGATAAGAGATTTTAAGAAGAATTCATGAAGACAACTCAAAGTGATAATTAAAAGGGCTAAATATAATTAAAGAACCTCTTCAATTGCAAGTAAGGCATACTTCTCAAACATTACGATTCTAAATCATTCGATAAGGTTAAGTATAAGTAAACCACCCCTACTCTGATCTTTTCCTTTATTTTTCAAGTAATGATTTTGTACATCAATGAAGAAAATTATGTACAAAACCTAATAAACGCTAAAAGACTTTTTTTTTTTTAATTTCTAACACATGAAAAGCAGTAGTGGTTCTACAATTATAAATGTCAATATTTTCAGATGTAATTAATGTGTATCGACTTTATCTCTAATCAGTAATCTCTAATCTCTAATATTATAATAGGAGGAGGCCCTAGTGTCATTTGTTATTTTGTTATTCTATTAATATGTACAACGCACGTATATAACTAATATAAAGAAAATTTCCGGTTCAAATTTTCCATAAGTCACAATTTTTATTTTTATTTTTTAAAATTATTAAAACGTGCATCGCACGTGTAAATTACTAGTATAATAGAACTTGATATTAATCATCTCTGCAGATATTGTCAGCTAACTGTATAGAATTAATGTGAACACGCTAGAAAAAAGTGCAAATAATGAAAGTGTAAAGAATCAAAAGGGAAAGAAAAGAAAAGAAAATGATCTTAAAATTGAGTAAAGAAAGGGACCATGAGCAGCAAATCAAAAGCTATGAATGCTTCACCTATGTTAAGTCTTCGTGGGTCCCAACCTAGTTAACGTTTTATACTGTCTCGAACGTGGGTGTGGGTGTGGGTGTGGAGTGGGTGCGTCTGTACACTGCAAAAAAAAAAAGTAGAAAAAAACGCCGTTGCCGTTAAGTATCCGGTGGTAGCCGGTCATCCACCCACGTGCCCGCTTTTTATTTTAAAAATAAAGTTCGTGGGTTTCAAAAATTCGGCACTAATTTTCGGCGGGAATAGCCCGTTAATTGCGGTTAGTTTTCGCTTTTGACTTAAACAACCAATCTTTAATTTATTCCTTCTTTAAAATACAAAGACTAACATACCCCTGTATTCTCGTCTAATCACGGAATTGACACTGAAAATTGTGTCGGTTGGTAAATTCAAATGAATAAAAAATAGATTAAATTGGTTTAGCTGGATGTTATTACTTATTAATACGTGAGTGTCGGCATATTTATACGCATCTTATCTTATTGTTTATAAAATTTATTTTGAGAAATAACTTGGATCTTTCTCGTTGGTTTTTATGTATATATGCTCATTCTTAGGGGTGTAAAATCAACAGGACGGTCCGTTGTCCGTCCGAGTCCTGCTCGAGAAATGGTCCGACCGTGAACCGTCGGAACTGTTACACGAACAGTTCTCGAACAAATTATTAGGGCTGATTCTTTACCGAGCTCGAGCCGGACATAAGTCCGTCTGAGTATTATTGCGGTCCGATGCTTTATCGAACCGAGTCCGGACTATAAAAATTTTGTCCGGCCTAGACTGAGACGGACATAAGTCCGTCCGAGTAGAATTTCGGTCCGAGCTTGAACATATGGTTGTCTGATCTCGTCCGGTCCGATTTACATCCCTACTCATTCTTTTAACTCAAAATTATCTCTAATCTGTCTATATACAATGGGAGAGTTGAAATTGTAATTTGTCAACATACAAACCCGTGCGTTGCACGTGCAACTTCAACTCTCCTATTAATTACAACAAAAACAAACAAACAAACGAAAATTCACATATTTAAACGTGCAATGCACGTAACTTTTTTTAAAAATATTTTTTTCAACACTAAACAAATACATATGTTGCACGCATAACTTCAATTCTACTTATGAACATGTGCATTATGCGTACAATCGTAGGTTTTTTTTCAAACTATTTTTCTTAGTTACGTGCAACGCATGTCCAACTCCAAAACTGTTTCTTAACACATATATCGCAAGTGAAAATCCTTCAACTCTTATTAAACGTGCATCGCACGTGAAAAATACTAGTAATAATATTATAATGCGAGAGTTGAGGTTGTCATTTGTAGACAACCTGTAATTTGTAGACATTCTGTAATTTGTAGACATTCAACCATCTAATCTCAACCATTCATTTTTAAGTATGAGTTACATTAATCATTCATTTACTCCACTGTTGTTAGTTACCATAATATCCTCAAAGTTTAAATTTATTTACGACATAATTATTTACAAAAGTGTCACTCATATAAAATAAACTATTGAACTAGATGGAATTTATAGCTAAATTTTTTATAGGAGCATCTTGTATGTGTCAGAAACATCTGCTCAAAATTTCATAATATTTGGATGTCATTTACTATTTTAATAAAATCCAAACTTAAAACTGGTTGGTAGTTTGCTAGTTGCTAAAAATTTGTACACATTTCGGATTTTGATTATTTCAGCATCTTAGATAAAGTTTTTAAAGAAAAGTCAACACTAAGTACGTGAAGTAGACTCGTTAACATTTCTTTAGATTTTAAGAAATCAAATTTCTATGAAGAATTGAGAATTTTACAAGATTGAATAAATGACAGTACTTTAACTGCAGCATAACATTTCGACTCTACTATAGATTTCAAAGAATTCAGGGCTATAGACACAATATTTTGGGAAAATTTATAACTACAAAGTTATAGTAGAACCGTATAACTTTAATTTGATCTAAAGAACACAAAGTTTCATGAAGTATATAATTTTTTATGATTTTTACACGTAACATGAGCTACAGTTTTCGGATTTTTAACCTACTGTTAAGCAAATGAATTTAGACGAAATAATTGAGGATGATTTTAGATGATCTTAATTACAAAGTTGTAGTAGACTCATTTATGATTCCTATGAAACTAATAAATCTATTTTTGGAGTAGTATTCGAATTTAAATGATTTTTTCAATACCATTGAGTTGATGTCTTTTATCTAGTTGTCCTAAAATTTTTACATCGTATAAAATTGGATTTAAAATTGGAATGTTAGTAAGTGTACCTTATGAGGAATTAAACGACATTTAATTATCTTTTCAAGAGTTGTATTATGAGATTTAAAATGTGAATTAAGGAGAAAATGTGGGGATTGAGTTGAATATAAAAATGGAGTTTGAAACTAAATAAATACTAATTTACTTTTTAATTAAGAAGCAAACTTTGATTATTTTGACTACAAGTATTTTAAAAGTTTTATCATTTGGATTAAATTCGAGCTAGAGTTAATTTGAGTTTGTTAAAGAATAAAATTGGAAGTTGAATAGTATATTGTTTAGAAAAAGAATCTATCGAATGTAGTTACAACTTCATTGAGATTAGAAGGGTATGAATAAACTATCTATTTTACATAGAGAATGTTTATTTGAAATGTTGTATAAGACTATGAAACTAGTTATATAAAAAACTGAGTTGTGTGAACAAGGGAATAATTGAATATGTGAATGAAATTTTAAAATGTGAATAAAGAGGGTATGGATAACCCATGATGTTGTGAACATAAATAATGTTGATTCTAAATGCTAAGTGAGACCCACAGTACCGGCAAATGATGAAAGTGATTATTGAAATTTGAGAAGTGGCCAATAACAATAATGAATAAAAATAGATATTGAATTTAATCTAAGTGTATAAGTGTATATCATAAAACAGAAATCAAAATGCATAAAATAATGGCATAAACAAGTATCAAATAAAGCAACAAATGCACACAATGCATACTTATGCACACTTGTTCGGATACTATGCATCTCATACTACATAGGTCCGAGGGCAAGCATTTAACGTTCTCCTCATTATATGGTTAAATCCCACTTCATGCAACCTAACCTGAGACTGTACTCCAACGCGTAATTACGTGTGAGTCGCACCCCCAAGATATTCGACCATACCGGCATACCCCTAGCCCACACATCGTGGATTTACTGGGAGTATCCTTAGCCACAAACCCCAGCAAGTCGATCTCCCGCAACTACGAACTAGGCCTACCCCTAGCCCACCTCAGTAGATTTCTCGGGCGTATCCTGTCCGTCCTGATCATTTCTAGAAACCGCAAGTTCTTTACCGACCTTTTCGCAAACAGAACAGACATGTTGAAATGTAGTAAGTAGTAATATGTATATTCTGTTTCCTAATCTATAGGAAACAGATTTCCCAAATCTCTCACCCATCAATCTTCTCTCAATCTCCATTCTTCTCCTCCAAGATTGTAATCCTTATATATAGATGTATACTTTAAAGAATAAAAAACTAGAAGAATAATAAAGATTTTCTACTAAATCTGTTTTGAACATGGTATCAGAGCCTGACACGATCTAGGCTAGTTGCAGAAGAAGAGGAGGAGGACCTCTCTATTGTCTTTGTCCCTTTCTATCATCGTTCTGACATCTCCGAACCCCCGACACCACTCTCTGCCTTCGTCGAGGCCTCCGATCCGTCCAAATCCCCGATGACCCCCCCTCCGTGCCTTCTTCTTCGGCGACCCCCTCTCTCGGCCGCCGCACACCCCGTCGCCTCATCCAACCCACCGTCATCCTCCCACTCGAGCCTCCTCAATCGAAACCTTCTGCCGTCATCCTCTCACGTCGAGCCCTCGCCCAAGCTCTTCCCCATCTTCTTCGACCACCTGGACGACCACCAACAGCCCTTCCGACGACGACTCCCTGACCTCTCCTCCTCTGTCCCCTGTTCCCATCGACGATTCCGTCGCCTGTTTCCGTCGAACGCCAGCATCAACGATGCCCAGATCCCTCGCCATCGACTGCCCTCCCTTTGCTCCTCGTCATTGGCAGCGACGTCGCCATCTCGTCAACGTCAACCATTGACCCGCCGCCATCCAGATCCCCCTTACCACTATTGCTGCCATTTGTCTCTCTCTTGCTGTTGATTGCCTTGCTGTCGATTGCTTGTGTTGTCTGTGGTGATCTCGGCCCTTCATCATCCAAGTGTTAGGGCTTGCTGTGGTGCTTGAACTTTTCTGGAGACGCCATCCATTCCCACAGATCTGTTACTGTTCTTGTGCTGTCCCTCCTGCTAACAACCTGTTCTCCTTGTTGTGTTGTTATGGGACAATAGCTGTATGAGTCAAGGAAGTGTACTCATTGTAGCAAGATCGGCCACATGAAAGATCGTTGTTATAAGATTATCGGCTATCCGGATATCTGGGATCATAGCAGGGATATTCGGGAGAACACTTGCAATCAACCCACAATCGCAGGTGGAGTTGCTGATCTTACTACTGCAGGTAATGATGGTGAGTTTTTTAATAATTCTGGCTCTGTTTTGAATAATGCATGGATAATTGATTCGGGTGCTACCGACCATATGACTTTTGATTCTAGACAAGTTCAAAATTTTCAACCTTCCACCAAATTAACTGTGTCCACTGCCAATGGTGATCCTGCCACTGTTACTGGCGAGGGTACCATACCTCTCAAAAACAACCTAACCTTAGATACTGCCCTAGTTGTGCCATCCTTAAATTCTAACCTATTATCTGTCGCTCAAATAACTACTGCCTTACATTGTATTATAGTCTTTTGGCCTTTACATTGTGTGTTTAAGGATATTCGGACTCGCAATACGATTGGTTATGGGGTTAAACATGGGAAGCTCTATTACTTAGATTTAGAATCTGAAAGTTCAAGCAAGTTGACTCAAGCTTTAAGTGTGGAAGAATCTGAAGATGAGAAGAAGAAATCAGATATTTGGCTATAGCATCGACGTCTAGGGCATGCTTTTTTTGGTTATTTGAAGAAATTATTTCCAAGTTTATTTTTAAAGTTGGATATTTCTACCTTTCGGTGTGATGTGTGTGAACTCGCAAAAAGTCACCGTGTCTCTTTTCCTCCAAGTTCAAGTAGAAGTCCTCTTCCATTTATGATTATCTATTCTGATGTTTGGGGTCCATCCAAAACCACTACAGGAGCCAAATGGTTTGTAACATTTATTGATGACTGTACTCGCATGACCTGGATTTGTTTGATGAAGTCGAAAAGTGAAGTTAGTGGCTTGTTTCAAAAATTTCACAAGTATGTTATGATTCAGTATAAATTACAGATTCAAGTTCTTAGGAATGATAATGGCGAAGAGTACCTGAGTTTGAATCTGCAACAATATTTGGTGGAACACGGCATTTTTCACCAGACTACATGCTCATATACACCTCAACAGAATGGAATTGCATAAAGAAAAAATAGAAAAAGTTGCTCGAGGTGGTCCGTGCTTCTCTTATCCATGGAAATAGCCACTCATTTATTAGGGGGAAACCCTTGCTTCTGCTGCATACTTAATCAACCGAGTTCCCTCTAGTATCCTATACTTTCTCACACCATTTCAAGCATTAACTGAAGCTGTGAATGCACCAAAAGTCGTCAACTTGCCACCTCGTGTGTTTGGGTGTGTTGCATTTGTTCATCTTCATCAACATGAATGCAATAAGTTAACTCGTCGAGCTGTCCACTGTGTTTTCGTGGGATATGCACAGGATAAGAAAGGGTATCGGTGCTATCACCCACCAATTCAAAGGATGTTTGTGACTATGGATGTTGTATTCCATGAAGATAAGATGTATTTTTCTTCTTCTATGACTGAACTTCAGGGGGAGTATCGAAGTGAAATTCAGACTCTTGGGTATGAAAAAGTAATTACCAGTCAGAACGAACAGCTGGATACAAATAATGACGAACACTTGAATGAAGACCTAGCAAGGGAGGAAGACCCTCATGAAGAAGTGCAACCAAGGGAAGAAGACCCTCTTGAAGAAGACCCTCTTTAAGAATTGCAACCAGTACCAAATCTTAGTGAGAGCGAACCGTCAGAACCCCAAAACCAATCGTCATCATTGTCCGAAGCTCCTAGAAGAGAACTCCCACACCGTACTAATAGAGGTATTCTAAAATCCACTTATGAACCTGATCTCACTAGTAACGTCAAATATCCCATGAGTAATTATGTATCCACTCACCGCTTGTTGGAATCAAATAAGTCATTTGTAAATCAATTATCTACTGTATCTATTCCTAACAGTGTGCAGGAAGCCCTTACTGATCCAAGGTGAAAAGCAGCTATGGATGAGGAGATGAAGTCCTTGAAAAAGAATGAGACTGGGAGATAGTCGAGATGCTAGCAGGGAAGAAGCCAGTAGGATACAGATGGATTTATATAGTGATGTATAAGTCTGATGGTTCAATAGAGCGATACAAAGCAAGGCTGGTTGCCAAAGGATACAAAGTAAAGCAACGTATGGAATTGATTATGAAGATACATTCGCACCTGTGGCAAAATTCAATACTCTTCGAGTTCTACTGTCACTTGCTGCAAATCTTAACTGGCCGTTGGAGCAATTTGAATGCATTTTTGCATGGGGAATTGACAGAGGAGGTTTATATGGATCTTTTACCAGGATCAAATAGACCAGTCCAACATAGTGTGTCGATTGAGGAAGGCGCTATAGGGTCTCAAACAGTCGCCAAGAGCTTGGTTTGGGAGGTTTACAAAAATGAATGAGGACATTCGGATATTGTCAGAGTAATTCAGATCATACCTTATTCCTGAAAAGGAAAGAAGGTGTGTACTTTTGTGTGTTTGGTATGATCTCATATGTGTTTGATAGTTTGTATTGATTGCATCGAATAACTCAACAAGATCTTGAAAGAGGGATTTTTAGTGGGAAATCCCTAACACTTTTTATATGTGGATGATATGATAGTAACTGGAAATGATCCTGATGCGAGAATGGCATTGAAGAGTTACTTGTCACAAGAGTTCGAAATGAAGGATTTTGACCCTTTGAGATATTTCTTGGTATTGAAGTTTCTCGCTTGAGAAATTGTATATTTTCGTCTCAAAGAAAGTATGCTATCGATTTATTCAAGAAAACTGGAATGTCTGCGTGTCAGCCGATTGGTACACCATTAGAAAAAGGACTGAAACTTTGTAACGAACCTGATCATATGCCTTGTGATAAGGAAAGATATCAGAGATTGGTTGGACGACTGATGTATCTTATGCATACACGGCCAGATTTATCATATGCTTTAAGTGTGGTAAGTCAGTTTATGCATGCACCTCAGGAATATCACATGGATACAGTGATGAGAATTCTGAGATATTTTAAGTCTGCTGCAGGAAAAGGGGTCCTATTTACGAAACACGGTCACTTGAAGGTTGAGACATATACTGATGCTAATTGGGCAGGATCTATAATTGTTAGGCGCTCCACTTCAGAATACTTCACCTTTGTTGGAAGAAATATAGTTACATGGAGAAACAAGAAGCAGAATGTTGTTGCACGCTCTAGTGCAGAGGCTGATCGCGGAGTAGCTCTATGTATAGCGGAAGCTTTATGGCTGAAACTCTTGTTGTAGGACTTAGGCTGTGGTCCGAATGATCCTATGAAGCTATATTGCAATAGTCAAGTAGCATGTGATATTTCCGCCAATCCAGTTCAACATAATAGGACGAAACATGTAGGTGTGGATAGATTCTTCATCAAGGAGAAATTGGATGAGAAAGTCATTGAGATATCTAAAGTTAAGTCAGAAGATCAATTCGCAGATATTCTGACCAAGGCAGTTTCGAGTCAGCTCTTCTTGCAATTTGTTGACAAGTTAGGCATGTTCAATATCTATGCACCAACTTGAGGGGGAGTGTTGAAATGTAGTAAGTAGTAATATGTATATTCTGTTTTCTAATCTGTAGGAAAAAAAATTTCCAAATCTCTCACCCATCAATCTTCTCTCAATCTCATTTCTTCTCCTCCAAGATTGTAATCCTTATATATAGATGTATACTGTAAAGAATAAAAAACAAGAAGAATAATAAAGATTTTTCCCCAAATCTGTTTTCAACAAGACATACCCCTAGCCCACACATCTACATGTGGGGGCCTCTATGGGTAATTTGTAAATAGTTTGTGATAAGTAAAGGGAGGTCTCAGCTGTTGTGCGCGGTACAAATCAAACCAACAAGAATCAATGCGGAATACAAAGAGAGAACCAGCGAGAAAACACAAAAACAAACCAACACAAAAGGACGCACAGATTTAATGTGGTTCGGCAAAATACATGCCTACATCCACGGGGCGGTTGGGGTTTCTTCTTCTTCAAATTATCACCAATGGGCGAAAACAAACCCTTACAAATAATGACGGCTGCAAAACCGAAATAGGGATCTCTAATTTTCGTCTCAGATTACAAAACCCTAACAAGTGTATTTATAGGGAAACTATTGGGCCTTTTCGAATTGGGCCTGATCTAGTTCAAAATCTCGTCGACAGTCGACTGGTCGACTTACCAGTCGACTGGCACTCCATCTGGCAGTCGACCGATCAGTCGACTGATCCTCTGCTGCTGCTTGTATCTTTAGCCTTCGAAAACTCTCTGGACAGTCGCCTGATCCTTCTATCAGTCGACTTATGCTGTAACTTTCTTTTGCTGCAGATACTCCAAAACAATCTGAACCAGAATCGAGCCATTATCCTACAATCTCCACCTTGGCGAGATCTTCCACCAACCAACAATCTCCACCTTGGCAAGATCTTCCAAGTAGCCCAAGCAATCTCCACAAATACTCCAAATGCTCATCATCAAATGTAACAACAAATCCAAACTCCACCTTAGTATGATATCACATACTAGGCGAACAAATAGCGAAGCACTATTCCAACCCCCCATTCCAAATCATCAAACATGCAAAATATTAGCCAGGTTCATGCAATGCTTGAACTTGGCTGCTCCAACAACTTTTGTCAACATATCAGCAGGATTATCAGCTGTCCCAATCTTCACCAAATGAATATCACCATCCTTTATCAAATCATGCACAAAATGATAACGGACATCAATATGTTTGGTCCTCGAATGATGAACTTGGTTCTTCGCTAAATGAATAGCACTCTGACTGTCACAGTGTACCTCCACCTTCTCCCGATGAATCCCCAAGCTCTTCAAAAGTCCATGTATCCAAATGGCTTCCTTCATGGCCTCAGCAACCGCCATGTATTCAGCCTCAGTAGTAGACAACGCTACAGTGGACTGCAAATTTGACCTCCAACTTATAGGTGCTCTAGCCATCGTAAACAAATAGCCTGTAGTAGACCGCCTCTTATCTAGATCACCTGCATAGTCTGAATCAACATATCCAACTAATAACCTGCTAATATTGTCATTCCTTTTGTGTTGGTTTGTTTTTGTGTTTTCTCGCTGGTTCTCTCTTTGTATTCCGCATTGATTCTTGTTGGTTTGATTTGTACCGCGCACAACAAGTGGTATCAGAGCTGTTGGTTCGACCTAGAGAGAGATGGCGGGTGATGCAGATGCAACCAAGGAAGTTGTGGGATCAAGTTCATCAAGAACAACGATTCACAATGCAAAATTTGAAGTTGAAAAATTTGATGGGACAAACAATTTCGGGATGTGGCAATGTGAGGTTTTGGATGTTCTTGTTCAACAAGAACAAGATGTTGCTTTGGAAGTTGAAAAACCTAAGGATATGTCCGAAGCAGATTGGAAGAAGTTGAATCGAGTTGCGTGTGGGACTATTCGGCTCTTTATTGAGAAGGCTCAGAAGTACGATTTGATGAGGGATACCGTTGCTGCGGTGTTGTGGAAGAAGCTCGAAGACAAATACATGAGGAAAAGTTTGGAGAATCGGCTGTATTTGAAGAAGAGACTTTTTCGCTTCACCTATACGGAAGGTATGTCTATGAATGCTCATGTGGAATCATTTAATAAATTATTGGCTGATTTGTTAAATTTGGATGAGCAAATTAAGGATGAAGATAAAGCCCTAATTCTGTTGAATTCATTACCTGAAAGTTATGATCATTTAGCAACTACTTTATTATATGGAAAAGATACTGTGAAATATGAAGATGTTGCAAATGCTTTGTTGAATAATGAAACTAGGAGAAGGGATAAGATGGTTGATAGAGAAACTTCTGAAGCGTTGATTGTAAGGGGCAGGACTGAGACTAGATCTGAGTCCAAATCTGGGAAAAAGGGAAACAAATCTCGTTCCAAATCGAGAGGAGTTTCAAAGGACAGGAAAATACCGGCCAAAGATGAATGTGCTTTCTGTCATGAAAGGGGGCATTGGAAAAAGGATTGTCCAAAGCTACGAAATAAGGGAAATTCGACTGCAAATGTGACTGTTGATAATTTAGAAAGTGGCGAGGATGTTTCTTTTGCACTTGCTTCTAGTCCCTCACTTTATCAAGAAGTATGGTTTCTTGATACAGCAGCCTCCTATCATATGTCTTGGAAAAAGGAGTGGTTTACTTCTTTGGAGTATATGGATGGTGGTGTAGTTTTGATGGGAAATGATGCACCTTGTAAGAAGGTAGGAATCGGGAAGATTGAATTGCTAATGCACGATGGTCTTATTAGAGAACTTTCAGATGTGTGGTATGTTCCAGATTTGAAAAAGAATCTGATTTCACTAGGTGCTTTGGAGGCCAGTGGTTTGAAATTTGCTAGTGAAGGTGGCGTTCTGAAAGTGACTAGCGGATCACTCGTGGTGATGAAAGGGCAAAGAAAGAGGAACTTGTTTTTCTTGCAGGGAAAAACATATTTGGGTCAGGCTGCCAGTGTAACTGAGAAGCCTAAACAGGTTGTTCCCGACTCTACTAGGTTGTGGCATATGCGACTCGGGCATGCAGGAGAAAAGGCCTTGCAGGGGCTTGTGAAGCAAGGGTTGCTTAAAGATGCTAAAGGGTGCAAGTTGGAATTTTGTGAACATTGTGTTTTGGGTAAGCAAACTAGGGTGAAATTTGGTACAGCTGTACATCAGACAAAGGGTATCCTCGATTATGTGCACACAGATATTTGGGGTCCTACTCAGACACCTTCTATGAGTGGTAGACACTGGTTTGTTACTTTTGTTGATGATTACTCCAGACGAGTTTGGGTATATACCATGAAGCACAAAGATGAAGTTTTGACATTGTTCACAAGTTGGAAGAAGAAAGTTGAAAATCAGACTGGTAGGAAGATTAAGGTTCTGAGGTCAGATAATGGAGGGGAATATAAGAATGATCCGTTTCTGAAGTTGTGTGAAGATGAAGGGATCCAAAGGCACTTCACAGTTAGGAAGACTCCACAGCAAAATGGGGTTGCAGAAAGGATGAACAGAACCTTACTTGAGAAGGTAAGATGTATGTTAGCACAGTCTGGGTTGAAGAAGACATTTTGGGCAGAAGCTGTTATATATGCAAGCCACATCGTCAACCGTTTACCATCAGCAGCACTTGAAGGCAAAACGCCTATTGAGGTATGGAGTGGTAAACCTGCATCTGATTATAGTTTTTTGCATATATTTGGTTGTCCTGCTTATTTTCATGTAACTGAAACTAAACTTGATGCAAGAGCCAAGAAGGCTATATTTGTTGGTTTTAGTACTGGTGTCAAAGGTTACAGGTTGTGGTGTCCAGAACAGAAGAAGTTAGTAATCAGCAGAGATGTCACTTTTGATGAGACCAGCATGATCAGCTCGGGACAGTCGACTGATGGTATAGGACAGTCGACTGGTGAGCAGCAGAAGAGTGGGACAGTTCTACAACAGGTGAGTAGAAGAAGTTCGGGACAGTCGACTGATGAACAGGAGCAGTCGACTGATGGTCCAAAACAGCAGAATTGTGGGAGCTCGGGACAGTCGACTGGTGGCAATAACCAGTCGACTGGTAGGAGAGTGTTCCAACAGGTGGAGTTAGAAAATTTGTCAGTTGAAAATCCTGTTCCTGTCCAAGATGAAGATGATGTGATTGATACTGAGATTGATGAAGAAGCTCCTATCCAGCAGGAAGAATCAATTGCAGTAAGAAGGCAAAGAAGAGATATCAAACGACCGTCTCGGTTTACAGACACAGTTGCATTTGCTCTTCCCATTGTGGATGATGAAGTTCCCTCCAACTTCAAAGAAGCCACTAGAAGTTCAGAAAATGCAGATTGGAAAGTTGCTATGGATGAAGAGATGAACTCTCTTCATAAGAATAAGACTTGGGATCTAGTGCAACTACCAAAGGGGAAGAAAGCAATTGGTTGCAAGTGGGTGTATACGAAGAAAGAAGGTCCAAAAGGCAGTGTTCGGTTCAAGGCAAGACTAGTTGCAAAGGGGTATGCTCAACAGGAAGGAATTGACTATAATGAAGTGTTCTCTCCAGTTGTGAAGCATCCTTCTATTCGGATTTTGTTGGCATTGGTAGCACAGTTTGACCTTGAGTTGACACAGATGGATGTGAAGACTGCGTTCTTACATGGGGAACTAGATGAAGAAATTTATATGTTGCAGCCTGATGGGTTCAAGACAGCTGGGAAGGAAAATTGTGTTTGCAGGTTGAAGAAGTCTCTCTATGGTTTGAAGCAATCTCCAAGGCAGTGGTATTTGAGGTTTGATCAGTTTATGAAGGTGCAGAGATATTCCAGAAGTGAGTTTGATCATTGTGTTTACTTCAGGAAGTTGCAGGATGGCTCTTTCATATATCTGTTATTATATGTGGATGACATGTTGATTGCCTCTAAGAATGCTAAGGAGATTCAAAATTTGAAGAATCAGTTGAGTTCTGAATTCGAGATGAAGGATCTTGGCGAAGCCAAGAAGATACTTGGGATGGAGATAGCTAGAGACAGGGCAAAGGGCACAGTGAGTTTGACTCAGAAGCAATATCTTTTGAAGGTGCTGAAACGGTTCGGTATAGATGAGAAGACTAAACCAGTAAGTACACCCTTAGCCAGTCATTTCAGAATTAGTGCTTCTCAGTCTCCAAGTACAGATGAAGAGAGACAGTATATGGCAAATGTACCTTACACTAGTGTGGTTGGCAGTTTGATGTATGCCATGGTTTGTACTCGACCAGACATCTCTCAGGCGGTGAGTATGGTTAGTCGATATATGCATGATCCAGGCAAAGAGCATTGGCAAGCAGCTAAATGGATTCTAAGGTACATAAGTGGCACCACAGATGTGGGTTTGAAATTTGAAAGGGATCTCTAATTTTCGTCTCAGATTACAAAACCCTAACAAGTGTATTTATAGGGAAACTATTGGGCCTTTTCGAATTGGGCCTGAACTAGTTCAAAATCTCGTCGACAGTCGACTGGTCGACTTACCAGTCGACTGGCACTCCATCTGGCAGTCGACCGATCAGTCGACTGATCCTCTGCTGCTGCTTGTATCTTTAGCCTTCGAAAACTCTCTGGACAGTCGCCTGATCCTTCTATCAGTCGACTTATGCTGTAACTTTCTTTTGCTGCAGATACTCCAAAACAATCTGAACCAGAATCGAGCCATTATCCTACAATCTCCACCTTGGCGAGATCTTCCACCAACCAACATCAGCTTCGAGGTCGTATTACGTTTTATTATTCACTATACAAAAGAAATAATTAGAATATGCGTCACAAGTGTAAATTACTAGTAATTTTAAAGATAAATGTAGTCATGTAGATGTGACATTAAATTACAAAGTTTAGTTACCGTTCTAGCTCTGCGAAAAAGAATAGATTTTCTGCACCTGGCTCTGGTTAATTCTTTGTCTATCTGCAGCAAGCTCCTTTTTCCTCGGTGACATATGACTCTGTTCCCGTACAAGTTATGGATGCATAATTTCTCTCTATTTAAGAATGTTAAAACAAGAATGTTAAGTGCATCATAAAAAAAAAAAGAATGTTAAAACAATTATTCAAAACTTGTGATGTGTGAAGTGCATACATTTCTATCTTATTTGTGCTTAATTAGGGGGAATACAAGCATAGTTTAATTAATGTTAATTTGGATTAGTGGACAAGTTTGATACTGTTCACAAACATTCTATTTTATGCCCACTCATGGGATCTTGATTCGTTTACGAAATCAACAATGAGCTCTTGGGAATAAAATTAGTTACTAAAATAAAAGACATGCATTTAAGGGTTCTAGTTGGCGCATCTGTGCATGGTAGGGTTGTTACGCAAGGGCATATATACTTAATGGGTTTAATCTATTCATTATGTTTGATCCTGAGTTTAAGAGTTAAGCAATATATTGAACGGTTGTAGATATATATACTACTAGCATCCGGAATTAATTTTTTTTATAAGACACTTTTCGAAAATATTTGCAGAAAGATAACAGTTGTCCAAGTATTTGTGCTCATGGACTCAACAATTAAACTCGTTGATGAGTTTAGTTGTTTCATCTTCGTCATTGGTAAACAGTGTGTTTAGTGCTAATTTTTAGTTCAAAATTTTCAAAGAAGACTCGCTGTTCTCAACGGCGAGGACATTTACAATAAACTCGTTGTTGGGAACAGCGAGATTAATTCAGAAAAAAAAGCTCTAAAAGACTCCATAGTTTTTTTTTTTGAACTAAATTCTTTATTCCCAACAGTGAGTCTAGTGTAAATGTCCTCGCCGTTGGAAACGGCGTGTCTTCTTTGAAAATTTTGAACTAAACTCGCTGTTCCCAACAGCGAGTCTTGTATAAATGTCCTCACGGTTGGGAACATCGAGTCTTCTTCGAAAATTTTGAACTAAAAATTAGTACTAAACACGTTGTTTCCCAATGGCGAGAATGAAACAACTAAACTCGTTGTTGGTAACGTCGAATTTAGTTGTTGAGTCCATGAGCGCAAGTACTTGAGCAACTGTCCTTTTTCTACAAATATTTTTGAACTTTTAGTTCCGAAAAAAGAATTAAAACGCTATAAGTACTTCTTAGTGTATGTATTATTATAGCTGATATATTGAATTTCTATGTAAAATCTAATTAACACAAACAGTTATGATCATGATAGTGGAGAAATGAAATTAAAAAACAAATTGCACTGGATTGTAAGAAAGCAAGAAGTTGATACTAATTGTCATTGTATATATTTTATTAGAGTAGAAATTATCACTAGTGATGACCAATCAAATGCATGTGCTACTATAACTATTACACTATTTGGTCTCCCACAAATGGATGTATAAGTTGTTCTTGCATGATCATGTCGTATTGTGTGTGCTCACATGGTCGGTAGATTACGGTTCACTCTCCACACACGGATCCTCTACAACTGACAAAAATTAAGTGTATGATACACTTGATTAATTGTGACCATCTTAAATCGTTTTGAATGGATGGACATAATTACTTCGTCATTTATAAGTTATCCTTAACTCATGTTAATTAAATTACTTTTTATCTATACCATACAATAAGTCTGAAGTACGTAATTGCAATTATTTGTAAAAATATTCCTTACTAATTTTGCACACAACCCCCGTCCAAAACTATCTCACTTTCATGTATAATTCATTCATCAAAATCTATCATCTCCTAACTTATGGGGGGAAATAACAGAGATTGATATGAGTCGGATGACATGGTCCCTCCTGGGCCACAGGATTCCCTCAAAAGTCGTTCACCTCTGATTATCAGGTCTGCCATGTCAGCCCTAAGCCTCATGGGATTCTGCCACGTCAGGCCTACGGGCAACCGGGTCCGGACCCAGCCCCAAACGGGTTCAAACCCGCTTCGCACTGCCTATAAATACCAGGCCCTCAAACCCTTCAAAAGGTAATCAATCTCTCCACTCTAAAAACCCTAGTTACTGTTACTCTTCAGTGACTAACTAGACCGTCGGAGGACCTACCACCGGGATCAACCCCGGTGTTCTTAGGCCGAGTGCAGGTACAAGAGACTTCCGGATCCGAGCTTCCAGATCCGAGCCGAGCATCCGACCTCCACCTCACTCCCCCCTACTCCCTAGCCGTTTCCTCAGCTGAGGGTTGGGCGTACCGTCAGTACCGAAGCTTCCGCAAAATTATAAATTGAGAGAACTCACACCTGGTGCAGCCACCCCCCAAAAACAAACCGCATCAGATTGGCACCGTCTGTGGAAAACCTCGGTACGGACATCAGTCCGAACCCATCCATTAACGGCATCCCATCAATCCGAGCTCACATGGCACCCAAGCCCAGGAGAACTGTCATCTCCACACGTCGTCTGGATGCTCCTCCTCAGGATGTCCCCGCCGACACTCATGGATCCAACAAACTGAGGGTCAGCCTCGGACCCAAGTCGGTCGCCTCTCGCTCGGTCGTACCCGACCTACGTCGGGTCATCCAGAACCGACAGGCCAGTCGAACTAAGGGAGGGGCCACTTCCAACTCGGCCCCGAACCGTCCCAGGCATCCGCCTCGAGAGCGGGAGCCGGCGCTCAGCCGCATCGATCGGAGGCCGCTACCCCAATGGGACCCGGCCGAGCGGGCTCCGGTCACCCACCAGGAGTTCCAAGATTTCCGAAACTAGATCCTAGAGGCCATCCTAGGGACCCCTGTCAACGAGACACTCCACCGCTCTTACGCGCGGTCGGATGCCGGAGCCAGCGCGTCTCGCGGCCTGAAAGTCCCGCCAGAGTATGACGAGGACGTCCTAAGATGCCTCCAGGAAATGGAGAATCGCCTCGACCACTTCGGCGACGGCACCGCGAAGCCGGCTTAGGGTCATAGGTCGACTCGACTTCCTTTCTCCGCTGCAATCTTTCAGGCGGAAATACCCCGAAATTTTCGACATCCCCAGTTCGAGACCTATGACGGTGAGGGTGATCCTGCTGATCATATGGAGGGTTTCAAAACCCTCATGATGATTCACAACGCTTCAGATCCTCTCCTATGCCATGCCTTCCCTACCACCCTCCGTGGTCCGGCTCGGGAATGGTTCTCTAAGCTCGTCTCCGGCTCGATCCACTCGTTCGACCAGCTGGAGGCCAATTTCCTGGCCCACTTCGTGACCAGTAGGAAAGCTGAGAAGATGAGCGCGTCCCTACTGGACCTCCGACAGAAGGAAGGGGAATCGCTCTAGCAGTTCGTTCGGAGGTTCACCACGGAGGCAAGGTCGGTCTCCTCCCTCGATGCTGGGTTCGCCTCGGTGGCGTTCCGGAACAATGTCTGACACGGCCAGCTGAAGGCATCCTTGGTGAAGAAACCTCCAAGCAACGGGATCTCGGTGAACATCCTCTTCCTGAAAGCATTTGAGAACCTCAAGATCCCTTGAGATAAGCTAAAGCCAGCCGGGTACAACCTGTACGGGTTCTCTGGTGTCCCAGTCCCAATCGAGGGGATCGTGACCTTGGATGTCACCACCAGTACGACCCCTCACAGACAAACCGAGTCGATGAACTTTATGGTTGTGAATGTCAAAGCAGCTTACAATGCCATCCTCGGCCGACCGGGGCTTTGCTCCCTCCAAGCTGTTCCCTCGGCCTACCACCTAAAGCTGAAATTCCCCACCGAGTCAGGTGTCGGGGTCGCCCGTGGGAACCAAGAAGCAGCACGATCATGCTATATGATGGCGATCGGGGGAAGTGTGTTCCCCTTGGACGCCGTTGAACTGCAGCCCGAAAGGAGCCAGCCCGAGCCTGAGTCTGAGCCGACGGACGAACTAGAAGAAGTATCGTTTGAGACAGGGGACATGTCAAATTGGTTCCGCGTGAGCTGCTCCCTCGCGCCTAACCTGATTGATTGCATTCGCCACAATGTTGACATCTTTGCCTGGAAGCCCTCCGATATGCCCAGGATCTCCGAAAACCTGATCATGCAAAAGCTCAGCGTGATCCTTGGCTCAAAGCCAATCGTCCAGAAGCGACGTAAGTTCCCCCTGGAAAGGCAGCAGGCAGTGAAAGCGGAGGTGGACAAACTGTTGTCTGCCCGGTTCATACAGGAGGTCAGCTACCCGGAGTGGCTGGCGAACATCGTAATGGTCAGAAAGGCGAGCGGGAGCTGGAGGATCTGTATAGACTTTACCGACCTCAACAAGGCGTTCCCCAAAGATCTGTTCCCTCTCCCCAGCATCGACTCTCTGATCGACACGACGTCGGGTCACGAGCTCCTTTCTTTCTTGGATGTCTTCTCAGACTACAACCAGATCCGAATGTTCCCCCTTGATATAGCCAAGACGTCCTTCGTCACAGACCAAGGTCTTTATTGCTATCGGGTTATGCCCTTCGGGCTGAAGAATGCCGGTAAAACTTATCAGAGGCTCGTCAACCGAGTCTTCAAAGACCAGATCAGTCACAACATGGAGGTGTACATCGACGTCATGCTCATTAAAAGCCAGCAGGGATGGGACCACGTTGCCGACCTGGAAGAAGCCTTTGGGGTCCTTCGGACCCACAACATGAGGCTCAATCCGGTGTGCGTTCGGCATCTCCTCGGGGAATTTTCTAGGGTTCTTCGTCAGCCAGCACGGTATCGAGGTGAACCCCGAGAAGATCCAGGCCATAAGAGACATGGCCCCTTCTAGAAACATCAAAGATGTCCAGAGGCTCACGAAAAGACTAGCAGCCATCAGCCGTTTCCTCTCCAAGTTCGAAGAGAAGTCCCTCCCGTTCTTCAAAGACTTGCACGGAACAGGAGGCTTCGAGTAGGGTACTCAGTAGCAAGAGGCGTTCGCCCAATTGAAAGAGTACCTCGCCAATCCTTCTCTCCTCAGCAAGCCCAAACCAGGCGAGCTGCTCTGGCTTTATCTCTCGGCCTCTGAAAATATGCTCAGTGCTGTTCTCATTTGAGAAGAGGACGGAGTCTAAAAGCCTCTGTACTATGTGAGTAAGGTTCTGCTCAAAGCTGAGACCAGATACGCAAAAAATGGAGAAGGTGGCATACGCCCTGGTTATGATCACGCAGAAGCTCCGCCCCTATTTCCAAGCGCACTGAATCCAGCTCCTCACGGACCAGCCCTTGAAGGCCATACTCTACAAGCCCGAGATCTCCGGCTGACTGGTCAAATGGTCGATCGAGCTCAGTCAATACGACATCAGATATCAGCCAAGAACGGCCATAAAGGGGCAGGCCCTCGCCGATTTCATCACAGAATACACCGTATCCGAGCAACCTGAAAGTGGGGAGGTCGACCAGACGTGGGAAGTTTACGTCGACGGCTCTTTCTACGATGTGGGGAGTGGTGCGGGCATCATTTTGCGAGGACCTGATAATTTCCTTCTCCAATATTGCATCCGCCTCAAATTCCCAGTCTCCAAAAACGAGACCGAATACGAGACCATAATTTTCGGGCTAATCCTAGCACATCAGGCAGGCGCCAGATAGATCAGGGCCTTCAGCGACTCTCAGCTCGTGGTCAATCAGATCACCGGAGAATATGAAGCCCGTGACGATCGGATGATCTGATACTTGGCCGTGGTCCAGCGGCTCTTGGCATCCTTTGATAAATCTGCAGTCTTAAGGATCCGCAGAGAGCAGAATGCCCAGGATGACACTCTGTCAAAGTTAGCCTCCTCGTCCTTCGAAGGTCTCAACCGCACCGTCCTGATCGAAGTACTCCTGAAGCCAAGTACCGACCTCCCCGAGACCCTCTGCATCGAAGACAGAGCTCAACCTGACGATTGGACCACTCCCATCAGAAAGTTTCTAATCAAAGGAGAGATCTCCGAAGACCGAGCCGAGGCAAGGCGGATCAGGGTCCGTTCAGAGAGGTTCGCCATGATTAGCGAGACCCTTTTCAAACGGTCGTATACCACGACGGACGGAAGGCCCTACCTCGGCTGCTTAAACCCCGACGAGGCAAAGTATGCTCTCAAAGAGATCCATGAAGGAATTGGCGGGTGCCATATGGGAAGCTTATTGCTTACGCAAAAGGCTCTGAATCACGGGTATTACTGACCTACAATGCTGCAAGATGCCCTGGCCCTGGTAAAAAGGTGTGGCCCTTGTCAAAGGTTCTCCTCGGTGAAAAGAGCTCCGCAAGAAAACCTCCGCTCCCTGGCCAGTCCTACCCCCTTTGCTATGTGGAGGATGGACCTGGTGGGCCCATTTCCGAAGGCAACGGGCCGAAGGAAGTTTATAATGGTAGCAATCAACTACTTCACAAAGTGGATCGAGGCCGAGCCCCTGGCCACGATCACCGAGCAGCAAACCCAACAATTTTTTTGGAAATACATCGTCTATCGATTCGGGATTCCACACGTATTCATCACAGATAATGGGACTCAATTTGCGGGTAAGAATTTCTGAAAGTTCTGCGAGGATCTCGGGATCCAGCAGTGCTTCTCTTCAGTATGCCACCCGCAGTCGAACGGCCAGGCCGAGAACGCGAACTGCTAGATCCTTGACGGTCTCAAGAAACGACTTGATAACTCTTCCAAGGGGTTATAAGTCGACGAACTGCCGAGCGTTCTCTGGGCCCACCGAACGACGAAAAGAATCCCCATGGGAGAGTTGCCATTCAATCTGACATACGGCACGGAGGCCGTAATTCTCCTGGAGATCGGGCTCCCTTCGCCCCGAATCATGGCCTTCGACAAAGCAAGCAACTCGGCAAAGTTACGTGCCGACCTAGATCTCATAGACGAGGTTAAGGAGAAATCTGCCATCAGGAGAAATACATACCAGCGAAGGTTCTACAACAAAAGGGTGCATCCCACCGACATCAAGCTAGGGGACCTCGTCCTCTAAAAACTGGCCCCAAATTGGGAAGGCCCGTACAAGGTTTCTGAGGTTGTACGCCCGGACAAGTACTGCCTCACGGACCCTGAGGGCAAGGCTGTCAAGATGCCCTGGAACGCAGAGCACCTCATCAAATTCCTTAAAGGAGAGGATTAGCCTCTACAGATACCCTCTTGTAAATTGTTAAAAAAATATAATCGGCACATCGTGCCTTATTTTGTAAAGTCAAAATATGTTGTAATTATGCCAGTTTTCTTAAAACAAGCTTCAGCTTCGTATTAGCTCTCTTAAAAACAAGACTCGGGCTCGACCTTCGGAAGGAACCGCAAGCCATAAAAAGCTTCCCTTACAAGTTTAGGGCTCGACGTTCGGAAGAAACCGCGAGCCAAAAAAAGCTTTCCTTACAAGTTTAGGGCTCGGCGTTCGGAAGAAACCGCGAGCCACAGAAAACTTCCCTTACAAGCTTAGGTCTCGACGTTCGGAAGAAATTGCGAGCCCTAAAAAGCTTCTCTTACAAACTTGGGGCTCGACGCTCGGACAGCACCACGAGCAACAAAAAGCTTTCCTTACAAGCTTGGGGCTCGGCGCTCGGACGGCACCGCAAACCACGAAAAGTCACCTCTAAGGTATGGGAGCTCGGCATCGATCTCGAGCATGGCTTGGGCTTGTTCAATTCCAGCAGCTTATGCGTTTGGTAATAACCACCAGCTATGCTCGTGCTATTTACCTGAGAACAGGTGTGGGGGCTCGGCGTCGACATCGAGCAAAAACTTGGATTTTCTCAAAGCCATGTGATCTTTACGCTCGGTGACGACCTTCAGCTGCGCTCATAACTAGCTTCTCTAAGGTATGGGTACTCGGTATCGACCTCGAGCATGGCTTGGGCTTGTTCCAGTCCAGTAGCCTATGCGCTCGGCGATGACCACCAGCTACGCCAGTGCTATCTACCTGAGAACAGGTGTGGGGGCTCGGTGTCGACCTCGAGTAAGGCCTTTGCTTTTTTCAAAGCCATGCGACCTTTATGTTCGGCGACGACCTTCAGCCACGCTCATAACTAGCTTCTCTAAGGTATGGGGGCTCGGCATCAACCTTGATCATGGCTTCGGCTTATTCAAGTCCAGCAGCCTATGCGCTCGGCGATGACCACCAGCTACACCCATGCTATCTACCCGAGAACAGGTGTTGGGGCTCGGCGTCGACCTCGAGCAAGACCTTGGCTTTTTTCAAAGCTATGCGATCTTTACGCTCGGTGACGACCTGCAGCTACGCTTATCACTAGCTTCTCTAAGGTATGGGAGCTCGGCATCGATCTCAAGCATGGCTTGGGCTTGTTCAAGCCATACAGCCTAAGCGCTCGGCGATGACCGCCAACCACAACCGTACTATCTATCCGAAAACAGGTGTGGGGACTCGGCATCGACCTCGAGCAAGGCCTTGGCTTTTTTCAAAGCCATGCAATCTTTATGCTTGGTGACGACCTTCAGCTATGTTTAACTAGCTTCTCTAAGTTATGGGGGCTCGGCATCAACCTCGAGCATGGCTTGGGCTTGTTCAAGTCCAGCAGCCTATGCGCTCGGCGATGACCGTCAGCTACACCCGTGCTATCTACCCAAGAACAGGTGTGGGGGCTCGACATCGACCTTGAGCAAGGCTTTAGATTTTTTTAAAGCCATGCGACCTTTATGCTCGGTGATGACCTGCAGCTATGCTCATCACTGGCTTCTCTAAGGTATGGGGCTCGGTGTCGACCTCGAGCATGCCTTGGGCTTATTCAAGCCCTACAGCCTTAGCACTCGGCGATGATCGCCAGCCACATCCGTACTATCTACCCGAGAACAGGTGTGGGGGCTCGGCGTCGACCTCGAGCAAGGCCTTGGCTTTTTCAAGCCATGCAATCTTTATGCTCGGCGACGACCTGCAGCTACTCTCATCACTAGCTTCTCTAAGGTATGGGGGCTCGACATTGACCTCGAGCATGGCTTGGGCTTGTTCAAGCCCTTCAGCCTATGCGCTCGGCGATGAACACCAGCTAAACCCGTGCTATCTACCTGAGAACCGATATGAGAGCTCGGCGTCGATCTCGAGCAAGGCCTTGACTTTTTCAAGCCATGCAAACTTTTTGCTCGGCGATGACCTGCAGCTATGCTCATCACTGGCTTTTCTAAGGTATGGGAGCTTGGCATCGACCTCGAGCATGGCTTGGGGTTTTTCAAGCCCAGCAGTCTATGCGTTCGGAGATGACCTCTAGCTACACCCATACTATCTACCAAGGAGTGCACATGAGAGCTCGGTGTTGATCTTGAGCAAGGCCTTCGGCAAATGCCCTGAGCTCTGGACCGTTGGTTCACCCACCTCTCACCCGCGAACAACTCGGGATTTACGACTTTCAGAGCCGAAATTCCAAATTGTTCGAGGGCGGTAGGAGAGCCACCGACCCAGGACTCTCGCCGAGCCTCCGGACCGATTAGTTGACCCACCTCTCACCCGCGAACAACTCGGGGTTTACGGCCCTCGGAGCCAAAACCCCAAATTGTTCGAGGGTGGCAGGGGAGCCACTGACCCGGAACCATCGACCGAAAATTCCACTTATTTGCGCCCGCCTTTAGCAGGCACCTGAATTATCAGAGGGTGGCAGATGAGTCAATCTCAATTCATGATAAAAAAGTGTTGAGGGATTGGAGATTATATAGTCCCATGAGCAACATATTTATTACATCGAGAAGTCCAAACGGCGGAAGGTGAAACATCACCATTAATGTTTATCGGAAGGCGAAACGTCACTCAATGGGCGTTGTCTGCAAAAAATTACGGTTCTGCCACGGCAGCGACCTCCAGTAAGGCCAGGCTAAGTAATAACCTCGAGCTACACTCCTGTCCTCCTCATTCAACAAATTGTCAAAGAAAAGAAGTTGAAGTTTTTATTACTCATAGAGCGCCAAAAACGGCCGCACAATACAATGAAAAGTTTACAAATCACTCATCGTTCGGCTTAAAACTAAAACTCGGTGCTTCCCACGGGATCTTTTGCGCGCTCAGCAGGTCCGGCCAGCGAGGGTACCCCGGCAACGGAGCATTCCGCATCGGCAGGCTGAGCCGCCTCTAAGAAAAAGGTCGGAGAAGGTCCCAATATAGAATTGCTCGCCTCCTCGACCAGATCGGCACCTAGTATTAGCGTCAGCCTACGGATCTTCAACTCTTTCTCTACAACAGCCTCACGAAAAAAAAGACTCCGAAGTCGACCGCCCACTCGAGGCATCCGAGACCGACCAATTCGTCTCAACTGCCCACTAGTCTCAGTCGGCTATGACTTTCTTCAGGCGAGCGACCTCTAGACAGAGCTCTCTAGACTTGTTCATAAAGTAATTCACTGCGGTCTCTCGATTCCGAGCCTACTTACGTTGACGAGACAGAACACTCTCCTTGGCGCCCAGCCCATCTCAGACCAAGGAGACCTCGGCAGAACCAAGGTCAGCGCCGAGGGCCTCATATGTCTATCAAAAAGATGAGAAAAACAACAGGTCACAAAAAAGGCGAAAAAACACGAGTCATAGAGTATCGGCCAAAAAACCTCTTTTATAAAGTCAAAATTTTGTATTACAAAATGCGGTAGCCAGTCCGCGCAAGGCGTTTACAAAATCAAAAGGGAAAACCTAAACTATGCTTGAGGGGGGATGACACCTCTTCGTCAGCAGGGTCGCCCCGACCTCCTCTTGGTGAGGGTCCCCCAGTTCCTTCCCACCGCCGGGCGTGGGCGGATGCTCTGGTTGCCAGTTGAAGTGCAGATGGTAGACCCGTTTGTCCGGGTAGATCAGCGTGAAGTGCTCCTTCGCCTTGGCATAGGTCTCGTCCTGGGCCAGGATCAGAGTGTCTGCCATGGAGATCAGCGCCTCTTCCATGGCCTTCTTTGCCTTCTTAGCCTCCGCCTGGGCCTTCGCCTTGAAGCACGCCAACTAGGACTTATGATGGTCGGCAAGCAAGGCCATCTGAGCCTCATGGACCGCCGCATTGTTCCGGGCCTCCTTCAGCTCGGCCGTAAGCTTGGAGACCTCGCAGAAGTACTTTACTGCATTCTTCCTCTCGACGAGGACATCCTTCTCCATGTACCGGTGGTAGTGCTGACCATGGAGTAACACCTGGTCGAGGAAGAATAAGTTAGAAAAATTCTGAACTCTAAAATCATGTGCACATGGAAAACACTACACTTACCGATAATTGCGCCTGAGCCCACCTCATGTTGGCTACCCTGGACGTCTGCGTCGCCAGATTCATCCGATCCCGCTCCGTGGCGATATGCTCTGCCGCCTCCATCGCCACTGAGCCCTCGAGCAGGGTGTCCCCTACCTTGATCCCCCAGCCCGGGACGTGCGGCAGCAAGCCCTGCCTGCCCACCATCTCCGCGGCATCGGGTCGAGGGGGCGGGGGCCTCTGAGCTCAACGAGTGGTGATTCATTTTCACCCTCTTCGGGGATGGCTGCTCAGGCACCGGCGTCGGCACCTTACTGGACCCCACGGTCGAAGCTCCACTCTTCTCCTGCGCGGCTTTCTTTGCCAAGTCGGCCCTCCTCTTGGCCTCCAGGGCTACTATGGCATTTCGTTTGTCAAGCTCCTTGGCATACATTTTCACAAAAATAAAAGTAAACATGTTAACGCAAAGGCAAAAAGAAAGACAGAATGAAAACAAAACCATACTAGGGTCGGCTGGGCTCAGTCCGGCTCGGACGAGGTGCAGCTCCGTGATGCGAGGCCACCCATTGCTGTGCCCCTCCACAATCTTATCAAATTTCGCCCACTCTTTTTCTGTCAAGTCTCTACACTTCGGCGGCTTATGGTTCGGCTTCCCGAAATTTCAAACTGTGGGAATTTCCCAAGGCTTCTCATTGCGGACTATGAAGTAATTCTCCTTCCACCCCTTTATGGGGTCCGGATGTCCGTGCATCACTTTCTTATGAGGGCAGGGCAAAATATAAAAAATCCCCTCCTGGTCCCCGAGCAGCTCATCCCCAGGATGGCTCAGAAGTATGTAAGCCTCGGCGTGATCCCTTTCTCCTGACACTTCAAAATAAAGCACACTAAGTGATTCCAAGAGTTGGGACCATACTGCATGGTGCTCAACTCCGCACAGTTTAGCACCCTCTTGATGAACGGATGCAGCGGAAGTCTCAACCCCGAGATGAAAGCGTTCTCAGGGAACATACAGAAGTTCGACTCTAGCGCGGTGGTCTGGCGGATTCCTGGGTTCGGCACAAGAAGCTCGAACTCTCGAGGAATAAAGTAAGCCACCTTCAGGATGGGTGAGTAGTCCCTATGCAAGGTGCACTTCACGCTGTCCATCTTGATCATGGACCGGCCTTCGTCCCGCAGCAACGAAGTGCACGCCAGGAGATCCTCCACGTCGTCAGGGTACATCCTGATCGACCCTGGATTTCTACCAGGGAGATGGGGATACTTAAATCCAGAGCCATACTCATACTTATCCATCTCGGCCGGAATTTCGGGCCGTATCCACTTCCTCTTCCTCCTTCGGGGGCGATCCTTCCTATCAGGGGAAGGGGTCGCTAAGGGGGGAAACGACGGGAGGACTGCCTCTTCCTCCTCTACCTCTTCCATGGTTGCTACCGCCTTCAGCCCCTTGTTCGGACCCCTTCTGACCATCGCCATCCTCAACCTACTCCTCTTCTTCCGGGCCTCCTTCCCTGGACTCATTCTCCTCCTCAACAAACTCCTCTCCCTCAGGGTCTCTCTCTTCATGCTCCTCCTCTGCAGGCTCTTTACCTGGCCTACGGGATTGCAAGGTCTCTACAATGAAAGCTACGTCGCCCTCGCTATCCGACCCTCCAACTGATAGAACTTTCTCTTTTATTGGGCGCAAGTCACCCGACGACCAGGATATCGAAGACGAATGAACTTCCTCCTCGGCGCGACTTGAAGTGCTTGCCTCGGAGCCGGACTGAGACCGTGACATTTTAAAGCAAAAATACTAACCTGTTTCATCGGAGAACGCACAGATCAATGAAAAGTGGTCACCGGTGGTGTGCAAGGAAATTTCTGTTGTGAAGAGGATGAAAGCAAAGTAAAGAAGTGGGGTGGGGGGAGGGGGATTTATAAGTGCAGACGGAACTCCTCGAATTCCACAAAGAGATCTGACCGTCTGATTTTCATCATCAAGATCTAACGGCCACCAAGATTTTGATGACGTCAGCCTAGAGTGCAAAAAATACCTTCTTACACTCGACTCTGTCGACCAACGCGGTGGCTCGACACACAGGGGCAACTTCTCGGGTACTTCACCTTTATTCACCCAAGTTCCTCCTACAAAAGTTTCTCCCAACGGCTTGCCGGTGGACGCTCAGATGTCACCGTGAGCCAGAAAAAGTTTCTCCTAAACTGCTTGGGCCTCGACGCTCGAATGTCACTGCGAGCCCCAAAAGGTTTCTCTCAACGACTTCAGGGTCGACGCTCGAATGTCACCGCGAGCTCCAAAAGTTTTTCCTAAACTGCTTGGGTCTTGATGCTCGGATGTCACCGCAAGCCCCAAAATATTTCTCTCAACGGCTTCAAGGTCAACGCTCGGATGTCACCGCTAGCCCCAATCTCAACGGCTTCAGGGTCGACGCTCAGATGTCACCGCGGCCCCAAAAAGTTTCTCTCAACGGCTTCAGGAACGATGCTCGGATGTCACCATGAGCCCCAAAAAGTTTTTCCTAAACTGCTTGAACCTCAATGCTCGGATGTCACCGCGAACCCCAAAAAATTTCTCTCAATGACTTCAGCGTCGACGCTCAGACGTCACCGCAAGCCCCAAAAAGTTTCTCCTAAACTGCTTGGGCCTCGACGCTCGGATGTCACCGCTAGCCCCAAAAAGTTTCTCCTAAACTGCTTGGGCCTCGACGCTCGGATGTCACCACGAGCCCCAAAAAGTTTCTACTAAACTGCATGGGCCTCGATGCTCGGATGTCACCGCGAGCCCCAAAAAGTTTCTCGTAAACTGCTTGGGCCTCGATGCTCGGATGTTACCGCCGCCCCAAAAAGTTTCACTCAACAGCTTGGGCCTTGACCCTCGGATGTCACCACGAGCCCCAAATAGTTTCTCTCAATGGCTAGAGGGTCGATGCTAGGATGTCACCCCGAGCCCCAAAAAGTTTATCCTAAACTGCTGGTGCCTCGATGCTCGGATGTCACCGCGAGCCCCAAAAAGTTTTTCTCAATGGCTTCAGGTTCGATGCTCGGATGTCACTGCGAGCCCCAAAAAGTTTCTCCTAAACTGCTTGGGCCTCGATGCTTGGATGTCACCGCGAGCCCGAAATTATTCCCCAACAAGTAAGGGGCTCATCTACCGACCCTCCACGAGATCTCGAAGTCCCCTTGCTTTTCCAACAAGTGAGAGGGCTCGTCTATCGACCCTCGACGCTTGGCCAAGAGACCTTGGGGTTGACGCTCGGATGTCACTGCGAGCCCCAAATTATCCCCAAACCAATGAGGGGTTCGCCTCCCGACCCTCGATGCTCGGCAAGGAGACCCCCAACTCCTGAGAGCCTTACGTCCCTTGCTTTTCCAACAAGTGAGGGGTTCGCCTCCCGACCCTCGACGCTCGGCAAAGAGAACCCCAACTCCTGAGAGTCCTACGTCCCTTGCTTTTCCAACAAGTGAGGGATTTGCCTCCCGACCCTCGATGCTCGGCAAGGAGACCCCCAACTCCTGAGAGCCCTACGTCCCTTGCTTTTCCAACAAGTGAGGGACTCGTCTACCGACACCAGACACTCGGTAAGAAGACCCCCTACTCCACAGATCTCGACGTCCCCTTGCTTTTCCAACAAGTGAGGGGGCTCGTCTATCGACCCTCAAAGCTCGGCTAAGAGACCTCGGGGTCGACGCTTGGATGTCACTGCGAGCCCCAAATTATCCCCCATCCAGTGAGGGGTTTGTCTCCCGACCCTCGACGCTCGGCAAGGAGACCCCCAACACCTGAGAGCCCTACGTCCCTTGCTTTTTCAACAAGTGAGGGGCTCGTCTTTCGAACCTCGATGCTCAGCAAAAGGACCCTCTACTCCACAGATCTGGACGTCCCCTTACTTTTCCGACAAGTGAGGTGGCTCGTCCACCAACCCTCGACGCTCGGCAAACCGAGCTCCGACTCTTCTGCACCCAGCACCCCTCGTGACTCCAAGAGGGAATCCCCTTCATCCTACCCCACTGATCCCTTCGAGAAGACACAGATCCCGTTCTTCATCGTACACACCACCCCGCTCTTCCTACAGAGGCAAAAAACTACTCCTACACGGCTAGATTACCCAGCCCTCTAGGAGTGGGGGGCTCCTGATATGGGTTAAATGATGTGGCTCCTCCTGGGCCACAGAACCCCCTCAAAAATCATTCACCCCTGATCATCAGGTCTGCCAGGTTAGCCCTAAGCCTCATGGGCTTTTGCCACGTCAGGCCCACGGGCAATCGGATCCGGACCCGGACCCGGCCCCAAACGGGTCCAGACCTGCTTCGCACTGCCTATAAATACCAGGCCCTCTACCCCTTCAAAATTTAATCAATCTCTCACCTCTAAAAACCCTAGTTACTGTTACTCTTTAGTGACTAACTAGACCGTCGGAGGGCCTGCCACCGGGATCAACCCCGGTGTTCCTAGGCCGAGTGCAGGTACACGAGACTTCCAGATCCGGCACGAGACTTCCAGATCCGAGTCGAGCCTCCAGATCCGAGCCGAGCACCCGACCTCCACCTCACTCCCGCTTACTTCCGAGCCATTCCCTCAGCTGAGGGTCAGGCATACCGTCAGTACCGAAGCTTCCGCAAAATTACAAATTGAGAGAACTCACACCTGGTGTAGTCATCCCCCCAAAACAAACCGCATCAGAGATGTAAAGCAATTTACGCAAACCATTTAAATTTGAATTTGAGTACCGATCATCTTATATTTAAAACAATGAATTTTAAGAATATGAATGGAAAAAGGTTTATAATAAGGGTTAACAATAAAATTTTGTCATTTCTTACTCCAAATTGCAAAGAGTCAATTTTTGCATGTTCTCTGTAAAACGATTAATAACAATGGATAATAACCAAGATGTGTTGTCACATGCTATTATCCGGAATTGTATAACTGAGGAGTTCCCTATTAAGTATCTTGGACTGCCACTCAAACCAGGAAGACTAAAAAACTCAGACTGGATACCGATCAGTGACAGAATCGAAGCTAGATTGTCAGGATGAAACGGTAAGTCACTATCCTTGGGAGGGAGAGTAACTTTGATTAACTGGGTATTATCAAAATTACCGACATATTACATGTCCTTCTTTAAATTACTAAAGTAAATAATCGAAAGGATCACCGAATCTAAAAAAGATTAGTGTAGAAGGGCACAAATGTGGGCATGGGGGGCTACCATCTCATTAGGTCGGAGAAATCCTGTATGAAGAAAGATCATGGAGGGCTGGGTATTGTAGACCTAAGAGGCATGAATCTTGCTCTCCTCGGAAAGTGGTGGTGGAAAATATTTCATCTTGATGGCGAATGATAGCAAGACTTCACTCAGTTCTTTCTACAAGGTAGAGAGACTTGTAACATGGGTTTTCGGATAGGTCTGAAGGTATCATGGTTTTGGAGAGGACTGAACAGAGCATACTATACATTTAATAGCAGCACCATGTATTTCATAGGCAATGTTTTCATTACCATGTTCTAGCAGTATAAATGGTGTGGAGCACACCTGCTTAGGGATCTATTCCCCGATCTTCACAAGCAGGCATCTCACTCCCATGTCACGGTGGCCAAAAGCAAAAAAAAGAGGATATTGGAGACCTCCTTTCATGTCACGTTCATTGTTGGAATCCCAGAATAAACTTTTCGAGTTGCAGACATATATTGCATAGTCAAGGGTAAGAAGTTCTCACCGTAGAGCCTGAGAACTGGAAAAGAACGACTCATTTTCCGTATGGTCACTCTACAATCGCATCAACTTCAGAGGATGTCCTCCGAAATGATCTACAATCCTTTGGAAGGTCAAGGCACCATTAAAGGTTAGAATCTTCCTCTGGCTTGTACTAAATGATGCAATCCTAGCACGGGAGAATCTTGCTAAAAGGATACCGAACTTTGCATTCGACTGCGGCTTTTGCACTATACACACGGAGACGAGAAACCAACTCTTCCTAAACTTCCATAGGAGCAAGGCTGCGCTGGTGGAATTCCTGAGAGCTCTCAAAACTACTAGCTATGCACAATTGTATGAGGACCTGTGGATTGGTCACATATTCGCTAAATGTGGGAAGTATGGTATATCATCATCGCCGCAACGACTTGGGCTTTATGTCTTGACAGAAATAACTTTTACTTTCGTGGGATTCGTAATGGTATTTTGGTAATTTAACTCTTATTATGTATCTGATTTCATTTTCGACAACAACTGCGGCAACGGGACCAAGGGAAAGGATCGACATGAACTTCCATGTGGACGATTAGGATGATGAAGAGATCGAGATCGGTCCTACTCTGAATGGAAGGGCACACCATCCGCTTTTCCATGCACCCACCAGGGTTTTGTAGGGAGGAACCCTGCTTTATGTTATCTTTTATTTGTACACATTATGATGTTTTGATTATTTACTTAGACTATTGGCCCACCCTTCTATATTAAGAGGAGGTCTTATGTTTTATTTTTGGTTTGTAGCCCCTGTACATTTATCCGGTACTCCGGAATTATTAGCCTCTTATTAATGAAATAAGGTGACCATACTGTACATTTTTCTTTTTAAAAATAAGGATAATGATCAATAATAACATTAGACATTAGAGAGAAGGATGTATTAAGTTGTATATGGTGCTTTAAGGGAAAAAAAAAAAAAGACTTACCAAACTTGCAGAAGATCATATTTAAACCTATACACTTAAATGCAAACTAATTTAATTGGCATGATCTAAGAATAGCTTATGAGGGACCAATTAATTGTAGCCAATCATTCAAGATAATTTAAGATGGACGGACACACTTAATAAGTGTACCCTACACTTGATTTCTGCTGATGTAGAGGATCCAAAGAGGATTCCAATCCTATATATATATATATATAGCAAGCTGATCATGTGCGAATCAGTTCGCACGGATCATGTGCAAACTCACATGCGCAGCCATCCGATTGATCATGATCATGATCGAATGGCTGTGCACGAGTTCGCACGTGATCAGATGCGATATACACGAGAGCCACATAAAGTTTATATCATACTAGTAATTTACACGTGCGATGCACGTTTTAATAATTTCAAGAAATAAAAATAAAAATTTTGACGTAGGGAGGATTTGAACCGGAAACCTCCTTTATATTAGCTATGTACGTGAACGCACATGTTGGTAGAATGACAAAATGACAAATGACACTAAGGCCTTCTCCCATTATAATATACTAGTATAATGCACGTGCGGTGCACGTCTATAAAAAAGTTTAGTCATTAAATTAAATGAATTTGTATATTTTGATTTAATGTGCATGACACGGGGATATTTAGTGGATGTAGTTTGCACGTATATTGTACGGGTTTGCTCAGTTACAAAATTAGGATTTGTTTGTTTACAACCCCAACTCTCCCATTAAAATATTAGATTAGATATATATATACTAGTAATTTACATGTGCCATGCATGTTTTAATTTCAAAAATAAAAATAAAAACTCTGACGTAGGGAGGATTTGAACAGGAAATCTCTTTTATATTAGTTATGTACGTGCGTTGCACATGTTGGTAGAATGAGAAAATGACAAATAACACTAAGGCATTATCCCATTATAATGTTAGAGATATTATTGGAGATATCAAAGGATAGTCTCCTTATTTAGAATATTGCATGCTGAAATACAGAGGAATGAGGAAACTAAACTAAATGGAAAAGTAAACTAAGCCAAATGGAAAAATAATTATAATCTTAGGAAATACAAAGGAATGAGAAAACTAAGCTAAATAAAATGGTAATTCAAATCAATGTGCTGAGCTATACAAATTGAATCTCAACATGATGATATTCTAAATAATGAGACTATCCTTTGATATCTCCAATAGATATATCATATTAATTATAAAAAAATACTAATT
The DNA here is from genome assembly GCA_017893485.1 of Hemerocallis citrina. NCBI lineage: Eukaryota > Viridiplantae > Streptophyta > Magnoliopsida > Asparagales > Asphodelaceae > Hemerocallis > Hemerocallis citrina. Next base: position 443,305,875 of record CM030359.1, on the reverse strand, counting down.
AAATAAATATTGCTACATATCAGTTTGGTTAGTATTTTAAACTCCTAAAAGGGTTAATTCTAGTCCTGTCGGTAGCTATATGAAAAATACTAAATAAATATTGCCACATATATATAAGTTTGGTTAGTCTTTAAAACAGTGTTAATTCTAGTCCTGTCGGTTGCTATATTAAAATTTTCAGTGAATTATCTTTTAGTGCAAAACATTATTTGTCTTATTAAAGATTAGAAAACGGTGAACTATTAATTCGAGAGCAAAAAGGCTAGCTTGTATTCGAGCTATAAAGAGGCAGTTGCTCGCCAATTCGTTGAATTAATTTGCATGAAAAACAGTTGCTCAAATATAATATCATTTTTGCACCTTTATGATCTCTTGAAAATCGATGAGTCGAATCGAGCTATTCGCGAGCTATTCGGCTCGAGCTCGGTCAAAACTCAGTTCGAACCGAGCTCGTTTCATAAACCAGCCGAGTTCAAGCTTGGGTTTGTTTTTTTTAGGCTAAGCTCGCGAGCTATTCGGCTCGAATACGGTCAAAGCTCGGAGCTCGAGTTTAAAATTGAGCTCATTTCGTAAACGAGCCGAGCTCGAACCTGAGGGTATTCGGCTTAGTTCGGCTCGATTGCAACCCCTTGCCGGCTTGCCTCTCGGATCACAAATTATACAAAAGATCCTAAAGAATCAAGTAGAAAATTGTCAAGGTGAACAAGATATAATAAACCATAGTTCACATTAGTTGAGATTTACGAAACATATGTTATACGAAAAAGAAAACAAAAACTTGCATGCAGGGTCGGCCGTGTATTTTCCGGGGTCCAAGGTAAAATGCCCAAATAATTATTTTTAGAGACTTCTAATTACAATATAAATTTTTTTGTACGCATAAAATATGTGCCTATACTTACAAGGAGAATACAAACTTGAAAGCTTTTGAAAGTATAAAAAAATCGTGAGTCTGAGGCGACCGCCTCATCTGCCTCAAGATGGGGGTGGCCCTGCTTGCATGTAAGTTTTCTTTTCCCTCTAATTATAATTGTACTAGTAATTTATACGTGCGATGCACGTCTTAATAAATATAGTTTTTTTAAATAAAAATTTAAACATAGTCTGGATTTGAACTTAGAACCTTCTTTATAATAGTTATGCACGTGTATTGTACGGGTTGGTAGATTGACAAAATATTTACAAATAATACTAAGGCCTTCTCCCAGTATAATATTATTATTAGAGATACCATGTACAATATATGTAAAAATATGTATGTAAATGATCATGTCCTTTATTTTGAGGTGGTGTAGGCATCGTATGAAAATTGAAAACTGAGGGGTGGGAAAAAGGAAAATAAATAAATTAAAAAAAAAGAAGAAAATTTCGGCGATGAAAGAGGATACGGTGCCGGATATTCAGTTCCACTGCCGCATCATGCCGTTACCGTTTGTGGAACTTTTTCGGGAAACCCGGCCCGAGTCAATTGCGCGCAATATCCGATCCTATATCTCTTTCTCTTTCTCTCTCTCCTCTTTAACTAATCCACATGCTTGCTTTCATACTCACTTTGATTGCACATCTGTATTATATTAATCACGTCGCAATTTCAGATTTTTTTATACAAATCCTTGCATTTGAAGGACTAATTGATCAGAAGGATTAATTTGGCTAAGGGTAATGTTACACCTACTATCAAATCTATCATCTTTTCTTTTACTATCTTAGATGACACATTATTATTAGATGTTTGTATCAATTACTCTACAATAACCTCCACTAATAGTGAGCCATCTAAGGTTGTAAAGAAAAAAGTAGTAGATTTGGTAGTAAGTATAGCATTACCCTTTGGCTAAACTCTATTCAATTTTCACCAATTTACATTTAACTATGTCCAATTCCTTCTTTTTTTTAGATTACTCTATTATAGACACAAAAATTGTTAAAAACGCCGTTAATTTTAACATAAAATAACTATTTTATCCTTGTAATTTTAGTAGGATTTTATGTAAAAAAATATATATATTTATAGATAGATTTTACATTTCAATATTAGTAGCTAGTCTTAATAGAAAATATTCTTTCCCTCTCTCTTCATCATTATTTTAAATAAAAATATACATTTAAGTATCTCTAATACTTAATTAATCATTTAGGGGTATATTAAATAAAATGAATAAAAATTTCTCCCAAAAAATCAATAAATTTTGGACGAAATAGGGTCATCCACAGAAAAAAGAATTACATAGAATTATTTGCAAAGTGGAGAAAACTAGGTAATGGTTAGGGAAATTTATCTTAATGAAATTTGAAGTGTTGTAAGTAATGACAAAAAGAAGGGTTTTTATTTTAATGAAATGAAAAAGGGTAATGTCAACAATGTATTACTACATTAATTGGCATCTGGGCTCGCTAGTAATCGACGATAATTCTTTAGAAAAACACATGAGAAATGTTATTTGATCGATCCCATCATCTACAAATAAGGTACATACCATTTCTTTGCCGCACACTCCAATTGCTAGCTCCTTTCTTATGTTCTTTCATTACTGTTTCATTACTGTTCGAGTACGAACTTACCTGACCATCAAGGCCGGCTCCCACATTGAGGCAGGTGAGGCGGCCGCCTCAGACCCCGAAATTTTTTACAATTTTAAGGGGCCACACATTTATATTTTCCTTGTAAATATAGACACGTACACTACAACACACAATGGGTTTGGTGGCGTTTTTTTTTAGATTCACCGGCATTTTAAAACGCCGGTGAATAATTCACCGGCGTTTTTAAAATCGCCGGTGCTAATGCCGCCGAAGAAGATGTTGCAAAAAAGGGCGGGTTTATACCGGCGTTTTTTACGAACGCCGGTATTTCTGTAAGATACACTGGCGGTGGCAAAAATGTCGGTATATGGCTTATTCAAGACTGCCGTCTTCTCCCCTATAATCATTCTACGGTATATAAATTTAGAAAATAAAAAAAAAATTATGATTCACATATCACTCTTACAATCAAAACCAAAATATGGAGTTCAAATTATTGAATTACAAAGAGTGAAAAAGAATACTTTCACTGTCAAATTCAGGTAAAAATGTTACTAACTGAAATGAAACTTATACTCTTATAATACTCATGAGATAACTATCAATTACAACACACAACATAAGTTCAAACAGGATTATTTCATCACTAGTCACTTCTCTGTAAATCATAGTATGCAACTTCAGTTACATAATCCATCTCATCATCACTTAAAACCCAAGCAACAAGCATGAACAATCTCATTTTCAAACCCAAGCAACAAGCATGAACATTACGTTAGAAACTGATACTCATGTAGACATCATGATATAATTGTATATCAAGTTTAAATAAAAAATTTCCATCACTAGTCGCTCCTCAAAAAATCATAGTGTGCAACTTCAGATACTGATCCATCTCATCTCCAAATTCAGATAAAAAAGCAACTAACCCATCTCCAAATGCATCATAATTCCAGTTTACTCTGAACCAAACTAAAACTCAAATGCATAATAACTCATCTCCAAAAGCAACTAACTGATCTCCAAATGCATAAGAAAGCAAACTCAAACTGAAGAATGAAAAAAATCAACTTGCATGGTCCCAATTTTTGTTTTAATCATGATAAGCTTCAAGTATCGAACAGTGAATAAAATGAAGCACATACTATACAAATAACCCAAACTAAAGACCCCTTTCATCAATCTAACCCTCAATATGAAGATCAAAGCTGGAAGCCCCCAAAACCAAAATTATTTGCTATTATATATTCTGATTTTTTCCCCCATCATTCATATACCCTAACATTACCTTTTGCATAATCAAGATTCAGTGGGCGAAAACTAACATTCAGTGAAGCAAACATTCAGTGGGCGAAAACTCAAGAGATCTTCAAACCAAACTCAAGAGTCCACTAACTCCTCAGATCCAAGCCAGTTAGTTCAACTTCTTAAAGCTTTCTAGCTTCAACAAGAATCAACAAGAAGCTAGCCTAGCCGAAAATCAACAAGAAGAACCAACAAGAAGCTAGCCTAGCCAAAAATCAACAAGAAGAACCAACAAGAACCAACAGGACGAACCAACAAGGGACCAACAAGGAACCAACAAGAATCAACAAGAAAAATCAACAACATTTACAGATATACATATAGGTACACTTAAAAAAGTTAGACTGATCAGACTTAAATACTTGAGACACTTCTGTTCAGGCCACTCAAACTGCAATAAACTTCATGTTCAATGCTAGTTTATTAATTTACCAGTATAAGGGAATCATACTAGCCACACAGCATTCTCAACTACACGGAAACAGATTTTTACTGGAGAGGAAGTCTATCAGATATAGCTTTCACCAACTTGCTTATCATTTCTTTCAAATTTATAGCCGAAGTCAATTCATTTTTATGAGAAAATTTATTGTAAGTAGTTGCAATCGTATAGATTGTAGCAAACCAAAACAAGCATCTGTTAACAAACGAATAAAAGGATTTCCAAGCCTCTTGAACCATCATGCTAAAGTTTCAGTTGATGAAAATAAAATCAACAAAACCATCCTAGTTGTGATAGTGGTATTTCCAATCTTATAGAAAGTCTGTAAATCAGAAAGTGATTGTGTTCATTGCCACCTAAATACCCAAAGCCATCAATAACAAGAGAAATAACACCAAAAAACAACACAATATAGTATACAAGTATAAAATGAACCATTTTTTCCTTACAGAACAGGAAATGGTATTGGAGCTAATGTGAAAGATACATTATAGACCTGTTAAATAAAATTGAGTATATTGCCACATTTTTGGCAAAACTCCAAATCTGAGTATATTGCCACATTTTTGGCAAATTGAGTTTCAAATCTCCCCTAAATTACTCCTTACAAAAACAGTGAAGTTCCAATCCATTTCCATCACCAGAATCACACAAACATAAACATCCAAAATTCTCCTAAATCGAGATCTCCCCTAAATTGAGTTTCAAACTATTATCACCCAAAATTTTCACAGACATAAACATCACAGAATCGCATGAGTTCCAAACCATTACCATCACAGAATCACAAAATCAAGAAGTAGAGAGAGAGAGAGAGAGAGAGAGAGAGTACTTGCAATGAGAGAGAAATGAGTGAGCGGGATAGAGAGTGCGTGGACGCCGACGTGGGCACGGCAACGGCGACGGAGGAGTTTTCGAGGAAGGGAAAGAGGCCCAGTGGCGACGACCCCGAAAAAATTAGGATTGGGAAAAAAAAATCAAAAGGTAAGGGTTTCACGATAGGAATATTGGGGATTTATCCCAGTCAATTCACCAGCGTTTGTATTAATAAACGCCGATGAATGGGAGAGGATTTGTGGGGTATATTGTCACTTTCTATTTCCCGGCGTGTTTTTATAAAAACGCCGGTGAATATTATAAGTCACCGACGTTTTGTAAAGGCCGCCGTGTATAACTATACAATTTTGCGACCCAATCCAGGTCTATCCTACCCCGGCACGATTAGTAAAATGCCGGGGAATATACGCCGATAAATCCATCGTGTGTTGTAGTGGTATTTTGTACTTAAAAAAATTATATTGTAATTAGGGGACCCAAAAACTAATTATTTGGTCCGTTTGCTTTGGGTCCCCGGGAACTCAGAGCCGACCCTGCTGATCATCAAAGGTGGTTGTTGTCGAGAAGGTGTCAGCCCTCAGATCTTGTTCGTCCTTGCGGCTAGCTCAAGTAACAAGTGAGACGACAAACAAAGAATAAGCATATATGACATTGAAAAGATCTACCAAGTACTCCATCCGTTTCACTTTAAGTGATATTTAAAAAAAAATTCTTGTTTCACTTTAAGTGATATATTATCCAATTTTTTTCCATTTTTTTCCAAGAAAATCCTTATTTATGTTGAAATTTCATCTTAATTACTCATCTTAATCCTATCAAATATTCTTAGAAAATTGTAGTTTCAACTTTCTAGATTTTATTTTTCTTCAAAAATTTAATGCCAACTCACCATCTACTACTAGCAACTCTATATAATTTTGTAAATGATATAAAAACAATGTCTTGAAATCAGAATTTGTATTCAGAAAACATTAATTACAATTTCTTAAAATCAGAATATGTATTTTTTTTATGTAAGCGGATAGAGTCAAAAGACTCCAGCTCGATCAAAAAATATATTAATAAAGCAGAATACACTGTACAACACGCTGTAAAAGGGTTTTACAAGAAGTAAAACGCGAACTCCAGTCGAAAAAAATGCTGGCAAAGACAACAATCAGAGACTAGCAATAGAATTACAAAATAATAGTACAAGAAGATACAATCTAGAGAGGATGCGGGCCGATCGGGACCAAACAACGCGCGCGAAGCACCATCAGCTAGCCCTGACTGCAGAGAGGGCGGAAGAGAAGCATGCACGCGGACGACCTCGAGGAGAGCTGCAAACACGATCGCACCAAAGGGAGCAGACCCATCAAAACGTGGGGCGAGGAGCAACAGGAAGCAAAACTCACAGCGGTAGAGGTGAATAGCTACAGCATACTAAATCACAAGAAAGCAAGAGCCAACAGCCAATAGTAAGGGACCAGGAAGCAGATCCCGATCCTGAAAAACAGAACAAATCAGTGACTACAACACCAACGAAACAAATGGCGCCGAGCACGCAAGGGAAAAACTACAACCAGTTGTTCATCCCGGTCTGAAAAACTACAACCAGTGTCTGAAAGACTTGGATGGAGAAAACACGCAATAATACAACCAGTGTCCAGTATGCCTCGAAAGAATCATAGCAATAGAAAATAGACAGAGTGTGATATAAATACCAAACCAGCAAAGAAGCACAACATTCGCACTAATAGTGCAGAAAAAACAAAATGGCTCCTAAACTAAACATGGCCACTATCACAACAAAGAAACGAGCGCAGCAAGAAAGATGCACAACTGAGGAAAGAAAAACCACCACTAATAAGCATCAGTAATAAACATAGCCAGAGATCTACATGAGACAACATCCAACAAGGAACTTAAGTCCAAGAGATAGAACGCTTATAGCTACATCTCGCGCTCACCCTCCTAACTTAAGTTCCCCACAACATAACAGAAGCTAAATACAACATAAGAGAACCCGCTGTAGCTAAACACCCGACCAGCACAAAAGACAATCACCACACAGCCCAGAAGAACCTCGATCCAAAGCCCAGAACAAAATCAGAAACAAACCGCAAGAGAACCAGCAGGCTAACATGGGGGAAAAAACCATCAGAGAGCCTCAGAGGCAAGGCTAACAATCCAAAGATTACACCTGCATAAGAAATAGCAAAACAAGTCAAGAGCTAGAGAAAAGAAGGTAGACAAAATAACACAGTACAGCCACACTGTGAAAAGAAAGAGGTAATCAAACTCCCGAATAAAAATACCAACAACCAGAAGTAGAAAATTCATAATGCGTTAAGGTTAGTAAGAACTGTAAGGGATTCATCTAACCGATGATAGTAGTAAGACTGTCTATCATCGTCTTTCAGTTGAGATGACCAAAACTTAAAAAGAAAAACAAATTCTTCTATAAGGGAATAGATAGAGGATGCTTTGTGCGAGAACAACCTGCGGTTCCTTTCCCTCCATATAATCCACAGAATGATATGGATGGAAAAATTCCAACCCTTGCTAAATCTCGGGGGAACAGAGGGGGAATGCCAGCACGATAAAAGATTAATAGGTAAGGCTGGGTTACCCCAAGCAAGAGCCACAATTTTCCAGAGAGAAGAGATAAAAGAGCAAGCAACGAGGAGATGGTTAATATCTTCTGTTACAAAAGAACACAGGGGACAAAGCTGACCCCACGCTAAGTTCCTTTTGTTGAGCACCTGCACGGTAAGAAGCTTGTTGTTAAGAGCTAACCAAGAATTAATTTTAATCTTGAGAGGGGCACAGGATTTCCATATAAAGTCGGCCGACGAGGAGGTGATACCGCGGAAATTGAGAAACTTGTAGAAAGATTTAACCGAGAAAGAACCAGAGGCATTCCATCGCCAAACGATGTCCTCAGATTATTTCCACTCGAAGAGATTGAGGGAAGCAATCAGATGTTCCAGGTCAGCAATCAAAGGAGGAGATAATTGAGAGGTAAAGGGGATGAGCCAGTACGTAGATGACGAATTCCGAATGGTGGATTCCTCAACTGAAGCATACGGCCAGACAGCAAGGTTGAAAAGAGAGGGGTAGGCTGACGCAAGGGACGTGTTGCCTAACCAAAGATCGGTCCAGAACATGGTCCTTGATCCGTCAGAACAAAGCTTGGAAATGCTGGATTGAAAAGCAGGGGCTGCCTTCCAGACTCCTTTCCAGAAGGGTGAAGCGAAACGATGGGTAGGGGCGTTGAAATGCCACCATGGAAAGGAATAAAAGTAATACTCCTTGATGCACTGCACCCAGGATAAATGGGGAGATTTGTGGAATCTCCAGAGCCATTTACCTAAAAGAGCGAGGTTTTGGTCACGCAGATTAAGAACGCCCAATCCACCGTTAGCTTTCGAAGAACAAATGATGTCCCAACTACACAGGTGCGAGCCCTGCTTATACTGAGTAGCACCCGACCAAAAGAAATTACTCCGAATTTGATCGATCCTCTTAAGGATCCAGGAAGGGAAGAGATAGAATGACATCATATATAGAGGAATAGCCGAAAGGACCGAGTTCAGGAGAACTAATCTTCCTCCACGGGATAGCAGTTTACCAGTCCAAACATTCAATCTAGATTCTATTTTATCAATAATAAGAACCCAGTCCGATCTGTGTAGCTTACCCCACCTAAGAGAGATGCCAAGGTAAGAGATGGGAAGGGACGCTATACGGCAGTTAAAAAATAGAGAAACTTCTTGATGGCGACTATCATCCCCACCGAGCCAATACACCGAAGATTTGTTGAAGTTGATAGAAAGGCCAGAAGCCTGTTCAAAGCAATAAAGCAAGAGTTTCAGATTGCGCATGGAAGCGTGCTCGGGTTTGGAGAAAATGATGGTATCATCTGCATATTGCAAATTGAGGATACCATCAAAGTTACGGGAACGACCAATGCCCTCAATGATATGTGCTTCGCGAGCGTTGCGAAGCAGCCTGCTAAAAACGTCTGCCACTAGGGCGAATAGGAGGGAAGATAGCGGATCTCCTTGGCGGAGACCACACTTGACCTTGAATTTATGGCCCTCCGAGCCGTTAATAAGGATCGAGGATGTGCCGGCAAGCAGGCTGGATTTAATCCACCTAATCCATTTTGGACCAAAGCCTCGGTGGGCCATAATGTCAAGTAGGAAATCCCAGTTGACATTATCGTAACTTTTTGAAAATCTAGCTTAAGGAGGATACCCTCAATTTTATGATGATGGCTCAGCGTTATTATCTCTTGAGCGGCGGCGACACTGTCAAGAATAAAACGCTCCTTAATAAAACCAGTCTGGGCCGGGTCAATCAATGGTGGGATAATAGCACTAAGCCTAGAAGCCAGAACTTTCATAATAATTTTGAAAGAAACGTTAATAAGACTAATGGGCCTAAATTGCGAAACCGCATTGGCGCCAGACACTTTTGGGATAAGGACAATGTGGACGTAATTGATGCGGTCAAAAGACAGGGAGCCTTGATGCAGATCCTGGAAGAGATCGAACAGGTCAACCTTAATCCAAGGCCAGAATTTTTGGAAGAAAAAAGCCGGGAAGCCATCCGGCCCTGGCGCGGAATCGCTTTTTAAAGGGAAGACGGCCTCCTTAATTTCATCCAGAGTGAAAGGAGCCTCAAGAGATGATAAGTCAACGGTCGGGGGACCATAGAGATGCTGCCAGTCAAGGGAAATCAAACGAGGTTTGGAAAAGCCAATAAGATCTTTGTAGAAGGAGAGGAAAGCATGGTGAATATCAGGATCCGATCGCAATTCTGCGTTATGGTCCAAAATCATAGGAATATGATTGCAGCGTCTGCGGTGCGAGGCGAAGTGCTGGAAAAAGGCAGTGTTACCATCGCCCTCTTTCAACCAATTCACTCTGGCTCTTTGAGCCCACTTTGAGTGATCTTGAAGGAGGATGTCAGCATAATCCCGCTTACAGGCCATACAGCATAAATCAGAATCTGTATTGAAAAAAGAATTAGTAATTAAATCATGGAGACTTATTAATAAGTGTGTAGAGGAAAACAAATGTTATCTCATCCTTCCTTAATTTGTGTGCAAAATTTCTGAATATCACTTAAAGTAAAACGGAGGAAGTATAAAACTTGAACTGTAAGAAATTATACTACAAGAGTAACAAGATCCTCATTTTGAAGATGCATGCTATATAACTTGTCGAGTCAAGTTAAAACAAGAAGACATAGATTGCATGCGCAATAATTGTTAATTAAGGAACTTTCATCCCATGAGATTAATTGTACTAGAACCAAACCTTGAGATTTGTTTATTAAAATTGCAGTTGTTGGTAAATTGGTAACTGTAATAAACGACCACATTGTAACTGTCAAAACTTTTACTAGTAAACTTTCTGGTAATTCTAAGTGTCTTACCGGTCAAAGTTGGTCAGATAGTAATTACTAGTTGTCGCTTACTCTAATAATGGGTAAATGCCACATATGACCATTTTACAGTAAAAAAAATAGAAAAATACTCAACAGGATACAATAGAAAATAATTTAATTAACACATATATTGCATTTAACTTCGTTTCCATGCTTAAGTTACTAGCAAAGGAGGGCTTCTGTTGCTCATTTCAAATTTTTACCATATTCTTTACAATTATTTGTATTAGCATTAACTTTTATTTTATATGAGTGACACTTTTTTTAAATAATTATATCGCAAATAAATTTATACTTTAAGAATACTATGGTAACTGACATTATTTGATTAAATGAATGGTTAATATAACTTCCGCTTAAAAATGAGCAGTTGAGATTAGATAGTTAATTGTCTACAAATTATAGCTTGTCTACGAATGACAAAATCCCAACTCTTTTATTATAATATTAGAGATTAGAAATTAGAGGTTGCAGATAACAGTTAATCCTCTACAGACAAATTTCTATTCAATTTATCAAAATAAAGTTACAATTCATAACTGAAACATCAATGTCACCATTAGGTTAAAATATAATGCTAAAGCTTTCTTAAACCGAATTAATTTGTACATAACAGTTAATTCTCAGACGTTACAACTTACAAACATCCTTAAATATTTCATACTTAACACACACATATATATATATATACACACACTTAGAATTTTGTACATACTCTCCACATGCAAATGAACCAATTACTACTTTTATCCAAACAATGGCAATGAACTAGAATGCAGTTTGTTACATGTAAACATCCATTCCCCTCCCCTTTTAGCTCTGCCTGTAAACAGAGAGAAAAATAAAAGGAGATAGAAAATTGACCCCATTAATTCACCCTTTTATTCTCACCTTTGTAGTAATATATTGGAGCTTGCAGGTTCTCATTTAAAACCCATCATCAGTAAATAAGCAAATTAATTGGTCGGGATGCGTTGCATTCCCACATTTACATTGCATGTAATTATTATCAAAATCAATTGTTTCCAAACATATTATACATTCAATGCATTTACCTTAGTATTTTCTATGACTATATTAAATAAAACGGTCCACTACCAATTTTACTACCATTTTGTTTACTATCTTAGCTGGCATACTTCTATTAAAGAGTTTTCCCACCTACTCCAACTTTTTCTACATATTGGAGTGTGCCATCTAGCTAAGATAGCGAACAAAATGACAGTGAAATTGGTACTGGATGTAGCATTACTCTTTTTGAAAACGGTAACAATTACATATACTTATGTAAATTCAAGAAACTACTCTAAACTGTAACAACCTTTCAGGAAAACTATCAGTGTAGTTGTTGATAATATCTAAAAGATTCCACACACTACAACAAGTTTAGAGCGGTTATCTAAGGTACGCTAGATAAAAGTAAATATATATATGGCGTATTTTCAATACAATTTACAGCATCTTCTTCTTCTTCTTCTTTTTTTTCATGTAGAAAAAGAAGGAAAGAAAATCCACACCGACTGCATTCTGAAAGAAAAGCACAAGCTGCACATGATATGTTTCTTAACTCTCTCAACTAGTAGTAGTAGTAGTATAAACCAGAAGATAGATATATAGCTGACAGTACGTAGCATACATAGAGCAGGTTAAAAAAACCCTTAAAAAAAATTACAAAAACATTTAATTAAATGACTACCAAACTTAAAAGGGGTCCCTAGCCCTAGGCTAACCTCAATATATAGCCCTCCTCAGCTTCATACCCTTCTTCATTCCTTCCCTTCTTCTCCTTACAATCTTCTTCTCTCTCTCTCTCTCTCTTTTTCTTTTGTGACACTGTCATTGTAATAAAGGGGAGTTCTTGAGAACCCAAAAAAGGAAGAAGAATGGGGAAGAGTTGTGTAGTTATGGTGATGGTGATGATGTTAATGGGTTTGGTGCCAATGATTGAAGGAGGGCATGATTATGGCAAGGCTCTTAGTAAGAGCATTCTCTTCTATGAGGCTCAGAGATCTGGGTACCTCCCTAAAAACCAGAGGGTCACTTGGAGGTCCAACTCTGGTCTTCAGGATGGCAAGGCTAATGGGGTAATTTACTATTTCCTATATCTTTTATATATATATATATATGTATGTATAAATTATTTATAGTTTTGTGTATGTGTGTGTGTGTGATTATTGATAGAAATGGGTTCGAGAAGAACTTATACCTAGGAGGCTAGGACTAGGAGATCCAGTCTCTCGATCTGGTATATGTGCAATTTGTATATGGTTCTTTTTCTTCTTCTTTCTTTTAAAAAAAAAAAGAAATAGCAACTATTAAAAAATACCGAAACAACCAACAGGTAATGCCTTGATTGGTATTGGATGGGATGGGTAATTGAGTGGCGGCTCGAATCCAGAGTCCCTGGTTCGAGCCACGTTTTTTCCTATTAAAAAAAAAACCCCCGAAACAAGAGTTTTTAGGTCATTTTATTTTTATTGGTTTCTTATATTATGCTTAAATTCTTGTGTTTATAGGTCATTTTATTTTTATTGGTTTCTTATATTATGCTTAAAATCTTGTGAAAAGTCAGTAAAGTGTTTAATGGGCCATAAGAAAAGACTACCTCTCATTTTCTTACTTGATGTCTTCAAAAATATATTTGGTTTAGTTATTCTAGTGAGTGGTGGAATGAGCTTGAAGAACACACTCCTCTGTTCTCCAGTTAATTTTCTTTTCAATATTGTTTATTTTTAGTAAAAAATAAAATATTGATATAAGGGTACAACTGGAATACTCTCCATCTCTATCTCCCAAATTTTTTTACATGGTTTGTTATAACTTTTGTGAAATATTTATTTGCATCTACATATGGTTGAAATAAATTACTCTGTTTTCTTAAAAATGAAGATCCACACCTCTAGTTATATATACCAGTAGTTTACACGTGCGATGCACGTCTTAATAAATATAGTTTCTTTAAAAGTAAAAATTCAGACGTAGTCTGGATTTATCTAAAATCTCATTTACAATAGTTATGTACGTGCGTTGCATGGGTTGGTAGATGGACGAATTACACTAAGGCCTTCTCCCCATCAACTCTAGTTCCTATACATTTCCACGTTGTTTCTGCTGTCTTTTTCTTGTGCATTTAAAATAAAGATGTTAATGTCCGACAAGTACAAGACACAGGACTATTCTCCTCTCCCTTTCAATAAAACTTTTTCCCAATTCTTCTTCGTTAAACCCATTGTTAACACTTACCCCATATTTGACCAGTTATACTTGTGAGTACGTAATTGTTTTGTAAAGAAAAAAAAAAAGGATTATGGCTATACTTACATTGCTCAGCTAGCATCCTGTTTGGCTTAAATTTCTTGCATCATCGAAGAGCAGATAGCAGTCATCACCGTGTTTCAATAACAAGTTTGCCATGTTAATTCATAATTTTTAATTTACAGGTAGATCTAGTAGGAGGGTACTATGATGCAGGGGACAATGTGAAGTTTGGGTTGCCCATGGCTTTCACCATTACCATGATGAGCTGGAGCATTGTGGAGTATGCCAAGCAAATGGCTTCAACTGGGGAGTTGGGTCATGCCATGAATGCTGTTAGATGGGGAGCTGACTACCTTATCAAAGCTCACCCTGAACCCTATGTCCTATATGGAGAGGTAAACTTAAACCTTGTTCTGTGTAGGTCCTTTTGCTTTCTTGATTTCTCTCCGAGTTTCAAAATACACACGTATCTGACATGATACTTTAGATTTCTATGAATATGTGCTGTACCTAGTTCAACCGTATTGATAAAGAAAACCGGAACCAGCCATTGAAGAAATAAATGGAAGTAAAAATATTTCACAATTTAGAGGAGGCAATTAAGAAACAGGGCCGGCACACATTGAAGCAGGCCGCCTCAGGCCCCCAAATTTTTTGCAATTTTAGGAATCCTCAAATTTGTATTTCTCTTATAAGTATAAACATGCATTTTGTGCGTGAAAAAAATATTATTCTTAGGAGCCCCAAAAAATAATTATTTGGGTCTTTCACCTCAGGCCTTCGGAAACTCAGGACCGGCCCTGTTAAGAAATTGAGTCAGTTAGTGGTAGTATGGGTCCAAGAGAAATTTGTTAATTACTTTATGCATGTTTTGGGTGGTCTCATTTTCTAACCTAGTATGAAAGTATAAAACATTCTTAACCTTGTAAGTAGAAGACATATTCTGACTCAACCCTAGCTTAGCTTTGTTATCTTTTTTGTCAGTGGCTCTCCTGCGCACCCACCCACAATTTTACACTTTGTTTGTATTCATTAGATTACATTACATTACACTTTGGAACATTTGACTTGTAGAAGAAAAGGTAGCCCATATTGCAACCATTATCCCCCTTGTCCCCCATAAAGTAAAAGAAGACATCAATACCATATTCTAATGGATTGTGAATGTAATTAACTTACATACTTAGATTCCTAGATCAGTAATTATTATATTATAATTAAGTTTATATTGTTGTCGTGTAGGTTGGTGACGGCAACACTGATCACTACTGCTGGCAGAGGCCGGAGGACATGACAACAAGCCGACAGGCATACCGGATCGATGTCCACCACCCAGGTTCCGACCTTGCAGGAGAGACCGCCGCAGCAATGGCAGCCGCAGCAATGGTGTTCCGACACTCCGACCCGGCCTACTCCGCCAAGCTTGTCAACCATGCCAAACAGGTAAGGTCTACAACACTTTGCTCAAATTCCTTAGTAAATTTACTTTTTTGACTGTCAGACCATGTAGTCGATGGCTAAATATTCAAAAAATGGATAATTTTGCCAAAAATTATTTGTAGTCGTTGGTAAAATACCCATTTTTTGGGTTTCAATCTCCCAAATTTGGGGGAAGAAATGACAAAAGCTAAAATTTAGAATTCGGAACATGATATGTCGTTTGCCGATCTGTTTTAATTTTAATTTTTTATTAAATAGATTGAACGGGATATGATTTTTTAAAATTTTTAAAAAGAAATTCAAAAAGGTAGATCATATCCCGTCCAAGAAATGACAACTTCTCATTTATGATTTTTAAGTCCTATACTCTAGGCCTATACTTCATAATGAGCCATTAATTCTTTTGTTCAGGAATTCTTGTTTTTGGGCAGGATATCATATTACATCCAATTTTTTTTTTTAGGGAAAAAAAATTGCTCTCACGAAATATGATATTCTGCCAATCGAAGAAATGACAAAATATGGATTTAGGCGACTAGAACTTATTTCCAAAATTTCTATTGCTATATGCCAAATACCGAAATTTTTTATATAGACCGACTACTACAGATGCTCTTAGGAATGTAAAATGTAAAATGGGTACGGGCAAAAATGTGAAATTTGGTGGGCCAGGCCAGAATAGGCTAATAATAATTATAAGTGGGTGCTTTTTAGTTTTAGCTTTATGTTTCCCGTGACTAGCGGATATTGGGCCGTGCGGATCCGCAAATATTGGACGGTTCCAATCACGTGGCCTGTCGTGTGTCGGTAATCCAGAAGTGGGCCCCACGTACAGTATACTACTAGAGTGACAGTTCTACCCTTACTTGCTGTTTTGCTAGCCATTGAATATGAGGGCATGCATGTCATTGACTAGTTGGAAGAAAAGATACGATGCTTGATTGGTTTTGGGCCTTTTTCTTTGGCTACATAGTTTCGGCCTTTGGGGCTTTCCTTTTGCTAAGAGTTTTGGGCTTGCAAGACACTGTATATGAATTTTTCCTTGTCTAAAATATAACAAGGAAAACTGAAGACATAAGTATATATTTGTTGGAGAAAAATCAAGAAACTTTCTAACGTTTACACTTTGAATCAACAAATCCCCTACAGCTATATTTTTTGATCAAGAAGTCCCCTACTCCGTTAACTAACGGCATGGATTTCTTGATTAAGCTGGCAAAAATTAGGGGGTTTCTTGATTAGGAAAATTGGACAATTTTCGTTATTTACCGAGTCAGAATTAAAAGATATACATACATAAAGTTAACAGAATAAGGAGTTTCTTGATCAGAAAATAACGGTAACGGTAGAGAGTTTTCTTTTATTAAAAAAGCAAAGGTTAGGGGTTTCTTTTATTAAAAAAGCAAAATTAATATGTGTCGATAGAGTTAATAATGCTGTTAATGACAATCACCATGAGGGTAGAAAATATGTGCAATTCACGTGTTGATAATTTTGTCAGCTTAATAAACATTCAAACGAAAACATTATGCCAAAAGAATTTCATAATCATTGTCATTAGAAGCTTTGTTACCTTCACTCTTACAAGTTTTCCTGGCATGCAATTAGAGATCGATCTAAAGATTAGCGATGCAAGCTTAGAGTTTCAGCTAATTTTGCTTTCTTAAAATAATCTATCGATAACTACTAATTTTGCTTTCTTATTATATCATCATTAATCTCAGCTCTTCGAGTTTGCCGACAAGTACAGAGGAAAGTACGACCGCAGTATCACCGTAGCTCAGAAGTATTACCAATCAGTCAGTGGATATGATGTAAGAAGTTAGTTATATTTCTACTTGTGTTACTTACATAGATGAGTTGAACATCTAATTTTAACGCCTAGCCTCTTCTTTGTTTGTATTGTAATGGTTGATGAATATATAGGATGAACTCTTGTGGGCTGCATCCTGGTTGTACCAGGCGACAAATGACCACTACTACCTTGACTACCTGGGCCACAACGGCGACGCTCTCGGTGGGACTGGCTGGGGGATGACTGAGTTCGGGTGGGATGTCAAATATGCAGGTGTGCAGGTTCTCGCGGCAAAGGTAAAATCTCGGCTCACCATGCAATTAATGCATGTGGTAATTGGATTAATGTTTTAGTCATGGTGTATATCTATCGGCTTTGATTGGATTGCCCCCCCACTTATTGTTATAAGGGTTTTTCGATCGACACTGGATTGTAAGTTGAATTCTTTTGTTTTACAGTTCCTTCTACAAGGGAAGGCAGCCCAACACTCGGCTGTGTTGGAGAAGTACCAACAGAAAGCAGAATACTTCATGTGTTCTTGCCTTGGAAAGGGGAGCCGCAATGTTCAGAGGACACCCGGTGGCTTGATCTTTCGACAGAGGTGGAACAACCTTCAGTTTGTTACTGGTGCCTCGTTCCTCCTTACTGTCTACTCCGACTATCTACACTCTGCTGGCAAGAAGATTCAGTGCCCTTCAGGGACCGTCAATCCGACTCAGCTCCTTAGCTTCGCACAGTCTCAGGTAACTTAATTTACTTCATAATCTCATACAATGTCTCCTAAAATGCGCGCAGTTTGTGTTGTGCATATAAAACCAAGTGACAAGTGTAATTCTCATTGTCAGTAAAGTAAATCCACTTCATATATGTATGTACAAATAAATTAGGTGGACTACATTCTCGGAGACAACCCTAGGGGTACGAGCTACATGGTGGGCTATGGAAGCACATACCCGCAACAAGTTCACCACCGCGGGTCCTCAATTGTGTCAATCAAGGTCAACCCTTCATTCGTCAGCTGTAGAGGCGGCTACGCTACCTGGTTCAGCAGAAAGGCTAGTGACCCTAACCTCTTGGATGGCGCCATTGTCGGGGGTCCTGATGCCTATGATGATTTTGCTGATGAAAGAGACAATTATGAACAAACTGAGCCAGCCACCTACAACAATGCTCCTTTGATCGGTGTCCTTGCTCGCCTCCATGGTGGCCAAACCCCTTTCAGCCAGCTACTTTCAGGTATGCATTCATTTCAACATCTTATATATATATATATATATATATATATATATATATATCTGGACAAATATTGATCCTAAACTAAACCAAGTGGGGTTCTAGCCCTATGATGTATGTGACTGTGTGTGGCTAGAAGAACCATTGATATATTACACCACACCACACCACACCTTATTCTATGGCTCATGGTTCATATACAGCTAGCCTCCTAATTAATTAGACTCAATTATTTCGGACCGCAATTGATATATGGTACTTGTGAATGTTCTCACCTGTATACAGGGGTTGTTCCGCTTCCAACTGAGAAGCCAAATCCTGTGCCTGAGCTGAAGCCATCCCCTGCTGCTGCACCGGTTGCCAAATCATCATCCCCTGCTGCACCAGTTGTCATATCATCATCATCGTCACCCTTTTTTACCGTTGAACAAACCGCAACAACTTCATGGAGTGCCAAAGGGAAGACTTACTACAGATACTCTGTCATTGTGACAAACAAATCATCACAAACCGCAAAAGACCTCAACCTGTCAATAGCCAAACTGTACGGTCCTGTTTGGGGTCTCAACAAATCAGGCAATGGCTACGGTTTTCCTACATGGCTAAACTCCCTCCCTGCAGGGAAGAGCCTCGAGTTTGTGTATATTCACTCCGCTTCACCTGCAGACGTTTCGGTTTCAGGGTATACACTCGTGTGAAAGTATGGTCTCTCAAAGGTTTGATAGAAAAGAAACAAGGGATTGTCCAGTTCATATATATAGAGAGAGAGTTACAGTAGAGACAAGGTTTTTATACCACCTTTTCCACTGTTAAACTTGGGAAGAAGTTTTTCCAGGTAACATATATAATATAATATATATATATATATATGTTAATAAGAAGGTGTGGGGAGAAAGGAGTGAAGGGACAAAAGAACGAGGGTGCTCATCCTCTTTCTCTTCTGACCTGTACTTTTTAGTCGTCGATAGGATATGATAGTGTTTTGAGTTGGGAAATGGTTGGGATGTAAGGAGCTTCTCAGCTGTTTCAGATAGTTTTGTGTGTTTTGCTTTTTTGAGTTTTTTGATAGTTTGTGTGTTTGTTTGTTCAACTACTGGTTGTGATCTGAATCTTGTAAGCTTTTTGAGTAACTTATATTTTTGAAGCTTGTATCTACAGAGATTCTTGTAATGGCTGTGGGTGCAATATCTATTTGTAACTCAGACCTTGTCGAAGTTTTATAATTGCAAGTGATTTTTTCAGTTCACTTCTGTCTTCAATATTTTGGTGCCAAATTTCAGAACATTTCTATTATCTAGTCCTTCATCTCGTGGAAATTATACTCTGACCTTCAGGCCCCTACCGCCTCAGGCCCACAAACAAACGGATCTGACCCGGCCCATCCATGTCTCAGACCCATTTGCCTCTGCCTATAAATACCAGACCCCCGCCACTCTTCTGCAAGTAATAAAAACTTTTCCTACTTGAACCCTAGCTGCCCAGTCTCTTTCTCAGTGACTGACTAGATCGTCGGAGGGCCTGTCGCCGGGACTTCTCCCGGTGTTTCCAGGCAGTGTGCAGGTACAGAAGACCGAGTCAAACTGAGCCACTGGATCCGAGCCGAGCACCCGACCTCTACCTTTCCGTTCCTGCTTCCAATCCGAGCCACTCGCCTCTACCTTCCGGCTCCTATTCCCGAGCCTGTCCCGCTCCCTGGGGTCGGACCGACGTCAGTACTACGGTTTCCATTTTACAAATTACAAGAACTCACACCTGTTGCCCCCACACCCCAAAAACAAATAGCATCAGGTTGGCGCTGTCTATGGGAACACTTTAGGTACTGCCGCCCGTCCGAACCCAGCCAGAATCGTCACCTCGGGTCCGAGCTCTTCCATGGCTCCCAAAGCTAGAAGGACCGTCACCTCGACACGACATCCGGACCCCGACTTCATAGCCAGGCGGATGACCAAGGTTCCAACCACCTCGGGTCAACGGCGCAGCCATACCTTCGAATGCGACTGATTTGCGCCGCGTCATCTCTGACCGACAGGCCAGCTGGACGAGGGGAGAGGCCGCTTCCACCTCGGTCTCGAACCATCATAGATGGCCGTCCCAGGTGCGCGATCCCCCGCAGGACCCGGTGGGGCAAGCCTCCGTCACAAGGGTCGAATTCTAGAATTTTCGGGACGAGATCATCCAAGCCATCTGAGGCTGCCAGACCACCGAGGTCCGCAACAGTTCCGACCGAAGAAGCATTCCTTGGTAGTACTCACTGAGAACAAAATTCATCATCATTCTTCTCGAGAGAGGTGATGTTAAGAGGCGAAACCTGCAGTTGTAATGGAAGAGCAATGGTTGCTTTACTACAATGATTAGTTCAATTAGCAATAAGCAGGAAGTATGGAATTTTAAATTCTACTTGCATCAGGTTCAACATATTTCTCTCAATAAATTAAGAAGGCAAGAAAATCTCACGTCCTGCTTACTCGGACAATCTTATTGGTAGAAACTATAGCACATTCATCTCCAATATAATTTAGGGGTTTGTCCTCATTACTCACTAATAAATTTTCTAATTTCATACAACTCACTCACAAATTAGTATTTTCGTATTACTACCTCAATCAATTCCTAAATTGATCGCTCTGAAACTCAGCTATAACATCATGAAATCGAATCCTTTTTTCCAAAGAAGTCTTAAATGAAAGAGTTTCATTCTCTTAAATCTGTCTTTATACCATTGCATTCTTATTCACTTTTCTAATTAAGATATTTCTCGAAAGTAATGCGGGAAAAACCCTATAATTTATATTTATAAGGGTAAATTGTGATAAATACCTCTGATTTATATGGGCAATGCAAAAAAACCCTTAATTATCTATTGGTCAATACAAAAAACTCTATAAACTATGCATTACGATCAACACCCTTATCAGGAACAGGAGCCGGCGAATCCCGCTGATCGACTCGTCCCCGGGGACAGGTAGACGCCATCCTTCGTCGCTTAGAGGAAATGGAGAACTGCCTCGCCCATCTCGGTGAGGGCGGACCGAGACCGGATTGCGGTCATCGGCAGACTGGGCCCCTGTTCTCTCCCCAAATCCTAGAAGCCAAGATCCCTCGGAATTTCAGGCCTCCTCAATCTGAGACCTACAATGGCGAGGGTGATCCCGCTGATCACATGGAGGGATTTAAGACTGTCACGCCCCGCTTCCCGGAATACGGGATTACAGGCACGTAACTGAGGCCCAGCGAATGATATAAGTACGCCAACTCATATCATCCATAAGCTGTACCAGTCTTAACTCAACAATATAAGAGAAATGAATCACAACCACGCAGAAAACATAATCACATAAACGATAATGAAATTCGATAACCAAATCTGAAATACAAGAACTTACCAAATAGCTCGATAGGCTCCAGCTCCAATCGTAGAGAACTGCCCACAAATGTCTTCTCAAAATTCTCCTTGTACACCTGTACTTGTTCATCTAAAAAGAAAGAATAATTTGTCCTTAGAGCAAGTCGTGGACATGCAAGTGGAGAAACAGTGAAACAATGGCAATAAAGGTATAGCAATGAATTCAAATGAACGATGAAGTCGATAGTATTGAACAGTGTAAAACAGATAACGATATAATATGCATTAAATACGATTTACCACAATAACGATAAACAATACCAATAAGGGCATTAATAATGATAACACTGTTCATTGAGGTAACAATATACAATGATAATGTGGTGGGGCCTTAAGTCTATTATTCATTTTTAAATCCTAGCTAATGCACGTACTACTGCATCCCATACTACAGGTTCCATGCATACAACCAATTTCGTTTAGACTAAGGTGGTAGATTCTATAGTTCATGTACTAGGAATGATGACGATAGCGATAAACACGGGACATGTGTAATTTCTTACACGATGCCGATAACGATAAACACTGGACACGTGTAATTTCTTACACTGCCGATAACGATAAAACACGGGACATGTGTAATTTCTTACACGATGCCGATAATGATAAAACACTAGCCATCATCCGAGTACACTTACTATATTGTCAACTACCCTAATCAACCCTTAACCCCGGCTTGATTTATTTTCTTTACTCAATTATCATACAATAATGCAATTAATAAGGGACGCTAGAGAAGGTGTCAAAACAAACCTAAGATCATGCAATACACTATATACAATTAAATACACTAAATATAACATTATAAACACAATTGTACATTATAAAGCATAGAATCCCAAATCTGGCTGGGTATAGATGTTGTCTAATTTTAATTATAAAGGCAGTAAATAAATATTATAAAAATCAGTAAAAATACTTTTTAACACCCTAAACATGTTATTTTCAAATCTGAAATTTATCTTGGCTATATATGATTGATGGTTCACTTAATTCATTAGCCTAACTTGTTATGTACGTGAATCTGAAATTTCAGCGCAGCTGTGGTAAAAGGTTCATAACTGGAGCTGTACAACTCCGAATTCGAAAGTTTTGGTGTCTATCGACATCTAGACAGATAGGGCTACGATTTACTTTCAGGGAGTTTCTGATTTTAATGAAGTTTTCCAGGTCTAAACAGCATGTTAAGGTTCAGATAGGCGTAATTTTCTGAATAGTCTATAGGTTCATTTTAAGGAAAATGGTAAAAATAAAATTTAATAATAGTAAATTGAAGTTTAATTAATCTTAATCGCAGCGAATCAACCTTAGGTGAACATGGTATAAATGTAGGTGATGTCTAACATTTTTATAATCACAATCCAATAAATTAGCAATAACATTCACATTAACAATCAACTAATTTTCTACAATCTACTATAACCATTTGTCATTTAATTTCATGATATGAAATGTGTCTACAATTCCTTATTTTTATAATCAATAACTATAACTATATGATGTATGAACATTTTTTTATACTTTAGAGGCAAAAGGTGGCACGATGTCGAGACTACCACTTGGATTCGCTCGTGTAAATCCGTGGCATCTCGACGATTGACACAATGATATTTTACGATTTTGAATAAGATCCACTTGCTGAATTTCAACAATATTTATCGAATATGATACAAAAAAAAAATACATTCGATAAGAGTGACTTGCCTTTTACTTTGTAGACGGTTCGAAATATTTAGGAATAACGGGATCAGTATCCCGGGGAACAATCCCAAGTGGTACGTGTGAAGTACGTACGAAGAGCTCCAAAAGCAAGCAAATAGAGTTGATTTCTCACACCGGATCGGCTACAAACAGCAACACAGCGCTGGGATCTGGCGCGGGTAGAACACCAAACAGCGGTTTGGTCCAATCAGATCAGTCCTCACACCGGATCCAAGCCAGAACGGGAAACAGCGAGTGCGGATTGGCTGCGGCGGAATGCGGAACAGCGATCAGGGGCGCGGATCACGAAGCGATCGCACGGTCTAAACTCAATCCCGCCAATCTAATCCTTTCTTCTTCTTCGTTCTTCTTCTTCGTCCTTCTTCTTCGACTGGGCGAGCGAGAGGGAGTGAGAGAGAGAGAGGTAGGGACGACGGCGTCTACGCGAGGCGGAGCGGCGTCGCGACCACGGTCGGGGAGCGACGGCGGCGACGGCGAGGGACTCCGACGAAGAGCGAAGCTCTGCTTTCGCTCGAAGAACAGGGGAACGAAGCGAAGCGTTGGGTTCTGGGTGAAGGCGAGGGTGGTGGTGCTGGCGGCGATGGTGGAGGAGTTTGCGGAGTTGGGTTCGACGGTGAAAGTGGTGGTCGAGGCGTATGGTGATGGCGGTAGTGGTTGGGTTTCGGAGATTGGAGAGGGCGACGGTGGGAATGCGGTGAGGGAGAGAGAACGGGAAGGTGAAGTTGGGTTTTGAGTATACGATTCCTTTGGTTTCGTTTGTTTGTTTCGTTTTAACAGGAGCGGGGGTGAGAACGGGGGAGATGGAGTTGTTAACGGTTTTGTTGGGGTTTGCTGTTTCCACAGAGAGGGAGGGAGAAGATGACGGGGTCGTGGGGTTTTGTTTGGGTTTCTGTTAGGGAAAACGGAGAGGGGGAGAAAGTAACGGGATTGGGAGAGAGATTAATGGGGAGAGAGTGGGGATTGGTTGTGGGTAGTTTAGATTGGACCCAAAACCCAATGGGCTTGAGTGCAGATGGGCCACAAAATAAATACAATAATATAATAATAAATAGGACTAATAAGCCCATAACAAGATAAGGGCTCATATACGATAATTAGGAGAAAATACATCAAGACATACAAGGAAAAATAAAATAGCCCGTATAATCGGGAACAGGAGTTACAAAGACCCTCATAATGATTCACAGCGCTGCAGATCCCCTCCTCTGTCGCGCCTTCCCTACTACCCTTCGTGGCCCGACTCGGAAATGGTTCTCCAAACTTACCCTCGGCTCGGTCTTCTCTTTCGAGCAGTTAGAGGCAGGCTTCCTAGCCTACTTCGTGACCAGCAGGAAGGTTGAGAAGACGAGCTCTTCCCTTTTGGACCTCAAACAGAAGGATGGGGAATCCCTCCGTGAGTTTGTTCGGAGAGTCACCACCGAAGAAGAGCTCATGGTGCTGAAGTTCGGGAAACCGACCCGATGTGGGAGGTTTATGTCGACGGCTCGTCTTGCGAGGGAGGAAGCAGAGCAGGCGTCATTTTGAAAGGTCCCGATAATTTCGTCCTTCAGTATTCTCTCTGTCTGAATTTTTCGGCTTCAAACAACGAAGCGGAGTATAAAGCTATGATCGCGGGGCTCACCCTAGCACACAAGGCCAAATCTAGACACATCAGGGCCTTTAGCGACTCCCAGCTCGTGGTCAACCAGATCACCGGGGAGTACGAAGCTCGCGACGCTCGAATGGTGCAGTACCTGGCGGTAGTCCATCATCTCTTGACGTCTTTCGAATACCACTCGGTAGAACGGATCCCTAAGGAACAGAACGCCCAAGCAGATTCATTATCGAAGCTCGCCTCGTCATCCTTCGAAGGGCTCGACCGCATCGTGCTGATCGAAGTCCTCCTCAAGCCCAGCATCGACCTCCCTGAAGCTTCCTGCCTCACCACTTATCTCCAACCAGACGACTGGACGATGCCCATTCGAAAATTCCTTCAGGACGGCGAGCTCCCTCCAGATTGGGCCGAAGCAAGAAGGATCAGGGTTCGCTCCGAAAGATTCACCCTGATCGATGGGACACTTTTCAAGCGCTCATACACAACAGTCGACGGTAGGCCCTACCTCCGTTGCCTAGCCCTTAACGAGGCAAAGTACGCTATGAAGGAACTGCATGAGGGGATCGGTGGATGCCACATGGGGAGCTGGTCGCTCGCCCGAAAGGCCCTAAATCACAGGTACTACTGGCCTACCATGTTGCAAGACTCTTAGGATCTCATCAAGAGGTGTGGCCCATGCCAAAGATTCTCGTCGATGAAAAGGCTCCCATAGGCCAACCTCTGATCCCTGTCCAGTCCGACCCCTTTTGCTATGTGGGGGATGAACCTAGTCGACCCCTTCCCACAAGCAACGGGTCAAAGAAAATTTCTGGTGGCTGCCATCGACTACTTCACAAAGTGGACGAGGTAGAACCCCTGGCCACGATCACCGAGCATCAAACTTAGCAATTCTTCTTGAGGAACATCATCTGCCGGTTCGGGATCCTGCAGGTGCTCATCACCTGACAACGGGACCCAGATCGCGGGTAAAAACTTTCAAAAGTTCTGCGAAGACATCGACGTTCATCAATGCTTCTCATCGGTGTGCCACACTCAGTCAAACAGCCAAGCCGAAAATGCAAATCGCCAGATCTTATTCGGCCTCAAAAAGCGGCTTGATAATTCGCCAAAGGGGCGATGGGTCGACGAACTGCCTAGCGCACTCTGGGCGCACCGAACGACTATATCAGTTAGATAACTCATAACAAGCCTTACCACCAGATAAGCATACACTCTTATCACAAGCCTTACCACCACATAAGCATACACTAAAAAGTA
Source organism: Hemerocallis citrina (assembly GCA_017893485.1). Lineage (NCBI taxonomy): Eukaryota > Viridiplantae > Streptophyta > Magnoliopsida > Asparagales > Asphodelaceae > Hemerocallis > Hemerocallis citrina. The sequence continues at coordinate 443,279,627 of CM030359.1, read as the reverse complement.
ACACGTTGTAATACATATGAAAATTCATACAGCTATATATATATAAACACATTGCAAACATGTTCAAATTCTGTAAAAACTATATCAGTTACATAACTCATAACAAATGCAGTCATACTTAGATGAGTAACTGACTTGTCATTCGATCTCAATCTGCTGCGGCGCATCCTCCTCCCCTTCCTTCCCCGACTCTCCGCTAGCATCCGTCAACTCATTAGGGGAAATTCCAGCAGCTTCCACAGTCTGAGAGATCCATTCTCTAAGTGGATCCTCATTCAAATCGAGCCGCAAAAGCCCGGCAAAGACACCACCCATGAAAGCTACAGGTTCCTGTAAAGGGAAATTATGTCAATAAACTAATGGGCATTTCGACAAACACCTGGAGTGCATCTCTGATAATGGGTTGGTCTTCGAAGGGATTAAAGAAGGCTCGAATTATTGATGTGCCTGCTCTCTTCATCTTGGTGTTGTTAGAAGAAGAGGGGGAGAGAAGGGAAGGGGTGAAACTCTTTCTCAGCTGAGTTTAAGAAGAAGAAGAAAAAGAACCATTGATATTGAGGTAAGTCCGTAAGTGAATTTATTTATAATTAAATTGTGAATTAAAAGAGAGATGTACAGGATAGAGATTTTGACTTTAAAGTGTTGTTTTGAAGTGCTTACCAACAATGTTGATGATGAGCATAAAAGAGCCATGTCTTCACTCTTCAGCTCTTCGTGGTATGCCGAAGCTCCCAAATTTAAATATGTATCTTAAATTCACCAATGGATAGTGCAAACTATATATGTTTACATATGTTAATTTAAATATGTATCTTAAATCCATATAGATTTTACTGCTTAGATATTGTATTTTATTTTTTTCTTGGTCTAGTAGAAATGTATCATGTGAATTAGACAATGCAAATATTAATATACTATATAGTTCATAATACACACATACCAATAAATTATCAATTCATTTGATGACAAAAATGATAATTTATGCTGAGCTATTAATATAAGATAATTTTTCTTTTTCTTTTGAATATTTTTTATTTAAATGTTTATTTTTGTATTTTGAATATGTACTAAACACCATATTACCAATTAGTTTTTTACGGAGGGAAATTTTTTTTATCAAGAATTTAATAGTTTATTATCTTTTCTACTTCGCTTTTCTTGTAAACATTTGTGCTTCGCAGCGATGTAGCCGTTTTAAGGATTGGGGTTTCATCCTTTGTTTACCTCAACACTGAGTTGTTTTATAGTCCATTTTTTCGAGACTACTTCTCCTCTGACGGTGGACCAATTTGGTGTGGTTTCCCCGCATTTTCCGCCTTTGCGTCCGTCGACTGTTTCTTTTTTTACAGCAGATTTTTGGGGCCCTCCTCGATGGATCGCCCTTCTCCGATTGCGAGAGCGGGAGTTGGCCTTTCTTTGTTTCTGGCGTTTGCGTGGCGTGCTTCGTGATTTCTCGCTCTAGGGTCCTGTGGGCCGAGGTGCGCGCTTGTTCTGGAGTGCATCCTCTTCGTATTGGCACTCTTCGATTCCCCCTTCGCGCCGGCGCAGGTTGGCTGTTTGTTGGCTACGACCACCCCTCCTCGATCACGTCCATTCTTGCTTGTCTTACTCGGCGGTCTCTCCACTGCTAGGGTGTTGGTGTGAGGTAGTTTTGTGTTGGAGGTCCTGCTCTTTTTAGCTCGCTTCAGAGGAGGTAGGGTTACGTAGCGGCGCTGGAGATCTTGGTTGCTGTCTTAGTGTTTTATTAGTAGTCTGCTCTTGTGCGTTTTTCTTCGTTTTTGGGCTTTCTGTTTGGTCGGCCTGTTGTTTTGACCTCTGTTTGTATTTTCTCCCAGTTTTACTTCTTGTAAAAAAGGGCCTATGTACACTTATTTTTTTATTGCAATTTATTTATTGATGGCTGGAGCCGTAAGGCCCTATCCGTTTTCTCAAAAAAAAATAAAAGAATTTAATAGTTGATGAAATAGTGAAATTGGAATAATCTAATCCGATTCGAATCCAAAAGCAATAATGGGATCCAACCCGGATACGACCCGAATAAGTTTGGATCCCAAGTGAATATTGTAGGATCCGACCCGTTCTCACCCCTACCTCTACCTCCTTCACTGCCCTCTCAATCTGCAGCCAAAGGAAAATTTGGGAGCTTCGGCATACCACGAAGAGCTGAAGAGTGAAGACATGGCTCTTTTATGCTCATCATCAACATTGCTGGTAAGCACTTCAAAACCAACACTTTAAAGTCAAAATCTCTCTTTTAATTCACCTTTTTTAAATATAAATAAATTCACTTACCGGTTCTTTTTCCTCTTCTTAAACTCAGCTGAGAAAGAGTTTCACCCCTTCCCTTCTCTCCCCCTCTTCTTCTAACAACACCAAGATGAAGAGAGCAGGCGCATCAGTAATTCGAGCCTTCTTTAATCCCTTCGAAGACCAACCCATTATCAGAGATGCACTCCAAGTGTTTGTCGAAATGCCCATTAGTTTATTTCTAGTGTTTCTCTTTCTGGGTTTGTAGATATTGACATAATTTCCCCTTACAGGAGCCTGTAGCTTTCATGGGTGGTGTCTTTGCCGGGTTTTTGCGGCTCGATTTGAATGAGGATCCACTTAGAGAATGGATCTCTCAGACTGTGGAAGCTGCTGGAATTTCCCCTGATGAGTTGACGGATGCTAGCGGAGAGTCGGGGAAGGAAGGGGAGGAGGATGCGCCGCAGCAGATTGAGATCGAATGACAAGTCAGTTACTCATCTAAGTATGACTGAATTTGTTATGAGTTATGTAACTGATATAGTTTTTACTGAATTTGAGCATGTTTGCAATGTGTTTATATATATATATATATAGCTGTATGAATTTTCATATGTATTACAACGTGTTACTTTTTAGCGTATGCTTATGTGGTGGTAATAATATATATAGTGTGGTCTAGCTGTTCTATCCAGGTTCTGTGTCATTCAGAGTGTTGTGTTTGCTTTAACTTAATTCAGCAGACGAGATAGCAAGTTTTTAAGTTTTTTTTGAAGAATATTCCAGGGTTTCTTCTGTGAATTCTCTCTTTCTAGACTATATGAACAAGTGAACTACCGATAACCTGGAGCTGAACAAACCACTGCAAGCTATAGGGTCGCATTCTACTATGAACGACGCACAGCTGTGTCCTTCTTCTTGCATTATTACCAAGACAACCATCTGCAGTATTTTAGATCCAGACAAGTTGAAACTATGACAGATCAGTATATGAGCCTTATATCGATATATATATATATATATATATATATCTGAGTTTCAGAACCATTCTCTCATGCAACATAATCAAATTCCAGCATTCTTGGTTCCTTTCCTTCATGTAGTCGATCATAATTACCATCTAGCAGCTCTCTGTCCAATCCAAAACTTTTATTAAATACTAACAAGTGAATTCCATAGAAGCAAGGAAACATATAACTATAGAATTCAGTTCCTTGTCATCATATTCTAAGCCCCATTCAAGGATACTATTAATTCAGCTGAGCAACACTCTTAAATATAACTAATAACAGTCTTCATTTTCTAGACTATATGAACAAGTGAACTACCGATAACCTGGAGCTGAACAAACCAGTGCAAGCTATAGGGTCGCATTCTACTATGAACGACGCACAGCTGTGTCCTTCTTCTTGCATTATTACCAAGACAACCATCTGCAGTATTTTAGATCCAGACAAGTTGAAACTATGACAGATCAGTATATGAGCCTTATATCGATATATATATATATATATCTGAGTTTCAGAACCATGCTCTCATGCAACATAATCAAATTCCAGCATTCTTGGTTCCTTTCCTTCATGTAGTCGATCATAATAACCATCTAGCAGCTCTCTGTCCAATCCAAAACTTTTATTAAATGCTAACAAGTGAATTCCATATAAGCAAGGAAACATATAACTATAGAATCCAGTTTCTTGTCATCATATTCTAAGCCCCATTCAAGGATACTATTAATTCAGCTGAGCAACACTCTTAAACATAACTAATAACAGTCTTCATTTTCTAGCTGTTCATTACAAACTTCAGCAAAGATGTACAACAAGAATGCTCCTTTCGATTTAACAAGTGTTACTACTTTAACATCCATCCCTAAAACAGTATGCACACAGTATATGGACCATATTATATCAATGAAGATCATAATTGGAGTACATATGTACACATGACATGCACATCATCTACGGAGGGAGACATGTGGGTGTCTAATTATGTTTTCAAGAAAAATTTACCAAAATGTTTTACATGTTGTTTCGTAATGAATCCTTGTTCGCAAAATTCCAAACCAAAGAGAGCTGCGGACTTGTTAAACAATCAGTGATAATGAGGGACTGCAATGTCTGATAAAAATCATTTTCGAACATGCATGATGTGGGGTTGTTTGAAGAGGTATGTATCCATGAGTCATCTGTCAGTCAAAAAGAGTTTCTACATCTTTCGAATTCACAACTTCTCAAGCGTCACAAGTCACCTACTACATACTCATTTTGATATGCCCAACAGCTCCATTGACAGAAAAGGAGGTGATGGTTAAACACACATACAAAAGCTACTACTATCAACCTATCCAATGAACAATATCCTAATTACTCAAACTCGTCTTCATGTTACAGTTTTGTAGGATGTTCAAACTGGGGGGGGGGGGGTGTCCGAACACTTGGTCGGGTAGGTGTTAATTTCTTGCTCCTTGTGTAGCTTGTTGCTTCATTTTGCTGATTTTAATTATGATAATGCACCGAGTACAAAAGTTTTTTGAACAAAAAACGAGTTAATTAGCGATGCAAGCTTAGAGTAATACCATCTGGGGAAAAAGAATTGCTGCGCGACGTGTTGAAAATGTATGTTTGTTGGGAATGTTGGGACTAGTTCCTGATGATGTGTGTTTGTGTGTTTGTGTGTTTGTGTGTTTGTTGAGACTAAATAAAAGTGTGGCATGCGCAAATCAGGGCCGGCCCAGGGGTATGCCCAATAAGCCAGCAGGCTTGGGCAACCCACCTTTCATGGGACAACAAATGTTTTTAAGGATCTATATATGTATAACATATAATCACAACAAAATAAGACTTAAACATCCCACTAGATCAGTCCAGTCCAACCTAACAAAATTAAAAATATTTTGTTTGACTTTATTGTGTAGTTCAATATTAATAAAACAATGCAATCATGCTTTTATAATAATAATAATAATAATAATAAATAAATTCTTTAATTTTACTTTTTGTTATTATTAAAAAAAAAAATTACTGAGGAGCAACAAAATATGGACTTGGCTATGTCAATCCGGATTTGATCTGGCGCAAATGAGTGTGATAATCTGATTAATCATATATTGAGTAAAGATGAGCAAACAGAAAAATTGGGCTAGTGATGTGTTGGTCAGCTGGTGGAGGGAGGCAAGGGATCTGACCGATCTTTCTTTAGATAGTGGTCAAACCAGCATGGTATTTTACTTATGAATGGATGTTCAAATCCTCCATATAAACAAATAAAAACATGACTCTATTGGGTCATCACAAGTTGTATCCGGCTGGTGCCGGTATTATAGCAACATAAAATCTTCTCGATTGTAACTCTTTGTTACTGACTGATATCCACAATAGCCTTATGAATGGATTCTCCTTAAAAGACTATTTCCCAGGTTTACCCTCTACTAATTACTATATCTACTGTTACACAATTATATAAGCTTGGACTCACGATTGGGCTTCTGATAGAAGGTCGACGTCCCTATGTTTCCCTGTACCAACCGACTGCATATAAGCTCCGTGATCGATTCAAATACTCTGTTTGTAGCAAACCTGGACCCATTTTTCGAATTTACAAGGATTGAGGAAGAGATATGGTCAAAGTGAGTGAGATATACAATTTCATCATCCTTCACGGTTCAAGACTTTTGCCTCACTTCTTCACTCCCTCCCTCATCACCAGTTCACCTCATGTGTCAATGACAATTTTCTTTAAATATATGCTCAGGAAATCCTACCACATGCATTAGCTTTTATATTACCATCAAATAAAATCTTGAAATTAAAATGCAAGAATTATACGGGCTGATAAGAATAAAGCTAAATGCATGTTGAAGAATGCATCTTGATTTTTTTTATTTTATTTTATATTTTGTTTGGCAAAGTGCAATTAAAGAAATCATATATCATGTATGCATCATACATCATGTATCTAAGAAGTTTTTTTTATTGACTAAGCAGGCTACAATAACGTGGTTGCCTTCCTGAAGTTACTGCATGCTATCTCATCTCCAGTTCGTTCTTATATTAAAATATGTTTGGTTTATGTTTCATCTTTTGTTTGAATCTTTTACATTGGGAATTATGTAGTTAGTTTCTATTTAATGAAACATTCGGGGCTATGAGGTTCCCTAATGAGAAAATATCTCAGTGTTGAATATCTAGATATTTGTAAGAACCAATTGTATATGTTCCTTAAGAAGAATTTCCAAAATGGGTCAGATAGATAGATAGATAGATGTAATAAGAAACTAAATCTTAATCATCATAGACCTTCCAACTGAATACAAAATGCTAGGCCTTCTTTACTCTGATTAACTCATGAGAGTAGGAAAATAACTAAGATCTTATTACAAGATGGAATTTATTTTACTTCTATTTCATGGAAGTAAATGAAAGAAATTGATAATTAGCTAAATCAATAGCAAGGACCATGGATAAAGGTCTATATATTTACATAATAATATATTATATTTATATAATATATCCGTATTGCTCTCTTATTTCTAGTGAAAAAGAAGGGAAAAAATATTGTTTTGGCTTCCAAAATTTCTGCTTTCCATCAAGTAATTCGAACTCTTGACCCCAAAAACAGAGGAAAAAGCTCCAGGCTGTTAAACAATTTATTTTCATGTGCATCACATTCTTTAATTATATGTAAGCATCAAATAAAATGTTACCCTAGAATCATACATGGATAGTGTGTTAGGCTAGGCAGTTAAAATCGGTTTTTGGAACTAATCGGTCTAGGAGCGATTAATGATTAATCGGTTAATCGGAAATTAATCGGGGATTAAATCGGAAAAATTGTTCTATATATAATTAAAAAAGATATATCCTCATTAAGTAGCAACCATAATTTCTAATATAAAACTATTATGAGATTATCAAATAGGAACATATAGTTATAGAAAAAAAAAGTACTTGGTTTGAGCTAAGTTTGGGTTCTGGATGTGGGTCGAGTCGGATTTTCCGGTCGGTTCCATCAAACAAAAATAATAGGGGAGGAGGAGCAGTGCGAGCAACAAGAGGAGGAGGTGCAGATGCGGGCCAGATCAAGTATGCGATGGTACAAGGGGAGGACGGCGGGTCATGTTTAGGTTTACTCGAGGAAGAAGAAAAGATTCAGTTTGGATTTGGTTTTGAAGATAATAAGTTTGGGTTTGGGTTTGCACGAGGAAGAAGAAAGCGGCGATATGTCGGTTTTGAGTTTGTGCAGGACTAGAAAGGATTTGAATTTTGGATTTGGATCGGATTGAGCTTAAATAATGCAAACGAGTATAAAAATTAGAGGAGATTTAATCGGTTAATCGGCTACTTAAAATCGGTCGATTAACCACTAATCGGCCGATTATTCCCGATTAAATCGCTAACTATTGAAATATTATAAATCGCTAAAAAAATAATCGCTTAGTCTCCGATTAGCGATTAATCGGGAATTAATCGGACGTAATCGAGGATTTTAACTGCTTAGGTGTTAGGATATAGTTTAGTTACTCTCTCTCTCTCTCATGTGTTCGGCCTATACCAAATATATGCATAGGGCAAATTCAATATATAAATGCAGATGGAGAATTCGCTTAAAGAAGCCAAGTAAAATATTTCTCAAGTGCACGTCTTAAAGAGTGATGAAACGAATACCTGACTGATCTTGCTTGCTTGAGAGATTCGGTCAATCTGAATCCAGGAGAAACCTAGAGATGTATAAATTTGTGAAGTACATGCAAGAGAGAAATAAAAGGTGCCCCTGTTAAATGATAACTCAAAGTCTTGACATTGCTCACCTTCATAGTGTACATGGTCCCGAAATCTCATGATGATACTATTCATCGGGTTCCCTGTTGATTATCCTAAACTTGAATGTTTTACCTGAAAAGGGATAATGTACATATATCACAAGTCAATTACATTCATTCACCTAAACAAGTTAAACCATGATCAGTTGAAGCAAAAACACAAAAATAAACAGTTCCATTAAACAAACCCATAATGAAAGCCAAAAAGTTATATCTTGAGGACATCAAATAGTCTCCCTGCATTTCTATATAAACATCAAATACCATGTGGGTCTATCTGCAAGTTTGATCTAAAAAATCCCAATGCCAAGACCATCAGGAAAACTCAACATCCTGATGCCTACCTGCATTACCAACATAACATCCCCAGTGACCCAACCAAAAAAAAAAAAAAAAAAATCAACAAAAAATTAAAACCATTTCAAAATAAATATTGAAAGTAATCCAGAATTAAGGGGGAAAAAAATTAAAAACGAGAAAATTGACAACAAATTTACAAGGGAGAAACTTAAACAAAGTTGGGTTAATGAAAACTCAAAGTATATATCACTATTGTGATCAAGATTAGTGGGGAAAAATATAATATTAAATGGGTCAAGGATGACCATCAAGACAGGAGTGGCGTTAATAGTATATCACGGACCTGCTTTGAAATTGAAATTAATTAATTGGGTGGCATCATGATGTAGTCAAGGTTACTAAAATCACATGATAATAGAAATTCATAAATCTCCAACCTAGAACGCAACATTACTATTGGGGTGGATACCAACCGTTTTGAGATTATGAACGAATTGATTGGAGATTATTCGATTACTGTTAAAATTAGGCATAGAGGGGATAACAAAGTCCAAATGGTTTCATCTATTTACGGCCCGAATGACTCCAGGGCTCGACAGTTTTTTTGGAACGAATTAAGAGTTATTAGAAATTCGTGGTCTGACCCGTGGGTGGTGGGAGGAGATTTCAATATCACCAGATTTGGGTTCGAGCACCGGTAGAGGTGCGAGTAGGGATGATAGAGGCAACTTCAATGATATCATTCACGAGATAGAGTTGATGGAGATTACAAGTACTGATAGGAGATTCATGTGGACAAATATGCAATCAAACCCCATTCTTGCAAAACTTGATAAAATACTGGTATCGACCGAGTGGGAAGAGGAGTTCCTATTGGCCTTTGTTAAATCCCTTTCTAGATTGACATCCGATCATTGCCCTTTGGGGTTAGATTGTGGCATTGGTTATAAGAGTGTTCGGCAACAATTTCGCTTTGAAAAGGCTTGGACTATACATCAGGGATTACGAACGACTATTCAGGAATCTTGGAGTAGTGTAACTGGGAAGGTAGGAGCGATAGGTATTTGGATTGAAAAAATTAGAAGGCTGTGCCGGAGGTTGAAGATTTGGGCGTCTAAAGAATTTGGAGGAAAAAAAAAGGAAGGTTCAAATGCTGGAAGATCGAATTGTGGAGCTGGAATTATTACAAGAGCAGGGTATCTTTACAACAAATATGGACGACGAGCTTAGGGCAAGTAGAAGTGAAATCTTTCAATTAAAGCAGATGGAAGAATTGTACTGGAAGCAACGGTCTAGAATACAATGACTGAAAGAAGGGGATGCAAACACTATGTTTTTTCATAAGACGGCCAACGAGAGGAAGAGGATTAACAATATCACTGGGTTGAGTATTGAGGGAGTTTGGACTGAGAAAGAAGACAATATCAGGGACCATATAGATGCTACATTTAAAAGTATTCTTGGTGGTCGAATGTCTAACAGATGCAAGCTGTGCGCTGATATGTGGGAATCTTCAAGGATTGAAGGGAGCGAAGGAATTGAAGGTATTTTTACAGAGGAAGAGGTGTACGAAACTATTAAGGAGCTCGGGCAGGACAAAGCGTCAGGACCGGACGGATTTCCAATGTTCTTCTATAAGAGCTTCTGGACCATTATTAAATCAGATTTCATGAATATTCTTATAGAGGTTTTCAATGGGACAATGGAGATTGAAAGGCTAAACTATGCTAACATTATCTTAATCCCGAAGAAGAAAGGGGTTACATTGATAGATGATTTGCAGCCAATTAGTTTGCTAAACGGATCGTTTAAGATTATTACGAAAGTTCTCGCTCGAAGGCTAGCTTCAAACCTCAAGGATGTGGTAGGAGAGGCTCAGAGTGGCTTTATCAAGGGTAGAGACATTATGGATTGTATCACCTCGGCCCACGAAGTTGTTTACAGAGGATCCAAAGATAAAGTCGATGGGTTTGTTTTGAAGTTGGATTTTCAAAAGGCAAACGACTCGGTAGAATGGGATTCTGTGGATGAGGCTCTGAATCAGAAAGGGTTCGGTCTAAAATGGAGACAATGGATTCATGTGTCTAAAGGGCGGAAAATCGAACGTTCAGGTTAACGGATGGACAGGTAAAGATATTAGGTGTCAAAGAGGGCTCAGACAGGGTGATCTGTTATCCTCACTTTTGTTTGCTATAGTCGCTGACGGGTTAGCAGAAATGGTCAAAAGAGGTACAGAGGGGGAATCTATTAGGGGTATCTCGGTTAAAGGTGTCCCCCAATCGATCTCTATACTCCAGTACGCGGACGACACTCTAATGTTTAGGAAAGCGACTGAGGAGGAAGCAACAACATTGGGTATATTGATCAAATATTTTGAAGCATGGTCAAGGATGAAGATTAACGTGGCCAAAAGTTGTGTTATTCCTATTTGCGAGGTGACCTCAGTTCCAATTACGACTATTGGTACCATTTTAGGGTGTGCGGTAGGCACGTTTCCTGTTACATATTTGGGATCTACGTTGAGACCGGGACCATTGACTAGGGATGATTGGAACAATCTTATCGAAAAAATCAGCAAACGATTAGTCGGACGGAAGGGGTGATTTCTCTCTCTGGGTGGCAGACTGACGCTGATTAATTCAGTCCTCAGTTGCATACCTATCTATATGATGTCGTTATACGAGTTCCCAAATTGGGTGATTAACAAAATTGATAAAGTCAGGAGAAAATTTCTGTGGAAAGGTGCGGGAGAGAATGGGAAAGGAGTACATCTTATTCAATGGGGTAGAGTTTGCAAACGAAAGGAATTCGGAGGATTGGGAGTTTTAGAGTTAAGAGCGATGAATAAGGCACTGTTATGCAAATGGTGGTGGAAGATGAGGAATAAGAAGAATATCTGGTGGAGCAAATCTTTCGACTCCTGCAAGAAGAGGAAAAAATTCAGATTCGGAAGAGCTACAGGACGAGGGAAAGCGTCACCTATTTGGAAAGGAGTGGCTAAAGTTGGGTCGATATATCATGACAACACCATATGCAGGATTGGGAAAGGAAAAAAGACTAGATTTTGGAAGGACAAATGGTACGGGAACAACACACTTATTAGCCTATTTGCAGAAGCAGCGCCAGCTACCATAAACAACGACTCCCTCATTGCGGATGTTTGGCGGAACAACCCCTGTATACAGGTGAGAACATTCACAAGTACCATATATCAATTGCGGTCCCGAAATAATTGAGTCTAATTAATTTGGAATGCATACATGCATACCTGAAAGTAGCTGGCTGAAAGGGGTTTGGCCACCATGGAGGCGAGCAAGGACACCGATCAAAGGAGCATTGTTGTAGGTGGCTGGCTCAGTTTGTTCATAATTGTCTTTCTCATCAGCAAAATCATCATAGGCATCAGGACCCCGACAATGGCGCCATCCAAGAGGTTAGGGTCACTAGCCTTTCTGCTGAACCAGGTAGCGTAGCCGCCTCTACAGCTGACGAATGAAGGGTTGACCTTGATTGACACAATTGAGGACCCGCGGTGGTGAACTTGTTGCGGGTATGTGCTTCCATAGCCCACCATGTAGCTCGTGCCCCTAGGGTTGTCTCCGAGAATGTAGTCCACCTAATTTATTTATTTGTACATATATACATATATCAAGTGGATTTACTTTACTGACAATGAGAATTACACTTGTCACTTAATTGGTTTTATATGCACAACACAAACTGCGCCCAGAGTAACACAAGCCTTACCACCACATAAGCATACACTAAAAAGTAACACGTTGTCATACATACGAAAATTCATACAGCTATATATATATAAACACATTGCAAACATGCTCAAATTCAGTAAAAACTATATCAGTTACATAACTCATAACAAATGCAGTCATACTTAGATGAGTAACTGACTTGTCATTCGATCTCAATCTGCTGCGGCGCATCCTCCTCCCCTTCCTTCCCCGACTCTCCGCTAGCATCCGTCAACTCATCAGGGGAAATTCCAGCAGCTTCCACAGTCTGAGAGATCCATTCTCTAAGTGGATCCTCATTCAAATCGAGCCGCAAAAGCCCGGCAAAGACACCACCCATGAAAGCTACAGGCTCCTGTAAGGGGAAATTATGTCAATATCTACAAACCCAGAAAGAGAAACACTAGAAATAAACTAATGGGCATTTCGACAAACACCTGGAGTGCATCTCTGATAATGGGTTGGTCTTCGAAGGGATTAAAGAAGGCTCGAATTATTGATGCGCCTGCTCTCTTCATCTTGGTGTTGTTAGAAGAAGAGGGGGAGAGAAGGGAAGGGGTGAAACTCTTTCTCAGCTGAGTTTAAGAAGAGGAAAAAGAAGCATTGATATTGAGGTAAGTGAATTTATTTCTATTTAAATGGTGAATTAAAAGAGAGATTTTGACTTTAAAGTGTTGGTTTTGAAGTGCTTACCAACAATGTTGATGATGAGCATAAAAGAGCCATGTCTTCACTCTTCAGCTCTTCGTGGTAAGCCGAAGCTCCCAAAATTTCCTCTGGCTGCAGATTGAGAGGGCAGTGAAGGAGGTAGAGGTAGGGGGTGAGAACGGGTCGGATCCTACAATATTCACTTGGGATCCAAACTTATTCGGGTCGTATCCGGGTTGGATCCGCAAATATTGGAAGGGTTCCAATCACGTGGCCTGTCGTGTGTCGGTGCTCCAGAAGTGGGCCCCACGTACAGTATACTACTAGAGTGACAGTTCTACCCTTACTTGCTGTTTTGCTAGCCATTGAATGCGAGGGCATGCATGTCATTGATTAGTTGGAAGAACAGATACGATGCTAGATTGGTTTTGGGCCTTTTTCTTTTGCTAAGAGTTTTGGGCTTGCAAGACACTGCTATATGAATTTTTCCTTGTCTAAAATATAACAAGGAAAACTGAAGACATAAGCTATATTTTTTGATCAAGAAGTCCCCTACTCCGTTAACTAACGGCATGGATTTCTTGATTAAGCTGGCAAAAATTAGGGGGTTTCTTGATTAGGAAAATTGGACAATTTTTGTTATTTACCGAGTCAGAATTAAAAGATATACATATACATACAGTTAACAGAAGAATAGGGAGTTTCTTGATCAGAAAATAACGGTAACAGTAACGGTAGAGTTTTCTTTTATTAAAAAAGCAAAGGTTAGGGGTTTCTTGATATCTCCACCATCCACCCCCAATACTATTTTATTAACAACAAAATTATAGTTAATAATGCTGTTAATGACAATCACCATGAGGGTAGAAAATATGTGCAATTTACGTGTTGATAATTTTGTCAGCTTAATAAACATTCAAACGGAAACATTATGCAATTGAACGATCATTGTCATTGTCATTAGAAGCTTTGTTACCTTCACTCTTACAAGTTTTCCAGGCATGCAATTAGAGATCGATCTAAAGATTAAATACTATAAATAATCTATCGATAACTACTAATTCTGCTTTCTTATTATATCATCATTAATTTCAGCTCTTCGAGTTTGCCGACAAGTACAGAGGAAAGTACGACCGCAGTATCACCGTAGCTCAGAAGTATTACCAATCAGTCAGTGGATATGATGTAAGAAGTTAGTTATATTTCTACTTGCATTACCAAGACAACCATCTGCCGTATTTTAAATGCAGACAAGTTGAACTAAGACAGATCAGTATCTGAGCCTTAGAGCATCCACAGTCCGTGGGCTAAATACCCAAAATTTGAAAAAATATTAAAAAAACGAGCTGCAGTCGTCGTCCAAATACCCAAAATTTGGATGTACGATGAACAGTTCGTTGCCAAATATAGCAGACGATTTGGCAATATCCAAAATATAGCTAACGCAACATTATACTTCGTCCGATCTAATTGACGGAAGATAATACTCCGTCTCGTACAAAAAGTACAGAGCCCAATGATTAACCAACTTTTGAAAAAAGAAAAAAAAAATTAAAAATGACAGACGGTGTATTATACACTGTCTGTTAAAATATGGGAATATGAGGATTTAGAAGGACGGTAGATTAACTACCGTCCGTTCTAATTTTTTTTTTTTGGTTAACCTTTGCATAATTACCAAATTACCCTTAGCTATTTAATCCGATCTCTCTTTGCAATATTTTTTTTTTTACAACGGCTAGAAAAAATCAGATTCGCTTCTTTCAACGGCTCTTTTTTTTTTGCAGCCAACGGATAGAAAAAAATTTCGTATATACTGAATCGTTTATGAGAAATGAACACAGCCTTCACTTCTTCACATCTCCTACTGCTCTCTGCTATCCCAGTTCCTCTCTCTCTCTGTTCATTATTGTTACCGCTGATTTCGGTGTGGGGGTAAACAGATAGAATTTGTGAGTCCGAGAAAAACCTGAACAGTTGACTCAAGCCTTCTTGCTCCTGCCGCAACCTGCAAGGAAGTGCGAGACATCGGAGTTGATTCCGGCGACGCACCCTCCGACGCTCTTGTCAGTAATCAGAAGAGATTAAGAAAGAACTTAAGGTGGAAAAAGAGTGATTAACCTGGTCACGGTGGCAGAGGGGAGATATTTATAGTCGCCAGGGGAGAGATTAGAGGCTTGATTTCCTGTGTAACTGCTAAGAGAAAAATCCCCACAGTTTGTTTAGGAAACTAACCCCTTGATTCCCGGTGAGGGCAAATCAGGCCCGTTGACTTGGTCAAATCAGTGGCCCTGATTTGTCTCTTGCTGGTCTGGGGCACGCTTCGGGTCGGAACCCGTGCCCAATCGGTGTGGACCCGTTCGCGGGTTATTGGGTCTCTTGCGAAGGAGATCCAGTACCTGCTTTGGATCTGTTTTGTATGTGGAATTACCATTTTACCCCCGAGCTTTAAGATTTGCGCCCAATCTGGACGGTTCCGATTTAACCCCATTTTTCGGTAAGTCTGCCCTGAGGTCCCTGGCGTTCTGCTCTTCATTGTAGGCCGCGAGCCGAGGGGAGGGTATTCCGACCTCGAGAGGTATGACGGCTTCGGACCCGTAGGTGAGGTTGAAAGGGGACTCGCCTGTGGGGGTCCGTTTGCTCGTGCGATAGTTCCACAAGACGTTGGGGAGTTGGTCGACCCATAAGCCTTTGGAACTTTTGTCCAGCCTTTTCTTGATGCCTGCGAGGATCTGCCGATTAGCATTTTCTGCTTGTCCGTTCGACTGAGGGTGGGAAACGGACGAGAAGCGTTGCTGGATGGCAAGGTCGTCGCACAGAGCTCGGAATGCTGCGCCAGTGAACTGAGTCCCGTTGTCTGTCACGAAGATACGGGGGACGCCGAACCTGCAGATGATGTTCTTCCAGAAGAACTGTACCACCTTGTTCTCTGTTATAGTGGCGAGGGGCTCGGCCTCGACCCACTTCGAGAAGTAGTCGATGGCTACGACCAAGAACTTGAACTGACCCGGAGCCGGAGGGAAAGGCCCTAGTAAGTCCATTCCCCACATGGCGAAGGGGATAGGACTTGATAGGGAGGCGAGGTTGGCTTGAGGGAGGCGACGGATGCTGGAGTGTCTCTGACAAGAGCTACATTGCCGAACGAGTCGCTCGGCATCTTGAAGGAGAGTCGGCCAGAAGTATCCATAATTCAAAGCTTTTCGAGCCAAGGACCTGGAACCTGAATGTGCCCCGCCGATGCCTTCGTGGAGCTCTTGTAGGGCATATTCGGCCTGCTCTGGAGAGAGGCACCTTAGATATGGCCGACCGTCTACTTGAGAAAAGGAGCGCTTGTATAAGATACCCTCGATCAAGACATAGCGCTCGGCCCGAGTTCTAACTCGGCGTGCTTCCTTGGGATCCGAGGGCAGAACCCCATCCCTTAAGAATTCCACCAATGGCTTCATCCAATTGTCCTGCAGCATGACCGGCAACGACTCCACCGAGGCAGGTGTCTCGTCTTCTATGCTCGGCTTAGAGAGGACTTCGATCAGTACGGTCTGTTCGAGACCTTGCAGGGAGGACGAGGCCAATTTGGAGAGGGCATCGGCCTGTGAGTTCTCTTCACGAGGGACCCGCTGGATGAGCGCTTCCTCGAACCGGCTCATGAGGGCCCGAACCTTTGCGAGGTACTTTGCCATCCGCTCGTCTCGGGCCTCGTACTCGCCCAAGACTTGGTTCACGACGAGCTGGGAATCGCTGTGGATTCGGAGGCACTGCGCCCCAACACTTCGTGCAAGTCCGAGGCCAGCAATGAGTGCCTCGTACTCCGCCTCATTGTTCGAGGCCTTGAAGCTCATACGGATCGCGTATTGGAGGACGAAGTCGTCAGGGCCGTTCAGGATGATGCCGGCGCCGCTTCCTTCGTTACAGGAGGATCCGTCCACGAAGACTGTCCAAATGGGGGGTCCGCTCGGGACGTGACCGACCTCAGGGATCGTGGACTCTACGATGAAGTCGGCGAGGGCCTGTGCTTTAATTGCCGTCCGAGGCTGGTAAGAGATGTCATGCTGACTCAGTTCTATGGACCACTTCATCAGTCGGCCCGAGGTCTCGGGCTTGTGGAGGATCTGCTTTAGGGGTTGGTCAGTGAGGACAACGACCGAGTGGGATTGAAAGTACGGCCGAAGCTTCCTCGCTGCCATGACCAGGGCGTAGGCCATCTTCTCTATTCTCGGATAGCGGAGCTCGGCGTCCCGAAGCACCTTGCTCACGTAGTAGATAGGCCTTTGGGCCCGGTCTTCTTCTCTGACCAAGACTGCACTTAGGGACTGCTCGGAAGTAGCCAAGTAGACGAAGAGAGTCTCTCCCGGGACCGGTTTACTGAGAAGAGGGGGGTTCACCAAGTAGGCCTTCAGTTGGTCGAACGATTCCTATTGTGATTGGCCCCATTCAAAACCCTTGGCCCCCCTGAGTGCTTTGAAGAAGGGGAGGCACTTTTCCCCTGACTTCGAGAGGAACCGACCGATAGCGGCGAGCCGACCGGTAAGCTTCTGCACCTCCTTGATGTTCCGAGGCGGGGCCATGTCTAATATGGCCTTAATCTTCTCGGGATTAGCCTCGATTCCTCGTTGGCTTACCATGAAGCCGAGGAACTTTCCCAAAGAGACTCCGAACGCACACTTGTTCGGGTTCAGCCGCATGCTGTGCCTTCTCAACACGCCGAAGGCCTCCTGGAGGTCGGCCACGTGATCAGTGCCTCGGACGCTCTTGACGAGCATGTCGTCAACGTACACCTCCATGTTCCGGCCTATCTGGCTCTGGAAGACCTTGTTGACGAGGCGCTGGTAGGTGGCGCCCGCGTTCTTCAAGCCGAACGGCATGACCCGGTAGCAGTAGAGGCCTTGATCGGTGACGAAGGAGGTTTTCGGAATGTCCGGAGGGAACATTCGGATCTGATTATAGCCCGAGAAGGCGTCCATGAAGCTGAGGAGCTCATGGCCCGAGGTGGCATCAATAAGGGTGTCGATGTTCGGGAGAGGGAATGGGTCCTTCGGACACGCCTTATTCAGGTCGGTGAAGTCAATGCATATTCTCCAGGAGCCGTTGGACTTCTTGACCATTACAACATTGGAGAGCCACTCGGGGTAGTTTACCTCCTGTATGAACTTGGCCTTCAGAAGCTTATCCACCTCCTCCTTGATGGCCTGCTGTCGCTCGGGAGCGAACTTGCATCTCTTTTGCTGAACCGGTTTGCACCCCGGTTCGACACTAAGGCGGTGGACGAGCAGCTCCTCGGAAATGCCGGGCATATCCACTGCCGACCAAGCGAACAGGTCGCGGTTATCCCGGATGCATTTGACCAAGTCCGAGCACAGCGCAGTCGGCAAAGACTTGCTGATGAGGAATTTCCGGCTCGGGTCCTCGTCCGAGAAGAGCACTTCTTCTAACTCGTCCGCCGGCTCGGACGTGGGTCGGACTTTCGGCTCGGGGATTTCTAGTGTCTCGAGGGAGAGCATCGGTCTCCCTGTGGAAGTCATGTAGCACTTCCGAGCCATCTCTTGGCTTCCCCTGACTTTCCCTACTCCCGACCGAGTGGGGAACTTCATTTTAAGATGGTACGCCGAGGGGACGGCTTCCAAGGCGGCTAGGCCGGGTCGGCCCAGGATGACATTGTACGCTGCTGGGACGTCGACGACCATGAAGTCCATCGGCTCAGTCCGGGTAGTAGGGGTGCTGCCAGCAGTTACGTCTAGGGTTATCACCCCTTCGACAGTTACTGGGACCCCCGTGAACCCGTGGAGTGTATAACCGGCCGGCTTGAGACGGTCCCGGGACAGCTGCAGGCCTCGGAAGGCCGAGAGGAAGAGGATATTGACCGAACTCCCATTGTCTACTAAGATCCTCTGCACCTTGAAGTTGGCCATGCGGAGGTCGATGACGAGGGCGTCACAATGGGGGGTTCGGACCCCTTCGAGGTCCTCATCGGAGAAAGACACAGGGATGCCGAGACCTTTGGGAGGAGGGGCGCTGTGAACCGAATTGACCTCTCGGACGAAGGCCTTCCGAGAGGAATTAGAGGAGCCTCCCATGGGGCCTCCGTGGATCAGGTGTAGAACCCGTTCTTCCTCGAACTCGGGCGTCTCCTCGCGCCGCTCGGAGCGCTTGTTAGCCCCGCGGGGCGGAGGGGTGCTGCGATCCGCCCGGTCGTTCGACTTTACAAACTTGGCCAGTTGTCCCCTCTGGATGAGGGCCTCTATCTCATTTTTCAACGCCCGGCAGTCGTTGGTGTCATGGCCGTGGTCCCGGTGGTACCGGCAGAACTTCTCCTTATTCCTCCTCTTAGCTGGGGTGTTCATCCTCGAAGCTGGAGGGATGACCCCTTCCTTCTCCACCTCCATCAGAATGGTGGAGACGTTGGTGGTGAGGGGAGTGAACTTCTCGAACCTATGGGAGGGTCGGCGCTGACCGCCGTTGTCCTTCTGCATCTTCTTCGACCCCTCCTCCTCCGTCGCCTTCCTCTTCGATCCGGAGGCCGACCCTCCGAAGTTCGGGAGGCACTCGGCCTCTTCCGCCCGGATATACTTCTCGCACCTTAGGAGAAGGTCGGCGAAGTTATGCGGGGGCTTCTTGGCCAGGGACGATCGGAGGTTGGCGTTGAGGACGTTTGACTGGAATGCCACGGTTGCCACTGACTGGTCTAAGGAGGCGATAGACCTGACCTCTGCGGTGAATCTCTTCACATAGTCCCGCAGCTTCTCTCCCCTTTCCTGCCGCAGGTTCAGTAGGGAGAGGCTTGTCTTCTCAGCTCGCCTGCTACTCACGAAGTGAGTTATGAACAGTGTCTCAAACTACTCGAATGAGAAGATGGAAGAGGGAGCGAGCCTGGAGTACCATTCCCGAGCCGACCCCCTGAGGGTGGCGGGGAAGGTCCTGCAGAGCACAGCGTCGGAAGCTTGATGGATCAGCATCAGGATCTTGAAGCTTTCGACGTGATCAACTGGGTCGGATTCCCCTGAGTACGTTTCAAACTGCAGAGGTTTGAAACCCCTCGGTATGTGGGCCTCCATGATCGACCGAGAGAAAGGGGGTCTGCTGGGCCGGACGGTTCCTGCCCGGGACTCCTCCTCTCTGTCCATGCGACCAATGCGCCTCTCCACCTCATGAAGTCGGCGGTTGAGGGCATCGTCCCTCCGCTGGTACTCGTACGATCCCCCGGACTCTTCTTCATAGGAAGGGGAACGGGGGCTGCGACGCCGGTAGTCCTGGGATCGGCGAGGGCTGTACTGCTGCTGCTGGCGACTGGGAGCCGGGATAGGACTTCGGGATCGGCGGCGAGGACTGGGGACCCTCGGGGGCGTCGGAGCCCTCTGGGCATTTTGGTTGTTCTGCCGAAGGTTGAGGGCTTGCAGTACGGTGTCTTGAAATTGGAGGAACTCGGCACGAGTGATAGGTGCCTCACAGTCCCTCGGATGACGCCGATCCCCGGGGGAATGCGGCCTCTGCCTTCGGCGCTCGGGAGATGCTGCTCGGCCTCGTCGGTCCGGAGACCTCCTACCGTTTCGGCGGTGAGGGGACCGCTCACCCTGATGCTGGCGGGAGGCTCCCTCTCGGGCCCGCCTCTCATCAAGGTGTGTGCGGAGGTCCTCGTCTTCCTGGCGGTTCAGGACCGTGTTGCGGAGGTCGGGATGGTGAGAGGCCATTGAATCCGAAGACTCGTTATGGACCGAGACATGGTCCAGGTTGAGGGGCTGCTTCTGCTTCCGAGCGTTATGACCGGGAGGGCCGTTGATGGGTTGCTGTTTGGGAAGAGGAGGTTGGCCCTGCTGGGCCGGTGGAGGAAGCTCGGGTTGAGGAATAGGATTGACAGGGGCTTCCTCTGTAGGGTCGGCGGGATTGGTCCCGCGGTTGGACCCTCTAGATCTGACCTTCTTTGGAGGCATGGTTGGAGAGGACGACAAGGAAGAAGCTGAGGCTGTTCGTGTGGTTGTTCCCACAGACGGCGCCAATCTGTTACCGCTGATTTCGGTGTGGGGGTAAACAGATAGAATTTGTGAGTCCGAGAAAAACTTGAACAGTTGACTTAAGCCTTCTTGCTCCTGCTGCAACCTGCAAGGAAGTGCGAGACACCGGGGTTGATTCCGGCGATGCACCCTCCGACGCTCTTGTCAGTAATCAGAAGAGATTAAGAAAGAGCTTAAGGTGGAAAAAGAGTGATTAACCTGGTCACGGTGGCAGAGGGGAGATATTTATAGTCGCCAGGGGAGAGATTAGAGGCTTGATTTCCTGTGTAACTGCTAGGAGAAAAATCCTCACAGTTTGTTTAGGAAACTAACCCCTTGATTCCCGGTGAGGGCAAATCAGGCCCGTTGACTTGGTCAAATCAATGGCCCTGATTTGTCTCTTGCTGGTCTGGGGCACGCTTCGGGTCGGAACCCGTGCCCAATCGGTGTGGACCCGTTCGCGGGTTATTGGGTCTCTTGCGAAGGAGATCCAGTACCTGCTTTGGATCTGTTTTGTATGTGGAATTACCATTTTACCCCCGAGCTTTAAGATTTGCGCCCAATCTGGACGGTTCCGATTTAACCCCATTTTTAGCCATATCAATTATCAACAAGGTATTCAAAACAGTTTATAATTTTGTTTAATTTTTCATTATTATTTCTTCCTATCTCTATAATTTTTCAAATTTATTTTCAGTTCATTTTATGGCCAATCCCTGTCCATTTAGAGGCCGAGCATATACCGTGTATGAGGATATTCTTTTGGCACAAAGTTGGGTTGCTATAACCCAAGATCCGTTGATCGGTAGCGATCAAACTGGCAACCAATTTTGGAATAGGATTTATCTCACATTTGAGAATCTGTCTGGGTGTACAACAGATCGAACGGCCGGCTCTCTTTCTAGTAGATTTTCCACCATGTCAAAGGAAGTATCATTGTACATTGCGAAGTTGAGCGGTGTGACAAATAGAGCGGCAAGCGGTACGACGAACGCGGATAAGATTTGTTTTGTAGGCTTGTATTTTATTGCAATGATTGTGTCATTTTTTTATTATAAATTTTGATCACGTATTTTTTGTTAACAATTATTAAACTATGATAGGTACGTGATGCAAGACTAGAATATATGCAATCGGCCGGGAAGCCCTTCAAATTTGAAGAGTGCTATGAAATTTTGAACGATCAACCCAAATTTTCTGTACGTACTACACAAGTTTTCGAGAATGTTCCGAATAGTCAATATACCGATGGTGGTAGTTCAGCACATTCCCCCACATCCGTTCAATGGGATTCAGATATACCAATTGATTTAAATGCGCCTTCGCCACTATCGCGACCACCCGGCAGGAAAGAAGCAAAGAAAAAAGGGAAGCGCACTGTTGAAGCCAGTGACGTTTCCGCTATGGTGGAAGAAACGCGTAATTTTAACAATTTTTATATGAGCAATCAGAAAGACAGGCTTGAGCTGAAACAAAGAGATTTCGATTTTAGAGTGTCAAGTGAAGAAGATCGTATAATGGCTATGGATCTAAGTAGCTTACCTGATCATCAACGTTATTATTTTCTAAGTCGACAACATGAAATCGCTCAAAAAAGGGGCTATCATCCGGGTTGAAGATGTATTAAATTCCATCTACTAATCTTTAATTTTTGTTATTATTGTTCGTATGTTGTTCTTATGCTTATTATTCCTGTTCTTAGATGAGATTATCGTAAAATTGTTTAACATTAAAGTTGTTATCTAATTATTTCTTGTGAAATGAAGAAATTCCATTCACTTTCGAACTTAATTAAACAATCTTCTCCGGGATTTAAAAAAGTATTTTATTCATTATTGTAATATAAAAAACATTATATTAAGAAAAAGAAATTGCAACATTAATGAAAAAGAACATGACCCAAATTCACCATGTAATCCATTGCTCTCCAGTACATCTTCACTTAATCTTCATTCTCTTCATCTTCCCCATATGCGTTCCAAATGTGCTCAACTAAATCAAGACGCAGTCTATGATGGATTTGTCTGTCATGAAGCTGCACAGTGCGTGCCGTTCGCGCTGCACGCTGAGTTGGGTCAGACCTATCAGGTATGACAAATGACGAGTTGGAATCATGGTCGTACACATAGTCACTGATCCCTACTTCCCTTTCATCTTCAACAATCATACTGTGTAATATGATACACGTTTTCATGATGTATGATAGGCTGTCCGCATCCCAAAGTCTAGCTGGTCCTTTCAGTATAGCAAATCGTGCTTGTAAAACCCCGAAGGCGCGCTCAACATCCTTTCGTGCAGCCTCTTGCATCTGTGCAAATTTCTTCTTTTTTGGTGTATCTGGGGCTAAGTAAGTCTTAACTATAGTCGCCAATGGAGGGTATATACCATCAGCTAAATAGTACCCCATATTGTATGCGTGATTGTTTATTACAAGTTCAGCAGATGGTGCACAACCATCGAGGATGTTGTTGAACAGTGGAGAACGGTTAAGCACGTTCAGATCGTTATTGCACCCCGGCATTCCAAAAAAAGAATGCCAAAACCATAGATCGTAGGATGCAATTGCTTCAAGCACAATAGTTGGTTCACGTACGTGACCCGTGTATTGACCATGCCAGGCTGCCGGACAATTTTTCCATTGCCAATGCATGCAGTCAATACTTCCTAACATTCTGGGAAATCCCCTCGCTGAATTTTCCGCCAATAGTCTTTCCACATCATTAACCGTTGGATGTCTCATGTATTCTGGACCAAATACATTTACAATTTCCACACAAAAGCGGCGCAATGTCTTCAATACCGTTGTTTCGCCAATACGTACATACTCGTCAATTGCATCGGTTGATGATCCATATGCTAAACAACGGATTGCGGCAGTAATTTTTTGATGCGGTGATAAGCCAAATGTTTTTGTCGCATCTTGCCGTTTAACAAAATAAGTATCAAAACTTACAGTTGCTTGGAGGATTCGGCAAAATAAAGTGCGGCGCATACGGAAACGACGTCGAAATAGATTATCGCCGTAGATAGGATTATTGGCAAAATAATCCCTGTGAAGCCGTCTATCACCATCTTCTCTTTCCCGACGAATATAACGGCGGTGTTGTGTATCACGATTTTCCTGAACAGCTAACGACAACACATTCATGCGTTGATTAATAATCCTCGCTACCATGTCATTTTCTTCGTCGGATGACGATGAATCCATAGCGTTACTTGAAGAAGCCATTTCTAGAAGGTTTGGGTTGTTTTTTGATCTAATGGTATCTCATTCGGAAAGGGGGAAGATGGGTTTAAATAGAATTAGAATTATTGATCACCATTTGGACTTCAAACACAATGGACACAAACAAAAAGAGCAAATAGTGACAGGATGTGACTTATCATTTGTCACATCAACTGACAAATATACCAATTCTCTAAAATGCCCATATTATTTAACTAATCAAACTAACTTAATCACCACTAAATGTAAATTCTTAATACATAACAAATCTATTCACTATACTCATTTTCAGTTTCAGGCAAAACATATCTATTCACTATACTCAGATACAGGCAAAACATATCTATTCACTATACTCATTTTCAGTTTCAGGGACATATTCTTGTGATTGGTTAGATGATCCAAAATGATAATTACTGTAGTCATAATTCCAACCCCTCCCTCTCCGAGCTGACTGTGAAGGCCGTTCTCCAGATATTGATCTCCGACGATTGACAACTTGTGTTGGAATAGACGACCTTAATACCATGTCGGTTAGAATGAGCCGTCGTAATTGTGCTTCCGTATTAGACAATAGGGCATTCTCTTGGTACAATTCCTCCTGTTGAAAGATATATATAGTAAATAAAAGTGTGTATATGGGGCTAAATTTTGAATGTTGGAAAGTAAACTTACATAAGACTTGGGCCCACGTGGTTCTACATAAACTGGTTCTCGCGGACAACTTCTTCTAACTGTACCCCCGGAAAACAGTGGAATTTCCACTATACAATCCCCGTAGTCAACTCGCTCCCCTTGAATTGGTTGTGTTACGTACTCAGAAGGCGCCCAAAATGACGGAGCAGGGAAGGGTAACTGTGCAGTTGGATCAGTAACGCTAGCTGGTCCGATGAAATCAATATTTGCTGCATGTGATACTTTCTTCATTATAGGACCTATTGATACTTTGGACCAATACTTATCATATATTCTTTGGGTTACTGGTTGGACCAATTGTGTAGCGTCAATCGGTGGGCATATATCATTTGCAGGTATTCTTTTCATAACAACTGGTGGTTGTCTTGGTATTGCTATAATTCCAGTCAATTGACGGTAACACCGATCACCAAGATACCATACACCCTACAGAACATTTTTGTAACATATAAAAAAAATTTGAACAGTACATGAATAACTTGGAAATTAGCGACAAATATAAACTATTACCTAATTCCAATGCTGGAGAATCACTCGATGACGAGACATGATATTAGCGAACGTAATATCATTCTCAACTTCATGGGAAGACCCTAAATACGGTTGCCATATAATTGATGCAGGAGTTCTCATCTCTAATTGGTACCTAGCTATAGATACATTGTATCTAACTTGATCCGTTCTGCAGGTGTCAATTTCACATTTGTTCCAGCGTGTTATTCTTGGCCTTTTATCAGCAGCCTGTACATCGTTGGCAACATTTCCCGTATTTACAGTGATTGGAACACAACAATGTGTGTATTCATATGCCCAGTACTGAAAATATATAAATGTATTAATATCGAATATGTAAATAATAAATCAAGTATTTCCAGTAAATAATAAAATTACCTGTAATACTTGCCATGGACCGTTAAATGATTTAACCTTCTGCCTGGAGCAAGCATCCAGAGACATGTACAAGAGTGCCACAGCTTGACCACCCCAATCAAATGTCCCAACTTTAGTCAGATCTTCAAGAGCTGCAAGCCATCCACACCTAATTAAACAAGCACCATTGGCAAAAAGAAATTCGCCCAGGAAGTAAACAAAAAAAGCCCTTGCGACTCTCGCTGCAACATTGTTGTCTGTTATTGCTTCCTCAATCACACTGCTATGGAAATATTTCTTCAAGAACGAACAACGTATTCCCTGAGACTTCCAATCATCTTCAGTAATTTCTGGAAAGAAGCGGGATTGTACTATTTCAAATGGATATTCCTCATCCAGACATGGTGGTTGATCGCCGATCCCAATGGATATTCCCGTTAACATTGCCCAATCTAACGGGGTAAATCCTAACTCGCCACACGAAAGATGAAATGTGTAGGTAGTATCCCACCACCTCTCAACCAAAGACTCGGTAATCTTCTGGGATGATTTTTCTGTATCAATTGTAAAAAATCTTTACCAACCAGTGTTATCTATTATTTGTTTTACAACGGGGATACGAGAGCATATTTTGTACGCTTTAATTGGACCATTCCAACTACCCCTAAATTTACAGAACCCACCAAAAGAATTTTCAGCAACATTCTTACATATATGAAATTCGTTGTCGAATACCTGTGTCCACATTGTTGGATCGCTTAAATCAACTTCTCTAGTATCTACTTCAGGTTCTTTGCCTCTATTTCCTTGTTTAGAACTAGATACACCCTTTGATTTGAGTCTGCCAATAAAACGTCGGATCGACATCTTGCTGAATTTTTGCTTCGAGAGTTGAATGATGTAGAACGAAGGATGGTTTTATTCGTGAAGCCGAAACTATAAGAACTTGAAGATATATTGTTTAGTGTCACAATGTTTAGTTTGCTTAATCTTCTTCCGCTCAGTAGCAATTTATAGGAAAACATACAAGGGTATAATAGTCACAAAGAATAAGTATGGCAGGCAAGATCATTTGGCTTTTGATTTTTTTTGATTTTTTTTTTTTAACTTTAACGGAAGTGCCCAAATAATCACACACCCGTGACACAAAATTCCAAACCTTCAATCACGTCCCACCAATAAAAAAAAATGTTAAAAAAATCCACCGACGGTGTATTATATCCCGTGGCTTGAGATTGACGGTGGAATATTTCCCGTTGTTTGGTTTTTTTTTTAAAAAAAAAAAATTCAAAATTGTCAACCGACGGTGTATTATAATCCGTGGCATGAGATTAACGGTGCTTTATATGTCGTTGTTGGTTTTTTTTTTAAAAAAACAAAAAATAAAACACGGTCAACCAACGGTGTATTATATACCGTGGCATGAGATTAACGGTGCATTATATGCCGTTGTTGGGTTTTATTTTTTTTAAAAAAAAAAAATTAAAACACGGTCAACCGACGGTGTATTATATACCGTGTGAGGAGATTAACGGTGCATTATATGCCGTTGTTGGGTTTTTTTTAAAAAAAAATTAAAACACAGTCAACCGACGGTGTATAATATACCGTGTGAGGAGATTGACGGTCGAATATTTCCCGTCGTTGGGTTTTTTTTAAAAAAAAAAAAAAATTAAACATCGTCAAGGAACGGTCTATTATATACCGTCGTAGGAGATTGACGGGAGTTTATATCCCGTCTTTGGGTTTTTTTTTTTTTTAAAAAAAAAATTTAAAACAAAGTCAACGAACGGCCTATTATACATCGTCTGAGGAAATTGACGGAACATTATATTCCGTCGTTTCTTATTTTTAAATAAAAAAAACAAATTTGGAAGCGGACGATAGATAATCTTCCGTCGTTTAAAGAAAAACAAACGACCAATCGAAAATAGCTTTGAACGACTACAGCAACATTCTTTTTTTCCTATTTCTAATTGCTATTTACCCAAAATTTGGCAAGAACGACTGTGGATGCTCTTATATCGATATATCTGAGTTTCAGAACCATGCTCTCATGCAACATAATCAAATTCCAGCATTCTTCGTACCTTCATAAACAAAATCTATAAAAAAGGTAGAAAATTATAGGCCAATATTCATCATACCTTCACAAGCTTTAAGGATAGAGCCGTAGATATTTGGGTAGAAGAGTTGAAGTTGCTATCCTCTTTCAAATTTAGCAAAATTCCAAAATATGGATCTTTCGAAATATGGGTTTAGGATTTTTATAGTGGAAGGTGAGAGGGATAGGAAAGAATTGGTAAATATATTTAGATTGAGTTGAGATTTTGTGGGTTGGAGGTCGGCCTAGATTGAGGGAGATGAGTTATAGAAGATAGAATAGAGTAAAGTATATAGAGAGAGAAGAAGAAAGAAATAGATCTGAACCCAATCGACATTCGCGGTCTTTGAAAGACCGAGTCTTACTCTTCGATTTTTCGAAGTGTAAGACTCGGTCTTTGAAAGACTGCGTGATTTTTAACTACACTGGGTCTTTCAAAGACCGAGTGAGATGCTTTGGGAATTTAAAAAAAGTGGGACAGTTTGGGAAAAACTTTCAAAAAATGGGACAGTTTGGGAAAAAATTCCACATCTTGTAGTACAAAACTAATATAACAATTAATAATATATAAAATCATTATTAATACCAGATCAAACACTATCAATTCCAAGCTAAAAGGGGGGCGCGCGGGAGACTCAACGAAACTGGTGCTTCCGTGGACGATCTCTATTGGATGACCCATAAGATTGAGCATGCTGTACTTTTCTACTATGCCGGACCCTGCTGCTTGGAATGGTGTGTAGTCTCCGCATTGGTCCACTCACAGCAAGGGTCGATCGTCACTTCAACTGGAATCGGGTTCGGGTTTACTAAACTGACCCACTTTCGAAAATATTTACCAAAATGACACACTCGGTCTTTGAAAGACCGAGTTTAGTTAAAACTAACTCGGTTTTTGAAAGACCGGACGTTAGATTTCGAAAAATCAAAGATTAACACTTGTTCTTCAAAAAACCGTGTTAATTTTAACTAAACTCGGTCTTTCAAAGACCGAGTGAGACAATTTGAGAATTAAAAAAAAATATGACAGTTTGGAAAAAACTTTCAAAAAGTGGGATAGTTTGGGAAAAAATTGGTGTAATTACTTAGTTTTAGAAGTGTACATCATACAGACCCGGACCATGAAAAATGCAAAAAACAAAAAAAAAATACAAAAAAAAAAAAAAACAAAAACAAAAACATTTTAAGTCCTCCAATAAGAGAGGTCCATAGAGACACATTTGCCCTGTCATCATACTTGATAATTCTAATCACAATATAAGAGAAGAGGGTGGATTGTTAGACTGAGTTGTATGGGAAGGAGCAAGATTTAAAGCTTTTGGAGAATTTATCTTCAGTCCTTTTGAAGAAATTATTATTATTGAAAAAAAAAAAATGACCCGGTTGAAGTAAAAAGTTGAAGAAATACTAAAGTAATGAAGATTCAATAAGATTAAATAATAATAGGGATGAGGGTTCTAAGGAAAAGGAGAGGACTATATCAGCCTTCACTACAAAAAAAAAGTCAAACTCCGGCGTTTGTTTTGACCATTCCCGGCGTTAATAAACGCCGGGGATGGACCCCCCGGCACTTCGAAAAGCGCCGCCGCAAGCGCCATGCTTTCCCCCGCAGGGGTTGTGGAACACTTTCCCCGGCGTTTTCAAACGTCAAGGTATATACCGGCATTTTGGAAACGCCGGGGTATGTTAATTTTATTTTTTATTTTTTATTTCCTTTTAAAGACCTTTCCCGGCGTTTTAAAACACAGGGGTAGGTTTTTTTTTGTTTTTTTTTTGTTTTTTTTTTTTAAATTTAAGAATTTTAAAATCTGAATAAAAATTTTAAAACTCCCAACAATGACAATAGCTTTGAATAGCTAATTTTAAATGAAGAATTTCAAAATCAAAATGCACCATTCAAGACATCATCCAAACACAAAGCAACAAACATCATCCAAATCAGCTAACGTTCTACATATCATCCAAATCAAAGTCACATAGCTATTCAAAACTATCATCCAAACAACAAAAGTTTCAAGTTAACTAAGTTGGTGGAACTGAAAATGAAAAACTAATTCAAGTTTGGGCTGCGGTTAGATACAATAGAAAATAGCTGCTATTTAATCTCTCCATTTATGACCACAACTCGGGTTACAGCAGACAAAGAACAGTGTCATTCCTTATTCCCCCTTTGCAATTGCCTGCAAACAAAATATCGACAATAATTATTTCACTTCACTGTTTGGAAAGTTTTGAATAACTTATAAAATGTACTCAATTTATTGAAGAAAACTATAGTATTCATGACACCTCAGAAATGTACTTAATTTATATAATTTGAAATTTGTATCCAATTACATAATGTACTTAACACATGTTTTCTGGTCTTTTTCAAGAGTCCAAAGAACAAAATGGAAAGTTCAGTTGACATCTTTATATGCGTTGTAATCAGTACTAGCATACACAAAAAATCTTGACAAAATGATCAATGATGCACTTACTGAAACAGGTAAAACATGTTTTTAGGCAATTGACTTAGCACTCAATATGGCTTTATCTACAAAGCATTCAATCTACAACAACCTATATACAATCATATATACAACATATCAACTAATTTGTTCTTTTTTGTAACTCCTCATTCTTGCCTTCTCCTAGTAACCTGAAAGTAGAATTTGCATTTCGATCATCAACACAATTAACCTATTAGAGTATATCGGTATACTGTATAGGATTCACATATATTGGGTTAAACCAGGATAAGGATGAAAATATAAACTAAACAATAACCCACCAACACTTGAATGGTGTAGTCGCTTGTATAGTTCTCAAGATGATCCCTACAGTAAGTTTCAATATCTCAGTTGCACACTTTGATTTTTTTTATCAGTTTCACACTTTGTTAATCAGTTTAAATTTCTAAGTTTCAATATCACTGGATTGTTTATCAGTTTGTTCTTCACTGGTAACTCCAAATCACTCATACATTAACATGATTCTAAATGTTTATAGTGCCTGCAACTCCAAATCCTAGTTACTCT
The DNA here is from genome assembly GCA_017893485.1 of Hemerocallis citrina. Lineage (NCBI taxonomy): Eukaryota > Viridiplantae > Streptophyta > Magnoliopsida > Asparagales > Asphodelaceae > Hemerocallis > Hemerocallis citrina. The sequence goes on along the minus strand of CM030359.1, from coordinate 443,248,964 downwards.
GTTAAATATCTATAAGCTTCTAATTAAACATAATGGGTTACAATGTAAGCATTAGTGTGCGTAAGCCAGAGTTTTCTTAAGATCTAGTAACTAGTAAGAAAATAACCAATTTGCAAGAAAATATCTTTCTACTCAAAACATTTCATAGCTATTTTTTTTGAAGTATATGACAACAAAAACTTTAGATAACTACCATAAGTGAAACCAAGATTAGATCTTTCCAACAAATATATCTTATCAGTAACCTAAGATCACCAACAAACAACAAAGCTTTCTCCAGCATTTGTCATGCTTCCAATTGGGAGATTTAACAATAAGCATTGAAACCCTGAGCAGCATTTTCTGGCACACCTGACAGATGGAAAAAGCTATGTCCTACTTCTTTGTATTTCATAATTAAAGCCGGAATTCTTTCACATTATACAGAACGTGTCCTCACAACGAAGTCCAATACTTAACAGTTTATAGCCTCTAGCAGCTACATTTTGACTCTCCATAGGTTAAATTTTAAAGAACGAACAAGAGAATAATATTTGAATATACCGTCATACTGCAAATAAACCAAGTGCAAGATAAACAAATTATAAAATAACAGTTAAAAAATAAAAAACAATGGGAAATAAAATCAAATACTGATGGCATTAAAGAATTAGAAAACATACTTCTTCTGTTGGGCTTTCCTTCCCTTCCAACCAACTTTTGATCTTGTTGGGCTCCTTTAGAACCTAAAATTGAAATTTTAAGGTGGACTTATGTTTATAATTAAATTATTTATAATAACAAATTAATGATTGGTTGAATTTAACTTTATATAATTTCAGATGTATAAACATTTATTGATTAGTTGAAGGTAAAAGATCACAACCTCATCTATTCGATCTTTGGGAAGCCAAGGTTTGTTCGTCTCCCAGTTATTTACAATCTGCAAGAATACCCAGAAGGCAAAGGTCTAAAAACCAGCATGCAGGACTAGTAAAATATCTATAAACATAATACAAATGGATAGGCAGTAAACAAAACATGAACAAATTTCCACAAGAGAATTTAACAAACAGTCCATTCTGAAAAATTCACATATTCATGTAATAAATTAAATAAGCTGCTTGGAAATGCATATCACTTATACCTCTCTATACATACCGAGACTGCTATACCCAAACATCTTGAGTCAAAGCACTACCAAATTTAAAATAAGACCACACAGATTAAGAACTCAAATTTGTGGTTGTGTGTCTAAACATCTTAGACAATAAGCTTCAAATCAAATAAACATCGTACGGAAACCACTAATGTTCTCTAACTACAAATCTTCATAAGATTTTTTTTTCTTTTTCTATTTTGTCACCAACAGAGCATCCACATTGCATATGTAAATGCTATTAGATCCGCAGAGCACTTCATATATATTGAAAATCAATATTTCATTTGTTCATAGTATGGTTGGCCGTCATACAGAAGTGCAGGTCAGAACTAGATTTTTATCAAAAATACTTTTCATGAGTGAAATTCATTTATTTTTCCTTAGTCATGTGAATACTATATTATGCACATCTTCTTTGCTGTCACTTATGTCTGGATGTTTTTTTTATATGCTTTACAAATTAACAAAGTTATTCAAGTTTATTTAGTTTTGGGCGAGAGTTTCACTTTTTCCAAAATACGTAAGAGTCGTTATATTATTTGGCACAAGAGAATCAGTAGAGAGTCATTCTTGTATTCAAATCTAGCCTTACTTCTAAGCCTGATATTAGTATATGTGTGAGTATTGTGTCAGTAAAGTAGTGAGACATGGCAACACTAATTCTCAGTTTCGAAAACCGTTAGTAAATACATGTATAAAATTTTGAAGAGCTGAATTGAGAAAATGGATCAATGTATATAGCTATAGACATTCATTTCAGCTTACTGTTCCCTCAACCTGCTACCCCAAACCACCCAATCCTCATTTATGTAACTAACATGTAGACACCTCTCCTAAACATCCACCAATGCCATTAAAAGAAGCATTAAGCCTTTCTACAAAGATGAGTAGATCTCGCTTTTGAAGGAAGCAAAACTATTATCTGCTTCACTTAACTCATAGTTCACTCACTTTTCATAATCAACTTTCTATACGTCCCCACAACTCCATGATTAGAAAAATCACAACCACTGCTACAAAAACATGTGCTGTTACCATTTACTAAACTATGAAATTGCCTAATTCTTTAGTTCACTCAAGGGTACTTTAACAAGAAAATGTAGTTCAATATTAGATGATCCATGAGTTACCTCGATAGATATGCCGAAACTTCCACTCAGTGCCATGCAAATCTTTTGCAGTAAGCTCTTGCGATGTCCTCTGCTTGTTATAATCCTGCCAATTAAGTGAGAAAGAGAGAACAAAAAACATTAGTCAAGCTCTCAGTAAATTAATGATGCATATGCATGATATGATCAGCAGCTTCTATTCTTCATCAAGATGGTCAGAAAAATACATTAAGCTTTGTCTTTTTAAAGCAACTAATCAAGCATATTGGAAACATCTATGTTCTCAACAGTCCCCCTTCCTATTATAGTGTGCCCCTTTCATCTTCATACGAATATCCATCTCTGTATCTACAGCTTACACATGTTATACATGATCATTCAAACATTTGTACTAGTCACTCAAGCTTCTGCCAAATACACAACTTCTTACTTTCTGCAGTCAAATTAACCCAAATTCCCCAGTTCATAGTAATTAACCCAAATGCATACCAATAGTAAAGCCCTAATCCCAATTTATAGGAGTTATCAACTTTATTCCATTACGATTTATCTTTAAAGTAGCTACAATAATCTTTTTAAAGGAGCTACCATCAACACACATTGGTTGATAGCCATCAAGCATATCAAAAACATTCATTTCTCAACAAATCTCTTTACAATTATCTTCCTTTCCCAAAAGCTATATCACTTCTTCCACTGCTAATTGTGTCTTTCATCTAATGCGCTTATATTCCCCACTTTTCATACCACAGTCATTCAATCCCTTCCAAATTCACCTCACCTCTCCCTTTCAACTACAATTCACCTAGTCAATTACTGAAAGGAGCTCATAAACCCTAATTAGAGCAATCGAGTGGACATTAGAACAAAACTAAGCTACAGAACCCTAATTGGAAAACAAAACTAAACTAAGATAAGAAAAATGATGAACAAATTTTTTTTGTATCAGGTTATGTTTATACTAGAAAAAAAAGCTTACCTGGGCAGCAACAAAGAAAGGGGCTGGGGATGGTTTGGGGCCATCGGGTGACGATGCCCTGAAAACTCTGTCCGAAATCTTACTACTGTCCGATCCCCCTGAAACTACATCCTGGCCGTCCGTTGACATCTTCACACTCGCATTCCCCATCTCAATATCTGAACCCAAAAACCCACTTAAAACCAGCAGTCAAATGCTACAAATGGAGGGAGAGAGAGAGAGAGAGAAGAAGATGATGATGCTGAGAAGGGTGAGGAACCGTACCGGATTTGGGCGGGGATTGGGGGAGATCGCCTTCCAGGCGTTCGATCCTGAAGGTGACAGGCATGTTGATATCGCAGGAGAGGAAGAAGCGGAACAGCGGCGGGAGGCGGGAGGCGAGCGGCAAGCGGCTGCGGCGATGAGAGCGAACAGCGGTGGCACTTGCGGTGTTCGGCGAGCGGCGGCGGCAATGAGAGCGAACAACGGCGGGCGGCGGGCGGCGTTCGGCGAGCGACAGCGGAGAGAGCGAACGGCGATCCGTCGGTGCGAAATCGAAAAGATAGAAAAAGCTAGGGTTTCGGAGAGATAAGGCGCGAATAGGGAAAAAGAGAGAGGGAAGCTGGGAGCGTGGGGTTTTACTTTGGACCGGAGCATTCCCCGGCGTTTTTTATAAAACGCCGGGTAATCTTTCGGCCCGCTAGCGTTTTTTATAAAGCGCCGGGGTATGTCCCGGCGAAACACTCAAACGTCGGGTTGTTTCGCCGGGTATTCCACTATTTTTTGTAGTGCTTTGTATAGAATGGGAAAAGAAGGAATATCACAGCCATTAGATATAAAGCGACATTCGATTATATGAGAGAACGCAGTTGTTTAGACAGTCTACTCCCTCTCATTAGAGTGAACATAATATTCACCATTATTTTAACACCAGATAACTCAAGTGCTATTTCTATAGTGAGCCCAACATTGTAAATATTGTCTATGAAAATTAATGAATTGTGGTTATCTTGTTTGGAATTTAAGGAATTGTTAGTGCCTTTTTTAAAGGAAAAAAAATCCTTCAAAATAAGTAAAATAGATAAGATAAATGTTAGAAAAAAGGATGGGTAAACCTGTGTGCACCAAATGAACTTCTGAGAATGGCTCTGGAGTTGATCTACAATAGGAAGATAGTTAAAATGGCTCGAGGCATGGGTTGCACTTTCTTTAAGAAACTATTTGGCCGATTCTGGAAATGAATCATTGATCACCAAACATTTCTTTCGGGATATAACGAGCTTCTGTCTACAGTGCTGCCTAATGCTCCAATAGCAGCACATACCAACCTGCACGACACTGAGTAAAAATTGCTCAACAATTTAGAGAAATATTTTAGAAGAAATAAAGAATTTGTTTTTCTCTTCTCTTCCTTATCTACGTGACATAACCCATATATTTATATCCAAAATAAAAACATTTTTCTTTCTTTCTGATTTAATGTCATAACAACCAGACCATAAAGTGTCATAAAATGGTTTTAATGATTTTACTGGTTAAAAACAGACCAGTAAGAAATGAAACATTTTTATTTAAAACAAAAAACAGGTCTGCTGATTTATGAACCTGTTGATGCATGAACACGTTGGTTCGTGTACCTATTTACTATCAAATCCACGAACCTGTTCTTGTTACCTGTTACATGACGTCCGAGTACACGGCCCTATAGAAACCCATCATTAGGCCTAAACGAAATCTGCATGTAAGTAGCAACCATATGGTAAAAACCTGGGACGCATGAAGTGCTACCTAGATAGTAATAAATAGAAGACTTGACATGACATAATACCTGATACATGATTACCTGATACATGATTACCTGTACATGTTACTTGACACCTGTTACATATTTACCTGCTTGCATGATACCTGTTACTCGTCACATGTCACATGCACCCTGTTATCACATCATATTACATGATTATGTTCCTAATTTATGTTAGTCATTCTATCATGTCTATTTCATTCTCAAAAGCATTTGCAGGTTCGTCGGCCGCATCATCCACCGTCGAATTCATATTACAGGAGGTCAATCAACGATCCAGATTCAATCTCAGGATCTCTAACATCTTTTAACGGCCAATGCAAAGATTTGACTTTTAGTAGTTTTCATTCATTATTAACTCACTATCTGTTTGCTCCCACACCGAAATAAACAGCAACAGGTATGTATATACATATACATAGATATATAAATATAGAGAAGGACTTCATTCTAAAGTCATAACTCAGGTTGGTCTTATTCTCTATAATATATTTTTATCGCACAATTTCATATAGAATAAGACTACAGTATCTTCTTTTTCTATTAAGAGAATAATCAGGAAACAAGACTCGGATATATTCATAGAATAGGACTCGAGGAACAAAGTCTTTTTTAAATAACTATTTCACCTAATACTTTAATCATAGTATAGGACTAGATATGGAGAAAAAATTAAAGTCTTTTTTAAATAATTATTTCACCTAATACTTTAATCATAGAATAGGATTAGATATGGAGGAACAAAGTCTTTTTTAAATAATTATTTCACCTTATACTTCAATCATAGAATAGGATTAGATATGGAGGAACAAAGTCTTTTTTAAATAATTATTTCACCTAATACTTTAATCATAGAATATGACTTGACTAGATATCGAGGAACAAAGTATTTTTTAAATAATTGATTAATTCACCTAATATTTTAAATATTACAAATATTGCAACCCACCACATGCATGATGCATGTATTCTCTCTATAAATACTCTTATACCTTATGAGGATTACTTTCAAGTGTATTTCCAAACTCGATCGATTTCAAGAAATGGCAACTCCAAGCGGCAATGTAAGTCTCGCAATTCAATTTCTCTCCATTAATTAACTAATTGAGATTTCTTTTCTTTTTTTTCTTTCTTTAAACTCAAATTAAGATGATAATTGTCACGTACAATGTTTTCCTTAATGAGAAATAATGAAAGAAGATCGAGTAGTTAATTTAACTTAGGTTACCAAGAATAAGAATATTTTATGACTTTCCCTCTTTGACTACTATTGCATGCACCAAATTTGATGGCTACGTACGTACAGAGAGCAGTAGGAGATGGGGCAGTGAACATAGCAAATGGATCGGTTGATATGTCCGTGTTTAAAAAAAAGGGTAAGCAGTACAAGGTTTCCTTCAAAGTCCGAGCGAACATAGATACTGAGGAACAATTACCAGTAACTGCATCTTACAAAATAATAGCAAATGGTACAACCGGCTGGGTTCCAAACGAGATCTACATCACGAAAAACTGGCGGGATGTTACAACCATTGGATTTAAAGCTACAGAATCCGGGGAGGTGGAGTATAAAATAGAAAGAGCTGCCGGCACCAAATTTACCGTCCTCGTCAAAGGCATCAAATTCGTACTTGCTGAGCAGGAATGATTAATTGGAATTTGATTGCATGCTGCTACTACGTACTATATATATATATATATACATACAAGCAAAAACATAAAGGAGGGCTCTATGTTCATATGGATGGATGGATCCTTTTTACGGGCTTCTTGTACTGTTACAATACAATTTTAAGTCGGTGTGTTAACGTTTGTGTTTAAATATCTAAATAAGATCCCCGCCAGAACATATATTATATTATGTTTTGGATTATGTATGGTTTGGTGTGAATGTAATATATATATATATGTTCCTTTTAATAAAAATTACATAAATTAATATATATATATATACTAGATTTGCCCGTGGGCACGTGCCTACGACACGTCTTCGGAACGACACAAAACACGAAAAACCATGTAAACAATAAAACAATAATTATGTAGCTCAAGTTTGAATAGTATGACAATAATTAGTTATAAATAAAAGTCTATGTTTCCATTAGTATATGTTGAAAAATAATTATAAATGGGGGTATAAAATTTAACTTTTTATAACTTTAAGTGTGGAAAATAATGAAATTTAATTGTTGAAGAGATATTTGCTATTAAAAATTCTGAAATTTTACAAAACCGAAATCTTAAAATCAAAATTTCTATGTAAATAAAGAAAGAATGGAAGAGAGAGATAGAGAGAGAGAAAGAAAGAGAGAAATATGAAAAAGTAAAGAGAGAAGAGAGAGATAGTAATAAAGTAATGAGTTTTTTAGGGGAAAAATTTTGATTTCGGAGTTTGAAATTTTGGAGGGAAAATGTGTTTTGTGAGGTTCGATATGGGCCTTTGATTTGGGGGAATTGATTGTGAGCCACTTGATAGCTTTCTTTGTAATTTATTATATAGATGTATATATGGAATTTGCTTGAGATCTGAATCTTTAGATTATCTATGTAATTTCCCTAGCTAGTTCTTAATTGTGTGTAGTGTAGGTATATCTACAATAAGATTTCAGTACATAATTGGATACATAAATTAGATGATCCTGATATCTAGAACCAAAGGAAGAACTATTAGCTAGCATCATTAATTTGTTATTGAACTATTACAAATCTTGGTTCATAGTAGCTTTAGCATTACTAATAAGCACTAGTATAATGTACGTGCGATACATGTCTAGAAAAAAGTAAAGTATCAAATTAAATGAATATATATATCGAATAAGAAAACAAAAATAATTTCACAACCCTCTTATTATCTTGATTTTTTTTTTGTATCGTATTTGTTTGTTAGTTTTTTTATCTTCTCTCTCACAACCCTCCTATTTTATTTATTTTTTTAAAAATTTATCTCGCCTAGATTTTTTTTTTAATTTATCTCATCATCAAAGTAAAGTCATCAAAGTAAAGTCATCAAAATAGATAAGATAAATCTATACCTCTCCTATAATCTCCACTCCTTACACCTTAATATGACACTTATCTAATGGAGGTGTCTACTTGAGTACCATATTAGGGTGTAAGGTGTTAGAACTTGAATTTCATAAAATAGGAAACTGCTAACAATATTTGTGAAGAAATACAATTACAAGAAATAAAAGAACAAACCAGACACTTCAATACAGAGCCGAGATTAAGATCTCTGTTCTTAAAGCAAAATTCGCCCCGTAGTGTGACGGTGGTTGACGAATTGCCTCCCAGGATACAACAGTATGACCTTTCCCTGAAGAGCAGCACCCTAGCTTCAGAGATTTCAGCGAACCAGTAGCTGTGTTGTACTCTCAGACTCTGACTCAGAATCAGAAGAAGAAGAAGAAGAAGAAGGAGATTCAAATTTTTAAAACTCTGTATACTGGCAGACAAAAATTACTAGTCTTGTAGGAGAAGAGGAGTAACCGAAGGGTCAATTACTCTATAACAGTAAAGTAATGGTCCATTACTCTGTAACAGTAGAGTAATGGTTCAAAAACGTAATTGATGAGCCAATACTAGGTTGTTACAGAGTAATGGTACCAGTTAATGAATTTGAAAATCCTCAACAGTAAACTGGGAAAATTTTTTGGGGGGGGGCAAAAAAAATATAGGCCAGAGCCAAGCTAAGCCAGACCAGACCAAACCAAACCAAGCACAGGGCTACGTCCTTTAGTCCATTTCTTTAGCTTATATACTAGAGAAAATCTTTCCCATCTTCCAATGTGGGACTATCCATTCTAACTTTCCAAGTTAGTACATTTCGAGTACCCAACTTTGGACCTATATTTTTCATTCATACGAAAACCGTTTTTGGTAAGTGAGTACATTACGGAATAGTACTCGACGAGAGGAACGTAATCCAATCACTTTCCGGCACCGCCAGTGGCCGGAGCCCACCGAAATCCGGTCCGAAGAATATGCCAAAACTATTTTTAACAATCCCCCACATGAATGGAAATAACCAGACCATGAAATCCAGACACGAAGAAAAAGACATGACAGAAAAGACTCTGAGAGTACAATCAGAAAATCACTGTATCAGGAATGGTAGTAATTTTTCAATTTTGAACATCCCTTAGTGAGTAGCCATCGGATTCACTTGACCAGATAGTGAACATGATGACTTGAACTAACCGGGCTTTGATGTGAACCTAGATAATAACTATCACACAGTTTCATCTCCACACAAAACTAGGTTCTCTTGTTGTGTTCATTTTGGCCTTGAACAATCCTAGTTAATCTTGAGTGAACTTGGAGAACATAGCTGTAACACCCCGCAAAATTGGAAATCACAATTTTGCCCTTGTGTGTTATGCACGTGTATTTTGTACCGTTACTAGTAATATTTGTAACGTGTTTTCACTACGTATTTTGGATTCCGACTATTTGTACATTTATCGTCTTCTTAAAATCATATTTGAGTCAACTAAAATATTAAATTTCGATCCTTGTATTTTACGTGCTTTTACGTATTATCGATGCACGTATCGATTACGTATTTTTCCACCGCTACGTGTGATATTTTTTATGTGCTTCAATTATTTCTTTTATGACGTGTTTGAATTCGTTTTATAAATAGAAATCAATTTTCTCTTATTTTTATTTAAATATGTTATACGTGTGGTGCACGTGTTTTCAATGTACGTATTGAGTACATTATCGAGTGTGAATATTAAATATATTTTTCTTATTTTTTTCGATTATATTTTAATAATTTTTCATTGATAAAGTCGAATTTCGTATTTCGGTATATTTAAGTGCGACATACGTGTTTTTCGGTGCGCGTATTTAAGCGTATTCTTTTCAAACAGAAATTTTGAAGTGTGTGTATGTTTATTTTATTCGTACATAAAAAATTTAATTTATTATTAAACTAAACTCATTTTACTTATACATTTACTATATATTTCAATTATATTTTAATAATAAAAAAAATATGTATATGTATGAGTGAAGTGTGTGCAAGTACAACGCACGTGCACATGTTTGGGCATGAGAGAGGGTGGCCTGCTAGTTTTTTTTTTTAGGGGAGGGAGAACACAATTTTTGAAATTGTGAGTGGATGAGTGGGTGGTGTTCATGGGGAGTAGTTACTATAACCACTTGATTAAAATCTATAAAAATACCCCCTTCACTTCTTCTCCTTCCCATTCATTCTTTCCTTCTCTGTTTCATTCCCGAAAGCCAAATCAGTCCAGCAATTCTGTGCTTCTTTCCTATGCCGAAATCCCAAACCAGCAAAGACCCCACCTTGCTTTCTCCACTACATATATACTTATACATCCCTTTCACACCTTCTTATCATCTCTCTCTTTCCTTTCCTCCACTGTTCCTCCACCTATAATCCGAAAACATCCATCAACAAAAATCCCCACTGTTCCTCCACCTACTCATCCACATATACAATATATATTTCCTATGTATACATATATAAATATAAATATATATACATGGATAGATCGATATATTTGCATACAAAAATGAGGAGGAGGTGCTTGCTGTTTCTTTTGGCCAAAATGAAGTTGGAGTGCTCTTGCTGTGCATTTCGGGAGGAATTGCTAAGTTTGGAGACTTTACTTAGTGCACGGAATTCGAGGAGGCGATTTAGAGCTTCTCTTGGAGTCTATTTCTAGGAGTTTAATTGAGTACAATCATGCTTCTTTAGGTGGGTGATTCTAAAATTCTTTCTAAAATAGGAGTATGATGCATGCTAGATAATATATAATTTAATTGCTAAATTTGATTGGTATGTTAGTTCTAGATTACTTAATTTTAGTTATTTCGTGTCATGATGTGTTGAATTGATGGTGTGATTCGTATAAATGATTAGAATTCTTGTTAAATGAAAAAGTGAAAAATGATGTATCATTTAGAAAATTTTTGAAATGAGATTTGATGCATGTTAGAATAGTAGTGCATGTTAGAATAGTAGTCACAACAATGCAATCTGTATGAAAAAATAATTTTTTGATGCTAATATGATAAAGAAATGCGGATTTAGTCTCATTAATTTATTTTATGAGTATAGAAATTTTATATAGGAGTTTTCATTAAAGACAACAATTTATTTGGAGAATTGATTATATGTGTTCTTTGATGCAATTTTGAAGAAAGATCTTTTTTTTTTAATAACACGGATAGTCATAAGACTCCAACCTAATATATTAATAGAAAACAAAAAACAACAAGAGTCAATTTTATAAGGAGTAAAATAAGACAAGAGAAAACACATAATAGATGATTACAATAAGCAAAAGAAGACGTAGACACCAAACACAGCACAGCATAACCCCACAAGCCAACGTCAACCAAGCTAGAGGCAACAAGAATCAGGCCTGCCAGACCAGGAGACCTCGGCCGCAAGCACCTCCGGAACAGGGGGAAAATCGGACAGCCCACCAAAGTCAACGACCGGTGCTCATCGCCAAGGGATAGACAAAACGATCAACCACACCCCAAAGGACAGGGGGACGGAAGAAAAAAGGGTACTCCTCCGATCCGAACGGCACCTGCTTCAGACAACAATCAACCGAAACCAGAACCCAAAGAACAGAAGAGAGCCTAAAAATGGCCGAATGAAAGTAGCCAAAGAGTAGATAACAAAGCAAGCACCACATCAGAGACCATCCAAGACTGGCCTAAACCTAGAAGCCAAGAAGGAGATAACAGAGCAAGCAACACAGCCAAAAAGAAGATAGCAAAAAGTGCAGAACAACCAGCTATAACCGCAACAATCAACACAACATCAGTCATCAACCGACCAAATCCACAACCCAAAGAACAACAGCAATCCTCAACTGAACTAATCACCCAGAACCGGGCCAAGACCAACCAAAACCAGAGCAAAATGAAAACAAACATAGAGCCTGTAACTACACTACCCCGCCTGAAATGGCCAAACCAATCAAACCACGGAGTATGCAACAGCTCAAGCACACCGCAAAAATATGAGACACCAATAAGAGAAGAACGAGCACTAATAGTCATAACAAACAGAAGCTAAACATAGCATAACAACTAAGAACATTAACAACAAACGCAGCAGCAAAAAACTGCGCTTAGAGAGAACCAAGAGCGCAAACATTAAGAACATAATAGAGTAAAAGGCTCTAAAGAGCTATATAAACAGAGCCAAGAACAACAACCAGCGACACCAGTAACCAAAACACCCCCTCTAAGCTCCGAAAGAAGGCCTACAAAAAGTTGCAGAGCAGGCAACAAAGCTCATCATAGATAGCCAAAAACCAAACTGACCACCAGCCAACCAAAATACGGCCTAAAAAAACAGAGTCCTGAGAGCCTTAACCACCCATCAAGGACTAAATCCTGCAAAAGCATAAGGGAGGAGCGGTTACAAAAAAATAGCATGTAATAAAACAGCTAAAAGTCATGTAATAGAAGGAAATTGAGAGTTGCAGAACGGGACCAAGGCCTCCTCCAGACGGTGGAGCCTCAAGGCCTCCACCTTATGGAACGGTAAGAGATATGACCAATGCTTAGAGTAGAAAATGAACTCATCAATAATAGCGTCTCTGGGTTTAGAAATCTGAGTAAAAATACGATTGTTCCTTTCGTTCCAAATCACCCAGATAATAGCCATGGTCGAAAGGATCCAGGACTTACGAACTTCCTTCCTAACAATACGAGAATTCCAACACAATACGAGAGAGGAATGGAAAGGGGAGGGTTGCCAGGCATGAGCAATAATCTGCCATAATGGATGGGTGAAATCGCACCGAAGGAAAAGATGATCGGCAGTCTCATGACTATAAAGACATAATGGACATAACTGTCCAATAGCAAGATTCCTCTTATTAAGAACCTCCACAGTTAATAGTTTGTTGTTAATGGCAAACCAGGATAGGATTTTCGACTTAAGCGGCGCACAACAGTTCCAAATGCTGTAAGCAAAAGTTGAGGAAGTTGAAGAAAGATCTTATTATTGCGAAAAATGAGAAACTTATTAATTTAAAAACATGTACGATACTTTTTTTTAAAGAAACACATTCTGGAAAATTATTTATATTTTGTAAAAGTACAAATCAATTGAAAGACCGAGTTTATTGAAAGAAAATAGATAACAGTGCGGTATATACAAAAAGTATGCAACTATTTTCATATCAGTTAGTTACTCTAGACTTACTGGTCTTCGGATGCGAATTAGGTCGGTTATCGTAGAACGGCGGAGCCAATGGGTTTGGGTTCGAGTCTTGTTAGAGACTCTTTTTATGAATTTTGATTTTAAATAAATTACTGAAGGTACATATACAAGTATAATTTAAGTTCAACTCATATCAGTTATCTACCTCTGGCCTTCTGGTTAACGGGTGTGATTGGAGACAGTTACTGTTCATAGCGAGGGTTTGACCTGGGTTCGATTCCGAGCTTGGTCATTTGGTTTTTCTTTTTAATTTTTTTTGTGTTTTGGATTTTTAAGTGAAATAAAAATTGGGAAAAGTTCTATTTAATTTTCTAAAATTCTTTAGACTTTATGAAAATTATTTCTACATTATTTGTATATATTTTGTGAGAATTTGAAAGGAGATTTTACTTTAAAGAACCCGATTATATCGATTAAAAGAATAAGATGTTATTTTTAATGAAAATTGTGACTCTTGTATAATTAAAGAGAGATGAATATTTGGATTGCAATTAGATTTTCTTCTTAATGAGATTTTATGCTTATTAATACTTGATTAAGATTACTTGATTTGAACACAATGCTATAACTGATTAAATTGATAAAAGAGTTGAATTGAATTGTTTCATGTTTTGAGATTATAAAAAAATGTTTCTCTTTGAGAAAGAGATGGTGAATAACGAAATTAAGGTATTATTTGAGATTGAATATAAGTTATTGTTGATCTCTAGAAAGAAATGGTTGTTGGAATCTAGAGGCTAGGCGAGACCCTAGTGATCGGTAGTTTTTATTAATGAATTTGAGAACTAACCAGTGTGGGTTGAGCATCTCTTGAGAAGAAGCCAGTTGGGCTGACTGTCTCTTTTGTTTGGTTTAAGTCTGGTAAGCTAAGCTAGCTCTAGGTTGTGATGATTTTCTTCTAAACAAACTAAAAAATTAAGGACTACACTATAGTGGAGATGTGATGAAAGTAAGAGAAAAATATAAGTATGAGGACCATTGGATCTGCGGTGTGAGAGTGTTCACAGGATGTCCTCATGATGCATTGTGTCAGGGCGTGGATACTACTCCAGGATATCGTACCGATGGCGACGCTAGTGGGGTGTTTGGTGACTACGGGTGTAACGCCCCGAATTCCAAATACAACTGAATTCGAGATTCCACAGGATCTTTACACTTCTTTCGTACAATTTTACAAGGAATTTAAAACTTTTCACTTTACATCAGAGTTACATGAAAACTTTACACTTTACATTTTACAGCGGAAGCAAATTTACAATATTTATATAAAAGTACATCAATATTTGAATAATCTCTAAGCATCCGTTCTTCTTTAATCTTTATCATGTTATTTACCCTGCATACAAAACTGTGGGTACGTCAGTTTATTCAACCGACGAATATTATACACGGCCATCCTCTCTATGCCGGAAATAATATAACTGATTTTTCATATTTAACAAACACAAACTTGTCACATATCAAACTAAAGAGAATACCCTATTGATGTCGTATTGGGATTGTGCACTTAGTCCTTAATGCAGTTATTTACATTACATGACACTAATACACACTTGTTCGGTATCTATGCATCCCATACTACATAGGTCCGAGGGCAAACCTCTTAATCGTTCTTCATCTTGTAGGGTTCAATCCCTCGTCATGACTTAATCTACTACTGTAACTATGGTAAGTATCCTAGATGATCTATGAGTACAAGCTCATGTAAAGAAAACCTGGAGGGGAATTCCACGCCATGTCTTGACGCATCAAGCATGCATTATGTGGCAATTCAGCCTTCTTCATGGCACACGATTCTCTTGCAGTCACCAAACATCCCACAAGCGTTGCCAAGATCCCGATAATTCTAGAGTAGTGCCCACGCCATGTCCTGACGCATCAAGCATGCATTCTGTGGATCACTCTCACATCGTAGACTCGAGGCTCTCATACTTGTGTTTTTCTCTCACTTTCATCACCTCTTCACTATGTACTAATTCTTAATTTAATGAAATCATGAACAAAATCAATCTCTTAGAGTCAGCCCTCTCACTACTACCGGGCTTATTTCTTTCATTTCACAATGACCCAAACTGGTCTTTTCAATATCAATAATCATAATTCATCACTTTTCACTTGTCAGTGTGAGTTTTGGCTACACTCTAATTTTCAATTTCAATTCACAAATTCACATGTTTGAGTTGTCATACTCAATAATATTTCTCTTTTCCAATCAGATGATTTCTAAATTATTCATGAGTCAATAACCATACATGGAGTTCAATTATTCATCATGCATTTCATAACCAACATTTATTTCCACATCATATCACAAAATATCGAGTCAAAGTGAACATTCACAAACTCACTGTTGTCGCACTATTCTTTGATAAGAATAACTCATACAAACTTCACAACAAATACTTTCTTTCCTTTAAATTTTTCTTTTCTAGCACTTATCTCAATTTTCTTTTGCAAAACACATTTTTCATGAAATTATACAAGTAAGGACCCATAGTTTCAAAAAAAAGTTAATAATTAAAATAAATTATTCTCTGTAAAACAGTCTTAAATTCTCATTTATACTGGGCCACAAGTCATAGAAATTATCTTGCGAAAAAGACAGATTTACTTGAAACTTCGAGGAAGTCGACTGTCGAATAAGGTCAGTCGGCTGTTCTGCAACAATGCGAAATTTTGAAAATAAGAAGGTCAGGCAGTCGACTATTAAATGTGATCAGTCGGCTGTACCGCAATATTTTTAAACTCGAAATCAATTGATCAAGATAGTCGACTGTCACATATGGCAGTCGGCTGTGCTGTGGGGTTTTTCAAGTCTCAAATATATTTTTCTTCTCTTTCATAAACCAAAATACAAATAGGATAATTTTATTCATTAGTAACAATATCACGATAGTCCATCTAAGCACATAGAGCAACAATTTCATCTACTAGCATTTTGTACTTAGTTTTGATATTAAAAACAATTCTAATTCATATATTCCATCACTACGAAACGATTCGCATACAACTTAAGATTCATAACAAGATAACATGCAATCTATCAAGCAATCAATTCAATCAACTAGCAAGTCCTTTTTCCAATTAAGTGTACTCTTATTAGTTTCTTTCACACATTATCATTTCAATCACCCCTAACATGATATCTAATTAGAAATATAGAAAATAACCCACCTTATTTGGAGAGAATAAATATTGCAACACTTCCTAAACACAAGAGTCCTTGCCAAAAGAGCGTTCTTCCTCTTCCTTGATGTAAACCGAGCCTCAAAAGATGCAATCCCGAGAGCTCCTTGATGATGATGCCGGCCTTCCCTTGGTGCAAACACACTCACACACAACTCTCAATCTTTTTATCTCACTTACTATACTACTAACAATTTGTATTTTCTACTATAGGTTTTGGAGAAATGGAGAGTCAAAAATAACTAGGCTGGGGGGAGGGGGGGGGGTATTTATACTAAAATTTGGAGTAAATGAAGGGTTAGGATCAATTTAGGAGTTAAAAATAAAAGGCTAGGATTCAAAGGGAAGTTGTAGTAACCAACCATGATCAAACAACTACCACCCATAACTCCACTCATTTTTTTCATTTTCCCTCCAATCCAAAACCGGCCTACTTTGTGCTTTTTTGCACGTGTACGTGCAATGCACGTGCATCCATTAGTTCTCCATTAAAAAAATTGTACATTTTATTTTTTTTTAAAAATACTCTTATAAAAATATTCTACATTACAAGTTGTAATAAAAGAAGAAATAGTTCATGGGCTTCATTTAATGGGCCAAATAATAGTTTACAAAAATAAATTAGATTTGGGCTAAAAAGAAAGGTTTATGTTTATTTGAAGAAAATGAGCCTTTATAAAAAAATAATTAAAGAACACACACACACACACACACACACACACACACACACACACACACACACAGATATATATATATATATATATATATATATATATATACATATACTCATCATCCATAATGAAAATAATTGTAAGATTTCATACTACAAAAATTGCACGTGCACACTACGTGCAAAAATTAATAATTTTCATAAATAAAAATCGGGGTATTACAACGGGTGGTGCCATTGTCCATGGCGAAGGTGAATTGTCCACAGGATGCCTGCATGATGCGTCATGTATCAGTGCATGGAATTCTCTCTGGGATGTCTGGACTTGGGCTCGAACCTCATAGAACGCCTAGAATACTTACTGTTGTTACCATAGTAGTTTAACTCATGGCGAGGGATTGAACCCTACAAGATGAAGAACGATTAAGAGCTTGCTCTCGGACCTATGTAGTATGGGATGCATAGAATCCGAACAAGTGCGCATTAGTGTCTGATATGGCCAAAAATGGAGTTAAATCGGAGCCACCCAAATCGGGCATGAATCTTAAAGCCTGAGGGTAAAATGCTAACTTCACCTACAGGTGGATCTGAAGCGGGTACTGGGTCTTCTCTCCAGAAACCCGACAACCCGCGAACGGATCCACCTTAACTAGGTGCAGGTTCCAACCCGCGGTAAACTCGGTCAAACAGGATAGAATTAGGGTTTCTGATTAATCCTAATCAACGGCCCTGATTCGTATCTATCCTTTCACCGAGAATTAGGGATTACATTCCTAATCTGTTCCTAGGGATTACATTCCTAATTTGATCCCAAAGGTGGCTATAAATACCCCCCATCCACCACCATTAAGAGGTAATCAATCTTTTTCCAATTTACGCTCTCTCATAATTATTTCTGATTACTGACATGAGTGTCGGAGGGTGCGTCGCCGGGACCAATCCCGGTGTCTCGCACTTTTTGTAGGTAAACGGCGGGAGTCAGTGGTCAAACTCCGTTGAGAAGATTCCAGGTTCTTGCTATTCAGTTTCCCTAAGAATCCACAAATACTATCTGTTTACCCCCACACCAGATTTAGCGGTAACAGATTGGCACCGTTTGTGGAAAACATCAAATAGCATAGCAGCCCTTCCTCTTCCCGTCGGTCAAATCTACCCAGCCATGCCTCCCCAAAAGCTAAGATCCAGAGGGTCCAATCGTGGGCCCACTCCTCCTCAACCACAGCAGGAGGTTCCCCTCCAAACTGTCCAGCCAACCAGACCTACCCCTCAACCTAACTAGGTCCCGCAGCAGGACCAACTCCCTCCTCAGAATCTTCAACCCCCTCGCGGCCAGACCGGCCTCCAGAATGCCGACGCGGGGGTCTCTCGTCCCAATCCTCAGAAACAACCCCTACAACACGATCACGTCTCCGTGCACAACCCCTCTACTGATTCCATGGCATCTCACAATCCCCGAGCATCAGAAGACCTCCGCAACACCCTCGACAACCGAAGCAAAGAAGAGGACCTTTGCCGCCATTTGGATGAAAGGCGGGACCGAGAGGGAGCCTCCCGCCAACACCGTCCAAATGAGCGATCTCCTCATCGCCGAGAATACAGAAGGTCCCCTCCTCGCAGAGGGCAGAGAGAGTCCCCCGGCCACCATAGGAGAAGACTTCACTCTCCTGCTGATTGGTGACCTCCCAGGAATGATGACGCACCCATCACTCGTGCCGAGTTCCAGAAAATCCAAGCAACCATCCTACAAGCTCTCAATCTCCGACCCAACAACACCAATGCTTCGAGGGTCCCCACTCCTCCTCCAGTCCGAAGTCCTCGCCAATGGTCCCTAACTCCTCCTCCAGCTCCTAGCAACCCTCAGCACATTCCTAGTCCTCGCCGCTCCAGGAGCTACAGTCTTCGTAGCCCCGCTCTCCCTCGTACAAAGACGAGTCTAGAGGCTCGGTTGATTACCGTCGAAGGGATGATGCTGTCTACTGCCATCTCCACGAAATAGAGAGGTGCTTGGGTCAGCTAGACAGAGAAGATGAGCTTAGAGGAAGGACCCTCCGCCCGAGTCAACCTCCCTTCTCTCGAACCATCATGAAGGCACCCGTACCAATTGGCTTTAAACCTCCTCAATTCGAGACTTATTCCGGGGAGTCTGATCCCGTCGATCACATCGAAAGCTTTAAGACCCTCATGCTCATCCATCAAGCTTTTGATGCCCTGCTGCACAAGACCTTCCCCGCTACTCTCAAGGGTCCGGCTCGAGAATGGTACTCTCGCCTTGCCCCATCCTCAATATTCTCCTTCGAGCAATTCGAGACCCTCTTCGTCACCCACTTCGAGAGTAGTCGCCGAACAGAGAAGACCAGCATTTCGCTACTCTACCTCAACCAGAAGAAGGGTGAGAAGTTGAGAGATTATGTGAAAAGGTTCACCGCGGAAGCCAGGTCCATTGCTTCCCTCGACCAGTCGGTCGCTGCAGCAGCTTTCCAATCAAATGTCCTCAACTCCAGCCTCCACTCTTCCCTTGCCAAGAAGCCCCTGCAAAACTTCTCCGACCTCCTCCTCCGAAGCGAAAAGTATATTCGGGCCGAGGAAGCTGAGCACCGCCCCAACTTAGAAGGGCCTTCCTCCGGGTCCAAGAGAAAGGGAACAGAAGAAGAAGGAGCCAAGAAGCTCCAGAAGGGCAATGGCGAACAGCACCGACCTCCCCCCAGATTTGAAAAGTTCACTCCCCTTAACGCTAACATTTCCACAATTCTCATGGAAGTTGAGAAGGAGGAGGTGATACCTCCTGCGCCAAAAATGAACACCCCTGGCAAGAATAGGGACAAAGAGAAGTGGTGCCGCTATCACCGAGACCATGGCCACGACACCAATGATTGTTGGGCCCTGAAGAACGAGATAGAAGCCCTCATCCAGAGGGGGCAGCTGACCAAGTTCGTGAGAAAGAACCGAACCGATCTTCCTCCCCCGCCTCGGGGAGCTAACAAGCGTCCTGAACGTGATGAAATGCTCGAGTTGTGTCCTACACCTCATTCACGAGGGACCAATGGAGGGCTCCTCCAACTCCTCTCGAAAGGCGTTTATAAGGGAAGTTAATTCGGTTCGCGGCACACCTTTTCCTAAAGGCCTCGGAGTACCCGTCACATTCTCAGATGAAGACCTTGAGGGTGTCCGAACCCCCCATTGTGACGCACTTTTCATCAACCTCCATATGGAAAACTTTAAAGTGGAGAGGATCATGGTGAACAATGGCAGCTCCGTTAACATCCTCTTCCTCGCCACTTTCAATGGCCTCAAACTATCCCGGGATAGACTTAAACCCGTCGGATACACACTCCATGGGTTCACGGGAGTGCCAGTGACTATTGAAGGGGTGATCACCCTTGACGTAACCGCTGGCAAAACTCCTACTACCCAAACGGAGTCGATGGACTTTATGGTCGTGGATGTCCCCGCAGCTTATAATGTCATTCTGGGTCGGCCCAGCCTAGCTGCTCTCGAAGCCGTCCCTTCCGCTTATCACCTCAAGATGAAGTTCTCCACTTAGGGAGAAGTAGGGGAAGTAAGAGGCAGTCAGGAAATGGCCCGCAGATGCTACATGACCTCTATTATGGGTCCGGTCCTCTCCTTAGAAACACATGAAATCCCCCAAGAGAGCGTCCGACAAACATCCGAACCGGTGGATGAACTGGAGGAAGTGCTCTTCTCCGAGCATGATCCGAGCCGCAAGTTCTTTATCAGCAAAACCCTCCCATCTGCCCTATGCTCAGACATAGTTCAATGTATCAGAAGGAACTACGACCTCTTTGCCTGTTCGGCCGCTGACATGCCTGGAATTTTCGAAGAACTGCTTGTCCACCACCTGAGTGTTGCACCGGGGTCCAGACCAATTCAACAGAAGAGGCGCAAATTTGCTCCCGAGCGCCAGCAGTCTATAAAAGAAAAGGTGACAAACTCTTGAAGGCTCGTTTCATACAAGAGGTCAATTATCCCGAATGGCTCTCGAATGTTGTGATGGTAAAGAAGTCCAACGGGACCTGGAGGATATGCATCGACTTTACTGACCTCAACAAGGCGTGCCCCAAATATCCATTCCCTCTTATAAGCATCGATACTCTGATTGACGCCACTTCAGGCCACGAGCTTCTCAGCTTCATGGATGCCTTCTCCAGGTACAACCAAATCCGCATGTTCCCCTCGGATATCCCGAAGACTTCCTTTGTTACCGATCAGGGCCTCTACTGCTACAGGGTAATGCCTTTCGGGTTGAAGAATGCAGGTGCCACCTATCAACGCCTTGTCAACAAGGTCTTCCAAAATCAGATCGGCCGTAACATGAAGGTGTATGTTGATGATATGCTCGTGAAGAGCATCCGTGGGGCCGACCATGTCACCGACCTACAGGAGGCGTTCGATGTATTAAGGAAACATGGTATGAGGCTCAATCCAAACAAGTGTGCGTTCGGAGTCTCATCGGGGAAATTCCTAAGCTTCATGGTCAGCCAAAGAGGAATCGAAGCTAACCCCGAGAAGATCAAGGCCATATTGGACATGGCTCCCCCGAAGAATGTTAAAGAGGTTTAGAAGCTAACAGTTCGTCTTGCGGCCATAGGGCACTTCCTTTCCAAGTCAGGGGAGAAGTGTCTTCCCTTCTTCAAAGCTCTCAGGGGGGCTAAAGGCTTCGAGTGGGGTCAACAGCAACAAGACTCATTCGACCAGCTAAAGGCTTACCTAGTCAATCCTCCTCTCCTTAGCAAACCTGTTCCCGGGAAAGCCCTCTACCTCTACTTAGCCGCCTTAGAGCAAACCCTCAGCGCTGTCCTCATGAGAGAAGAAGATAAGACCTAAAAGCCCATCTATTACGTGAGCAAGGTACTTGGGATGCCGAGCTCCGCTACCCAAAGATAGAGAAGATGACATACGCCTTGGTCATGGCCGCAAGAAAACTTTGCCCATATTTCTAGCCCCACTTGGTGGTCGTTCTTACCGATCAACCGTTGAAGCAAATCCTCCACAAGCCGAAGACTTTCGGTCGTCTCATGAAATGGTCTATCGAGCTGTGCCAGCATGATATAACCTACAAGCCTCGGACCGCAATCAAGGCTTAGGCCTTAGCCGAGTTCATCGTTGAGAGCAACCTATCCGAGGTCAGCCAAGCAACAAATGGACCCCCTATCTGGTCGGTATATGTTGATGGATCCTCTTGCGACGAGGGAAGCGGAGCCGGGGTCATTCTGGCAGGCCCAGATGACTTCGTACTCCAATACTCCCTCTGCATCAACTTCAAGGCCTCAAACAATGAAGCGGAATATGAAGCTCTTATAGCCAGCCTCGGGATGGCTCGCAAGGCAGGAGCACGACGCCTTCGCATATTTAGCGACTCTTAACTAGTCGTGAATCAAGTTTTGGGCGAATATGAAGCGCGAGATGACCGAATGGCTAAGTATCTAGCCAAGGTCCAAAATCTCATGGCCCTCTTCGAAGAGGTACTTATTCGGCAGATCCCCAGGGAGGAAAATACCCAAGCAGATGCTCTCTCCAAGTTAGCCTCTTCCTCCCTTCAAGGTCTCGAGCAGACCGTCTTAATTGAAGTGCTCCTGAAGCCGAGCTTAGAAGAAGAAACTCCAGACTCCATGGAATCGCTGCCGGTTCAACTTCAAGATTATTGGATGAAACCCCTGATAGAATTCTTAAGGGATGGGCTCAAGCCCGAAGACCGTAAGGAAGCTCGTCGAGTGAGGACCAGGACAGAGCGGTACACCCTAGTTGAGGGGATCTTGTACAAACGCTCCTTCACACAATTTGACGGCAGGCCTTATCTGAGGTGTCTCTCCCCTAAACAAGCCACATACGCCTTGCAAGAACTTTACAAAGGCATAGGCGGAGCACACTCAGGCTCCAGATTGCTAGCCTGAAAGGTGTTGAATTATGGATATTTCTGGCCTACCTTCTTATAAGACGCTGAACGACATGTTCGGCAATGCAGCTCTTGTCAAAAGTCCTCCAACATTCGTCGCCTACCCCAAGCTCACCTCACTTTCCTATCAAGTCCGATCCCTTTCGCAATGTGGGGGATGGATTTACTAGGGTCATTCCCGCCAGCTCCCGGCCAACTCAAATTCTTAGTCGTGGACATCGAATACTTCTCGAAGTGGATAGAGGACGAGCTCTTTGCTACAATCACCGAGAACAAAGTTCTTCAGTTCTTCTGGAAGAACATCATTTGCAGGTTCGGCGTCCCTCGGGTCTTCGTAACCGACAATGGAACAAAATTTAGAGGGGCCGCATTCCGAGCTCTTTGTGAAGACCTTGCCATCCAACAACGCTTCTCCTCCGTTTCCCACCCACAGTCGAATGGTCAAGTTGAAAATGCCAACCGACAAATCCTCTCCGGCATAAAGAAGAGGCTGGATAAGTCTGCTAAAGGCTTATGGGTTGATCAGCTCCCTAATGTACTGTAGAATTACCGCACTACGAAGCAGACCCCCACAGGAGAGTCGCCGTTCAATCTCACCTATGGGTCCGAAGCTGTGATCCCCCTGGAAGTTGGTGTAATGCCCTGATTTTTCAATTAATGAAAAATTATTTATTTTGCACGTAGTGTGCACGTGCAATATATTTTTTTGGTTAATATTTTCATCAAGATGAGTAAAGATATTTCAATTTGTGCTTTTAATTATTTTGTACAAAAGCCTTATTTTAATTAAATAAAAAGCCCTTTTCTTAAAGCCCAAAATGTAATTCATTCTTTTTATTTTAAAATAATTATTTTGGCCCATAAACTAAAGCCCATGGACTATATTTTTACACAACTTGTCATGTAGAATACAATTTAAGAGATTATTTTATTCTATACAAATTTAATGTACAATTTTGGTCCTATTTGCATGCACGTGCACTACACGTACACGTGCAAAATGCATTCTTTCCCTAGGCCGGTTGTGATCTTTTTGGAGGGAATTCAAAAATTGTAATGGTGATCATGGTGGTGGTTATTTAGA
Organism: Hemerocallis citrina; assembly: GCA_017893485.1. Lineage (NCBI taxonomy): Eukaryota > Viridiplantae > Streptophyta > Magnoliopsida > Asparagales > Asphodelaceae > Hemerocallis > Hemerocallis citrina. Next base: position 443,224,874 of record CM030359.1, on the reverse strand, counting down.
TGTGGGTAGTTATTGCAACTCCTACTCTCATCCTAGCCCTCCATCCTACCACCAACTAATTGATCCTAGCCCTCCATTCTAAGTGATTTTTAGTATAAATACCCCCCCCCCCCATTGCTAGTTATTTTGTGCTTAATATTCTCTTCCAAACTTATAGTCTAATAGCATTATCTAGTAGTAGTTTGTGAGTTAAAAAGATTGAGTTGTGAGTGGGATTGTGCTTGCATTCTACCAAGGAGGAGAGGGTCGGCTATTCAAGGAGGAGCTCGGGTTGGTGCTTGTGGAGCTTGTGTGCGCACCATCTAGGAGGAGGAGCATCTCGTTGCAAAGGACTTTCGTTACTAATTGTGTTTTCTCTCCATACAAGGTGGGTTAATTTTCCTTATTTCTAATTAGGAATTATGCTCGTATTATATTGAGTAATGATGCATGAAAAATATTAATAAGAATACATTTTAATTGGAAAGTTAGTCTATGAATTGATCGGAATGTTAATGAATAACTTGTATGTGGTTTTATTTATTAAATTTGAGTTGTGGGTGAAATTTTCCTATTTCTAAAGTAGGATTGCATGCTAGTTTAATTAGAACAATTGAAGTATGAAAATGATTAAGAAGAACACACTTTAATTGGGAAAAATGACTTCTTGATTGATTGAAATGTGGACATACAAATTTATATGTGGTTCTATTATTTGAGTTGTATGTGGATTGATTAGAATCATGAATTTATTGATAGAAAATACATTCTTTTACTATCAAGAATTACACACAAAGTTAGTAGCTTGATTAGACTTTTTTTTTATGTGTTAAATAGACCCTTGTATTGCTATGGGCATGAATGAATTAAAGTATGAGATGTATGTTATATAAATGATTAAAGTCAAAACATTAATGTGAATTTTATTGATAAAAAGACTAGATTGCTAAATGCGAAGAAATGTCGAAAAAGAGGAGTAATGTAGTGTTATAATCTAGAATTTGAATTAATGGCATGAAAATATGTTTTAGTTGTTGAAAAAAATTATTTTTTTCATACTGATATGTAAATTGGACAAGAATTTATTAATCTGGAGTTATACAGTATTTTTATGAAGATCTAATAAAATTGAGACTAGTTGAACATCGAAATATTCTAAATAACTGAGAGCACAAATTAAATGCATACAAAATGATACTAGTGACAACTGAGTGTGTATCTCAAGTGGTCAGAGAGCACGGTTGGCTTCTCTGTGGTGACTGGTTCGAATCCCGTAGGAAGCATTGTTTTGTTTGTTTTTTTTAAAACAAGTTAACAGCGACCGAGAGCATATAGTGCTCTCAGCCACACTTTATATCGCTGGCACAGTTCGGCCTGTTGGTTTGTGCTGTCGGCTGTGACTCAGGGGAGCCGGGTTCGATTCTTGCTATCGGCAAGAATGAAAAAAATTATTTTTTGGGTTTTTAAGCGTCCAAAAATTGTGAAAAAAATATGGTTATTCTCCTAAAAATATAAGGAACTTTATAAAAATGATTTGGGGATTATTTGAATGAAATAAACTATGATTTGTGAATAAAAGGCATAAATAGAACTATGGTTCTAGATATATATACTTTGTGAAAAATTATAACTTACAAGAATAAAGTGAAATGAAGTATTAGAAGATGATTTGGCAAAAAGAAACTTGTTGTGTGACATAATGTAATTTATTCTCACTTGAGAATAATGTGGAAAAAAAATATGAAGTGTGAATATTCATTAGTGATGTGAATTTCAAATGTGAAATTATTAATTGATGAAGTGTATGAATTCATGTATGATTATGGATTAATGAATAAATTAGAAATCATGATTTGAAAAGAGAATATACATTTGAGTATGATAACTCAACATATGAATTTTATGAGTTATAAGTGCTCAATGTGGAAATTGTGAATTTGAATTGAAACGAAAGAGTAGCTAAGTCTCCTCCGGCATTTGGAAAGAAATGAAATGAAATATTGAAATGAAAGACCAAGGTTGGTCATGTTTGTATAAATGAATAATTCCGGTTTAGTGGAGAGGCTAACTCTAGAACTTTGATTTTATTCATGATTCTATTAAATTAAGAATATTGCATAGTGAAGACGTGATGAAAGTGAGAGAAAACACGAGTATGAGAACTAGAGTTTACGGTGCGGGTGTGTGAGCCACAGAATGCATGCTTGATGAGTCAAGACATGGCGTGGGCACAACTCAGTAATGATCGGACTTTAGCCACGCTTGTGGGATGTTTGGTGACTGCAAGAGGATCGTGTTCAGGGAGGAGGCTGAATTGCCACAGAATGCATGCTTGATGAGTCAAGACATGGCGTGGGATTCCCCGACATCAATAGGGCAGTCCCTTTAGTTTGAAATGTGACAAGTTTGTGTTTGCTAAATATGGAAAATTAAGTTATACTATTTCCGGCATAGAGAGGATGGCTGTGTATAATGATCGTCGGTTGAATAAACTGACGTACCCACAGTCTTATATGCAGGTAAATGACATGTTAAAGATTAAAGAGGAATGGATGCTTAAAGATTATACCATGTTGTTGTACATTTATTTAATTGTTGTAAATTTTACTTCCGCTGTGCAAATGAAAAGTGTAATACTGATGTAAACTCTGATGTAAAGAGAAAAGTTTAAATTTCCTTGTAAAATTGTACTAAAGGAAGTGTAAAGATCCTGTAGAACATCTCGAATTCAGTGTATTTAGGATTCGGGGCGTTACAGAGTGGTATCAGAGCCAGGTTTCTACGCTTTCCACACTTGTACAAAATTAAAAGGAACGACACCCTAGAAGTGGACATTAGAGTGTGTGTTTGAGTCTAGAGATTTAAATATAAGTGACTTACATTTGTGTTGCTCTAAGACTTATGCTTCTTCCTCTCTAATTCTACGATGGCTGATCACTTCGACCCTGCTGGAGACGACGACTGGCATATCATTGAGGAAGATTACCATCCTGGACAGGCAGATTCCGAGGACGAGTACTACCCAGGGCAAGCAGATTCTGACGGGGAAGAATGGCCTGAATCCCGAGAGATCACCCCACCTCCGGATTCATCTGATGATTCTTCTTCTGACAAAGAAGAAGAACCAGTTCCGAATAGTCTTGTGACTTCTCTTCAGAGGCAGGTAGAAACCCTGCGAGAGAGAGTCAGATTATTGGAGGCTCAGCTGGCAAAGCGAAAGGAAGACTATTCTGTTCTCAGTCATCGAGTATGGGAACTCGAGAAGAGGAAGAATATGACTGATGTGCTGAAGGATGAAGTTGATGAACTACGGGGAGAACTTCGAGAAGCGAAGAGGAACCGTAGGAGTTAGACTTTTGTAGCTTTTACTATCTTTCATTCTGATGTCAAGAAATATTTTTCAATTCGAATGTATAAAGTTTTGAATTCAATAAAATGCAAGTTGGTTTAAAATTCATGTCTTATACTTCGAATTTAATGGATCTTTTGCATCGGAATATGTCGAGAAGAGGAGCTAGGAATGGTGAAGGGTTGGATCTGGAAACAGAACTTGCGAGGGTCTATCAGACGCTCAATGCCGTGGCTATGAACCAAGGAAGGGGACCTGCGAATCCAGTGCCCGAGGCGATTAAACTAGTGGAATCGTTCAAACGAATGAAACCACATGTATTCGAGGGAAAGTCAGACCCTGATGCGGCTGACAACTGGATTCGTCAAGTGGAAACGATCTTTGAAGTGTTGGAGACCCCGGAAGGTAGCAAGGTCAAGTTGGCGACTTTGCAACTGGAGAAGGATGCGGCGGTTTGGTGGCAATCCATGAAGAGGACCATGGGAGGCATAGTGCTCGGCTGGGAGGAATTTCTGGAAGAATTCCGCAGTTACTATTTTCCCTCCGACGTCCAAGAGAAGAAGGCTATGGAGTTTCTGTCGCTACAGCAAGGCAGCATGTCAGTGAGAGAGTATGAGACCAAGTTTACTCAGCTCTCTAGGTATACTCCAGAACTGGTGATGGATGAAGCGAAGAAGGCTCGTAAGTTCGAGCATGGGTTGAGGCCGAGCTTGAGATCCCGGATGATACCTCTTGGTATCAGACGTTTTGACAAGTTGGTGAAGAGGGCAGCAGCGACGGAGGCAGATATGGAGCAGTTCCATGTTGTTCAGAACCGGAGGAACAACTGGCAGTCTGGAAAGAGGCCCGCTAATTCTGGGAGTTTCAAAGGGCAACCATCTGCACAAAGGTTCAAACCGACAGGGGCGAACGCTATTAGTGTGGCTGGAGGACCTGAGAACAATGTGGTGAGACCTCCTGCGGTAACTTGGTTCAACTGTGGTGAAACGGAACATTACCAATCTCAATGTCTCAAACCACGAAAGGAGAATCGCAATGTACCAACGCAGCAGACTGGGAAGAGGTAACCGGGGCGAGTATTTGCCTTGACGGAAGCTGATGCTGATGAGGTTGATCATGTCATCACTGGTACGAGGGCCGATGTCTCGAAGTTTTGTCATTTCTTTTTCCGCTCATATTATGAAACTGTTATGTAATGGTGTGTATTATGTAACAGGCGAACTCTATCTTAATGGAATGAAAGCTGTTGTGTTGTTCGATACTGGACCCTCTCATACTTTTGTGTCTCCTACATTTGCTAAAGTGTTGGGAGTTGAACCGAAGATTTTTCCAGGCAAGATCTTAGCAGTAGCTACTCCGTCAGGGGAAACTTTAACCACTGATCGGTATTATGCTGATTGCGAGATTGTGATTGGAGATCGAATCTTTGGCACTGATCTGATCGAGTTGACTATCTTGGGAGTCGATGTTATCATTGGCATTGATTGGATGTTGGTGTACAGTGCAAGCATCGAGTGTAAGACCAAGACGGTAACAGTGAAGGCTCCAGGTGGACCTGAAGTCACTTTCCAAGGGAAGCAGAAATGTTCTAGGCTGGTGGCAGCTATCTGCAAGGAAGAGACTCATGTGGAAGTGCAAGGGATTCCTGTGGTTCGGGACTATCCGACTGTGTTCTTGGAAGATTTTCCTAGGTTACCCCCGCATCGTGATGTAGAGTTCAGAATCACTGTTCAACCGGGAAGTGCACCCATTTCTAATGCACCGTATAGGATGGCTCCAGTGGAACAGGATGAGGTGAAACGGCAGATTGAGGAACTGTTGGAGAAGGGCTTTATTCAACCTAGTGCATCACCTTGGGGAGCATCAGTGCTTTTGGTAAAGAAGAAGGATGGATCGATGAGAATGTGTATCGATTACCGGGAGCTGAATAAGGTCACTGTTCAGAATAAGTATCCTATTCCTCGAATTGATGACTTATTCGATCGTCTACAAGGAGCAGCTGTTTTCTCCAAAATAGATCTTCGATCAGGATATCACCAAGTTCGAGTGAAAGCTGAAGATGTGCACAAAACTGCATTTAGAACTCGACATGGGCATTACGAATTCTTAGTTATGCCATTTGGAGTGACGAATGCACCCGCAATCTTCATGGATTTGATGAACAGAGTTCTGAGGCCGTTCATTGATTCTTTCGTCGTGGTGTTTATCGACGACATTCTCGTGTACTCCAAGTCGGAGGAGGAGCACACCGAGCATCTGGCAGCAGTTCTAAAGATGCTGGAAGAGCAGAAGTTGTATGCCAAGTTATCCAAGTGTGATTTCTGGAAGTCTGAAGTGGCATTCCTAGGTCACATCCTTTCTAAGGAAGGAGTGGCAACTGACCCTCAGAAGATAGAGGCAGTGAGATATTGGGCTAGGCCTACTACAGTAAAGGAAGTCAGAAGTTTCCTTGAAATGACTGGATACTACAGGAGATTCATTCAAGGTTATGCTCAGATAGCCGTACCGCTTACTGGTCTGACCAAGAAGAATGTGAGCTTCAAGTGGACTGAGCAGTGTGAGGCAAGCTTTCAGGAGTTGAAAGAGAAGCTGACTACCGCACCTATTTTGGCTTTGCCTAGAGCAGGTGTTGAGTATGATGTTTATAGCGATGCTTCACGTCGTGGGCTTGGTTGTGTCTTAATGCAAGAAGGAAGAGTAATCGCTTATGGGTCTAGGCAACTACGACCGCATGAGAAGAATTACCCGACTCATGATCTAGAGTTGGCTGCGATTATCTTTGCCCTAAAGCAATGGAGGCACTACATGTACGGTGAGAAGTTGAACATGTACACGGACCACAAGAACTTGAAGTATATATATCAGCAAAGGGATCTGAATCTGAGGCAGCGGAGATGGTTGGAGGTGCTTGAGGATATGCGACCTGAGATCAAGTATCATCCTGAGAAGGCTAATGTTGTGGCTGATGCACTTAGTCGCAAGAGCATTTTAGCCAGTCTGATTACAACTCAGAAGCATTTGATTGAGGAATTGGATCGAGCAGGTATTGAGGTTGTCTTGCAAGGTTTGAAGCATCTTTGGCTCAGTTGAAGCTTCAGCCTACACTGAATGGAAGGATCATTACAAGTCAGGAAGTTGATGCTGATATTTTGGAGATGAAGGAGCAGGTTGGTGCTGGCAGGTTGCCCGAATTTCAAATCAAGGATGGAGTGCTGTGGTTCGGAGATAGACTATGTGTTCCAAATCAGGCGGACCTGAAAGAGAGTATTCTTCAGGAGGCGCATGCTACTCTTTTGTCGGTACATCCTGGGAGTACTAAGATGTACAAAGACATCAAACAGCATTTCTGGTGGTCAGGTTTGAAGCGGGATGTAGCTAAATTTGTGGCGAAGTGTGAGGTTTGTCAGCAAGTCAAAGCCGAAAATCAGAGACCCGGAGGTCTATTACAGCCGTTACCTATTCCGGAATGGAAGTGGGATAACATAAGTATGGATTTCATTACGGGATTGCCTAAGAGTTCTAAAGGCAATGATGCTATTTGGGATATAGTCGATCGACTAACCAAGTCCGCTCACTTTTTGGCGATGAAACTCACTGCTTCGATGGACAAGTTGGCTGAGTTGTATGTTGGCGAGATCGTCCGGCTTCATGGTGTTCCGTCAACTATTGTGTCTGATCCAGATGCGCGGTTTACTTCGCATTTCTGGAGGAGTCTTCAGACAGCTTTGGATACCAAGACAGATTTCAGCACTGCTTTTCATCCGCAAACCGATGGGCAGACCGAGAGAGTCAACCGTATTCTTGAGGATATGCTTCGGTGTTGTATACTAGACTTTGGAGGCAGTTGGAAAAGGCATTTACCTTTGGTAGAGTTTGCCTACAACAACAGTTTTCAGGCTAGCATTGGGATGGCGCCGTACGAAGCTTTGTATGGCAGGAAGTGCAGAACACCTGTTTGTTGGTTTGAGGTTGGGGAGCGTCAGTTGTTTGGTCCTGAGCTTGTACAGCAGACCTCTGAGAAGATTGTTCTGATCAGGAAAAGGTTGGTAGAAGCTCAGAGCAGGCAGAAAAGCTATGCAGACAACCGGAGAAGGAACATTGAGTTTGAGGTTGGTGACTTCGTCTTTCTGAAAGTATCACCCAGTAAAGGTGTGGTTCGATTTGGCAAGGGCGGGAAGTTAACCCCGAAGTTTATAGGCCTGTATAAGACATTGAAAAGGATCGGGAAAACTACTTACCGGCTTGAATTATCGGAAGAGTTATCTCAGGTGCACAATGTCTTCCATGTGTCTATGCTGAGAGGTTATATTCCAGATCCGAGTCATCATTTGCTTGAAGTGCCGGAAGGTTTGCAGTTGGATCTGAATTACATCGAGTCTCCTGTCGAGATTGTTGATCGTAGGGACAAAGTCTTGAGGAATAAGACGATACCGATGGTCAAGGTAGTCTGAAGAAACCATTTGGTTGAAGAGGCTACTTGGGAGTCTGAGGAGAGGATGTTGAAGAACTATCCTGAGATTTTTGCTTGATTGTATCTTTGTATCTTTTTGTTCTTGTGTGAGTGTTGTATTTTTGTTTCTCTCACTCTTGACTGTAGTTCCGGGGACGGAACTATTCTAAGGAGGGAGTGTTGTAATGCCCTGATTTTTCAATTAATGAAAAATTATTTATTTTGCACGTAGTGTGCACGTGCAATATTTTTTTGGTTAATATTTTCATCAAGATGAGTAAAGATATTTCAATTTGTGATTTTAATTATTTTGTACAAAAGCCTTATTTTAATTAAATAAAAAGCCCTTTTCTTAAAGCCCAAAATGTAATTCATTCTTTTTATTTTAAAATAATTATTTTGGCCCATAAACTAAAGCCCATGGACTATATTTTTACACAACTTGTCATGTATAATACAATTTAAAAGATTATTTTATTTTATACAAAATTTAATGTACAATTTTGGTCCTAGTTGCATGCACGTGCACTACACGTACATGTGCAAAATGCATTCTTTCCCTAGGCCGGTTGTGATCTTTTTGGAGGAAATTCAAAAATTGTAATGGTGATCATGGTGGTGGTTATTTAGATGTGGGTAGTTATTGCAACTCCTACTCTCATCCTAGCCCTCCATCCTACCACCAACTAATTGATCCTAGCCCTCCATTCTATGTGATTTTTAGTATAAATACCCCCCCCCCCATGGCTAGTTATTTTGTGCTTAATATTCTCTTCCAAACATATAGTCTAATAGCATTATCTAGTAGTAGTTTGTGAGTTAAAAAGATTGAGTTGTGAGTGGGATTGTGCTTGCATTCTACCAAGGAGGAGAGGGCCGGCTATTCAAGGAGGAGCTCGGGTTGGTGCTTGTGGAGCTTGTGTGCGCACCATCTAGGAGGAGGAGCATCTCGTTGCAAAGGACTTTCGTTACTAATTGTGTTTTCTCTCCATACAAGGTGGGTTAATTTTCCTTATTTCTAATTAGGAATTATGCTAGTATTATATTGAGTAATGATGCATGAAAAATATTAATAAGAATACATTTTAATTGGAAAGTTAGTCTATGAATTGATCGGAATGTTAATGAACAACTTGTATGTGGTTTTATTTATTAAATTTGAGTTGTGGGTGAAATTTTCCTATTTCTAAAGTAGGATTGCATGCTAGTTTAATTAGAACAATTGAAGTATGAAAATGATTAAGAAGAGCACACTTTAATTGGGAAAAATGACTTCTTGATTGATTGAAATGTGGACATACAAATTTATATGTGGTTCTATTATTTGAGTTGTATGTGGATTGATTAGAATCATGAATTTATTGATAGAAAATACATTCTTTTACCATCAAGAATTACACACAAAGTTAGTAGCTTGATTATACTTTTTTTTATGTGTTAAATAGACCCTTGTATTGCTATGGGCACGAATGAATTAAAGTATGAGATGTATGTTATATAAATGATTAAAGTCAGAACATTAATGTGAATTTTATTGATAAAAAGACTAGATTGCTAAATGCGAAGAAATGTCGAAAAAGAGGAGTAATGTAGTGTTATAATCTAGAATTTGAATTAATGGCATGAAAATATGTTTTAGTTGTTGAAAAAAATTATTTTTTTCATACTGATATGTAAATTGGACAAAAATTTATTAATCTGGAGTTATACAGTATTTTTATGAAGATCTAATGAAATTGAGACTAGTTGAACATCGAAATGTTCTAAATAACTGAGAGCACAGATTAAATGCATACGAAATGATACTAGTGACAACTGAGCGTGTAGCTCAAGTGGTCAGAGAGCACGGTTGGCTTCTCTGTGGTGACTGGTTCGAATCCCGTAGGAAGCATTGTTTTGTTTTTTTTTTTTAAAACAAGTTAACAGCGACCGAGAGCATATAGTGCTCTCAGCCACACTTTATATCTCTGGCACAGTTCGGCCTGTTGGTTTGTGCTGTCGGCTGTGACTCAGGGGAGTCGGGTTCGATTCTTGCTATCGGCAAGAATGAAAAAAATTATTTTTTGGGTTTTTAAGCGTCCAAAAATTGTGAAAAAAATATGGTTATTCTCCTAAAAATATAAGGAACTTTATAAAAATGATTTGGGGATTATTTGAATGAAATAAACTATGATTTGTGAATAAAAGGCATAAATAGAACTATGGTTCTAGATATATATACTTTGTGAAAAATTATAACTTACAAGAATAAAGTGAAATGAAGTATTAGAAGATGATTTGGCAAAAAGAAACTTGTTGTGTGACATAATGTAATTTATTCTCACTTGAGAATAATGTGGAAAAAAAATATGAAGTGTGAATATTCATTAGTGATGTGAATTTCAAATGTGAAATTATTAATTGATGAAGTGTATGAATTCATGTATGATTATGGATTAATGAATAAATTAGAAATCATGATTTGAAAAGAGAATATACATTTGAGTATGATAACTCAATATATGAATTTTATGAGTTATAAGTGCTCAATGTGGAAATTGTGAATTTGAATTGAAACGAAAGAGTAGCTAAGTCCCCTCCGGCATTTGGAAAGAAATGAAATGAAATATTGAAATGAAAGACCAAGGTTGGTCATGTTTGTATAAATGAATAATTCCGGTTTAGTGGAGAGGCTAACTCTAGAAATAATTCTGGTCATGTCAGACGAGTTCCGAGTCTAACACTTCGCTCGACTCCGCTTTGCAAGCCCGCTCTTAAGCGAGCTAGAAGTTGTTCGCCATTCGGAACTGGTCCCACAACTGTTGACAAACTCCAACGACAAGTTCGGAGTCCAACACTTGGTTCGACTCCACTTCGCAAGCTCGCTCTTAAGCGAGCTAGAAGCGGTTCGCAATTCGGAATTGCTCCTACAACCATCGACGCGCGCGAAATGCCCACAACTAGGCTAAACACATGAGAAGTACTTAAAGGTTTGGTTCTTATGGAACGTTTCGAATCAAACTACTATACACTCCCAACACGCAAAAATCAGAAAGAAAACGAGCTTTTATTTCATTAAAGAAGTTCGACAAAGGAACCCAAATTACAAGGCCAAGTTATTACTACGAGGCGCTACAAAAATTCAAAGAAGAATAACTACGACTTGTTCAACGCTTCTTTGGAATGGGGATGTTTCGGTTCAAGGACACTCGGGAACGACGTCTTCTGACTTCGGAGCTCGTCTGTAGTCCTACGGATCGAGACACCTCCCCGGCACTACCCTTAACCGTTGCCCCAACCGAATCACCACTAGATGAGGCAGCCACCCCGCTTTGAGCATCGGCCGGGCTCTGCCTAACGATGGGCGAACGAGTCGCGAGCTCATAAAAAGAGATTCCCCTCTCATTCTCCTCGCGCGTACACGACGTACTCCGAATATTGATTCTTGCCGGCTGAGGCTTGAGTCGAGCTACTTCCACCTCCAGCTCGACAATCCGATCCTTCAAAGAATCATTTTTCGCAGATATCTCATCGCGAGGAAGTCGAGCGGAGCCTTCAGCGGCGGAGCTACTGGCTATGATTCGACGAAGATGGGTCACTTCGATACTTCTATCGACCGTAACCCTTCTCAACTCGTCGACCTTCGCCTTCAACTCGTCGCGCTCGGCTATCAACTTATCCACTACCAAGGTTGATGCATTTTTCTCCGCCAAGAATTCTGCCTCAGCTATCTTCAAATCTCGAACTTCCGCCACCAGGTCACTTTCCGCTCGAGCGACGTCGAACAGCGCCTTTCGGAGCGACTCCACCTCGCCTTCAAGATGATCTTCACGAGATCGCTTCCGCAGTTGTTTTAGCTAGGAGAGATAGCCCCTTGCCATAACTTTGACCTCCGATAGCTCTAACATGATTTTGAAGAGGTACTCTCAACTGCTAGAAAGAGCCAGCTTTGCAGCATTCAATTCAGTACGAAGGTGAGAAACCTTAGCTGCTGCACTCGACTCGACCTGAAAAGTGGAGGAATATCAAAAGAAGTCTTCAACACTTGAGGTCACAACCCGAGCAAAAAGAGTTGAACGCTTTGCGAAATTTCGAAACATTCAGCCAAAATGCCAAAAAGGAAATCGTTTCATTAAAAATCTAAGGTTTACACAAAAGCGGTGGCCAGTCCGCAGTTAGGCATTACAAAAAAAAAGGGAAGAAAATGAAAAGAGGCGATTGAGTCAGGGGTCGAACTCATTATCGCTCGGCACGGGGACAATCGCACCCTCGGTGCCCCCCCGTCCTCGGCGTCTTCGCCCTCCTTCCCGGGAGCGAGCTCGGCCAGCGGCAGCTCTTCCTCACCCTCTACGGGTTCGTAGAAGTAGTAGGAGGAGCCATCAAACCCGAGGTTCCGAGCGGCGACATGCTTCAGCACCCGGGCATACGCCTCCTCCATGTTGGTCAACATGTGAGCTTCAGCCTCGTCCCGAACCGCCTGCTCTGCGGCCGCCACCTTCGACACGTGATCGCTCAGGGTCTCCTCCGACGCCTTCAATGCCTTAGATAGCTCCCCTTCGAGTCGAGCCGTCTCCTTTTCCAAATTCTCGACCTTGGAAGCCTCGGTGGCCGAGCTCTTCAGCGCCTCGGCGAGCTTAGCCTCAAGGTCGGCAACTTCGGCCGAGAGCGAAGCGGAACGCACCTCCTTGGCCTCCAGCCGTTTGACCGCCTTTGCACGCTCCGACCGCTCCCGATCGTTCAGAACGGTCATCTTCTTTTCCTTGCTCGCAAACTCCTCGAGCAAGTGGTTGAAGTGGCACAGGGTCTACAAGTGGCACAAGAAAAAACTATCAAATCCGAGCGGAAAAACTTAGAATAACTTTTGAAGAAAACTTCTGATACTCACCGACATGGTGTTCCGAGATATCTGCATGGCTTCATTGCCTACGGAACCCACCTTTAGCGCCGCTCTGTCTTTTGGGGTTGGCAGGTGCTTCAACGCCTGCATGCAAATGTTCCCGTCTCCAAGGAACCCGTCCACCTTCATCACCCGCCAGTCGGGGATGAAGAGAAGCTTGTGCTCCTTGGTCAGGATCTTCTCGGCCTCGGCAATGAGAGGCGAAACCTCGAGAGCCAAGGCCGCGCTCACGTTGAACGCCCCAGTTGACGACCCAGGAGCGTCCGTTCGGGCAGTCTGAGCCGGTGCATCCGAGGCAGCTGTAGCCGACGTCTCCACAAGGCCTTAAGCGGGCTCGACCGGAGGTGCCTCAAAGACCTGCTGCACAACAGTCGGTGAGGCCGAGGGGACTTTCGCAGCTCGGCCACCCTGAGGCCCGACCACAGTCCTCTTCCTCTTTTTCGACTCCTGCTCCTTCGCAGCACGAGACTTAGCCATCAGTCCTTTGTAATCCATACCGGAGACCTCTGAAAAAACCGAACAAAGGGAGTTAGAAAATTTTAAATAAAAGACAAAGCTGAAGCAAGAAAAGAAGAGAAAAGCGTACTAGGGTCGATCGGACTGAGACCCCCACGAAACAGGACCTCCTCGGTGATGTCTTTCCAACTAAGGGTCAGAAGACCAAGGAGCTTCTCCGCCACCTCCTCCTCCTCTTTAGTAAGCACGGGCTCCTTCTTCGCCCTCTTCGGGACGCCGATCGTCCACTTCGTCTGAAAGACCCACGGCTCGGGGGCACGAATGAGGAAATACTTCTCTTTCCAGTGCTTGATCGAGTCCGGGTTCTCGATCAGTTTCATGCCCTTCCTCGGCGACAGGTAGTACCTCTCCTCCGTCTTGCTCATCTGGCAGATGCGGTAGAGGCTCTGAAGCATGACCATCTCCGGTTGCACACCGATCACTTGGCACTGGAGGATGGAGGCGATCACGTGTCGCCACGTGTTCGGCATGAACTAAGCAGGACTCAGGCCAAACCACAGCAGCACCTCGTTTACGAAAGGGTGCAGTGGCAGCCGAAGTCCGGCGTTCAGGGCGTCATACGGGAAGATGCAGGTATCAGCTGAAGTGGGTGTACACTCTCGGACGCCGGGACCGGGGAGTAGAAGAGCGTATTCTTTGGGGATTCGGAACCCACTCCTGATCCGATGCAAGTCCGCCTCGGTCAGGATTGAGGAGATCTCATCCACCTCGGAAGGGTCCTCGGATCATTCTCCTCGTATGACGGGGCCATGCCCTGCGTCACCTTCTCCAACAAATCTTCAAGGTAACTCCGCACCCCCCCCCCCCGACGCTGGATAAGGTGGACGGGTGCCGACCCAATTCTCCTGCCGTCTTCGGATGCTCGACTATCGTCGTCACCCGTTCGGCTCGGCAATCTCCTTCCCCTTATCGGACCTAACCATCACCGCTCGGTCGACGTCTGGGTCTGAGGTGGGGGTCTCATCCACAGAAGAAAACTTAACCATTTTCGAAGGATAAGGCGAGACACTAACCTTGAAGTGACGTGGGCGGCCGGAAAGATCGCCAAAATCTGAGAACACCTTGTCGCGACAGCTAGTAGCGCCACCCAAGAGCGAAAACTCCGCTAGCAGAAAGTAAAAGTGAGAGTAAAAATGAAAAGTGAAGAATGAGGTAAAATGATAGGGGGGTGAAGACTTATAGTAAAAGAAACGATGCTTGGGCTTTGTAACGTAAAGACATGAATTTTAGGCCTCTCCTCAAAGCGTTATAAAAGCCCAAACGGCTAAGTAGCAAAGAGCGGAGACCGTTCACGAGGAGTCACGACGGTTCGGCCAGCCGTTCACTCGGCTGCACCTCAATCCCTTTGTCGCCGACGCACCCTACACTGCAACCAAGAAGCACTCTGGTCAGCCAACGATTCCTCGGAAACCGAGCAACTGCCAATCCGAGTTGCGAATTGGAGAAAAATGACTCTCTCCCCAAAATTCGTGCAAGATCTCAATCAGACGGCTCAGATCATGCCACTTCCACAAAACGAAAAGATAGTGTTTTCTCGAGAACTGAGCCTACCTCGAGATCCGTGCCATGATCCGATGGCCCAGATCGCTCCACGTCCCTCGGAACCAAAGTCCGAGCGACTGGTGATCCAAACTATATCACTCGGAAATCGAGCAACTGCCAATCCGAGCTGTGAATTGGAGAAAAACGACTTTCTCCCCAAAATTCGTGCAAGATCTCGATCAGACGGCTCAGATCATGCCACTTTCACAAAATGACAAGATAGTATTTTTCTCTAGAACTGAGCCTACCTCGAGATCCGTACCATGATCCGATGGCCCAGATCGCTCCACGTCCCTCGGAACCAAAGTCCGAGCGACTGGTGATCCGAACTACGCCGCTCGGAATCTGAGCAACTGCCAATCCAAGCTGCACATTTGAAGAAAAATGCAACTGAGCGAATCCAACCATCGGATCGTTGCGAATATCATGCCAAAAATGATGAACGGCTCAGATCGTGCCATGCCGACAAAACGACAAGATAGTGTTTTCTCGAGAACTGTGCCTACCTCGAGATCCGCACCGGGATCCAATGGCTCAGATCACGCCACGTCGCTCGGAATCAGTAATCCGAGCGATCGGTGATCCGAGCTGCTCACACGGAGAAATGGCGCCAAGCTACGTCGCTCGGAATCAGTAATCCGAGCGATCGGTGATCCGAGCTGCTCACACGGAGAAATGGCACCGAGCTACGCCGCTCGGATTCCGAGCAACTAGCAATTCGAGCTGCTCACGCGGAGAAAATGTTGCCGAGCAACTCCAGCCATCCGATCATTCAGAAATTCGCGCCCATACAAGATGGGCGGTCCAGATCACGCCACGTCATCACGCGGTATTAAAAATAGATTTTTATTTATTAAAATAGATTTATTTATTTAAAAATTGTGAAAAAGCGATTAAAAAATCGGGAAAATTAATTAAAAATTCTAAAAAAATAATTACAAATTCGGGGAAACATTTTCGAGCCCCTGAGGAAATAATTATTGCTTAGAATAATTGATTAAGACCCCCGAATGACAAATCAACACATTGCAAGACTAAGTAAAGGAACCGAAAAATAAATAAAAACTAAGAACAGACCAGAGTAGCTCAAGAACAACTTAGAGCACCCAACCGAGCTGGAAAATCACCATACTACCCCACTTTAAGATTCAAAACCTCCCGTTTAGACTCCAATACAACTCCGCGAGCCATTAAAACAGTCAAACTACTCCTCAAAGGCTGATCAAACTCAGTCCTTCGGAAGTGGGGGGCTCGTGATATGGCCAAAAATAGAGTTAAATCGGAGCTGTCCAAATCGGGCACGAACCTTAAAGCCTGAGGGTAAAATGGTAACTTCACCTACAGGTGGATCTGAAGCGGGTACCGGGTCTTCTCTCCAGAAACCCGACAACCCGCGAACGGATCCACCTCAACTGGGTGCGGTTTCCAACCCGCGGCAAACCCGGTCAAACAGGATAGAATTAGGGTTTCTGATTAATCCTAATCAACGGCCCTGATTCGTATCTATCCTTATATGGGGAATTAGGGATTACATTCCTAATCTGTTCCTAGGGATTACATTCCTAATTTGATCCCAAAGGCGGCTATAAATACCCCCCATCCACCACCATTAAGAGGTAATCAATCTTTTTCCAATTTACGCTCTCTCATAATCATTTCTGATTACTGACTTGAGCATCGGAGGGTGCGTCGCCGGGACCAACCCCGGTATCTCGCACTTTTTGCAGGTGAACGGCAGGAGTCAGCGGCCAAACTCGGGTGAGAAGATTTCAGGTTCTTGCTATTCAGTTTCCCTAAGAATCCACAAATACTATCTTTTTACCCCACACCAGATTTAGCGGTAACAGTGTCATATAATATAAATAACTGCATTAAGGATTAAGTGCACAACACTCACGACATCAATAGGATAGTCCCTTTTTAGCTTGTTTGTGATCAAGTTTGTGGTTTGTTAAAGTATTTAAAAATCGTTATACTTTTCGGCATAGCAAGGACGGCCGTGTATAATATTTCGTCGATTGTAAGCAACTGACTTGCCCACAGTTTTATATGCAGGACTTGGAGTTTAAAAGAAGATATAAAGATGAATTTGATGCTAATGATCAATTAAATGTTAAAGTTTTTATAATTGTACATTTATCATTGTTGTATTTTATTTATTCCGCTGCGTGTTAATGTAAAAGACTCTGTTGTAATAAAAGTTTTAAATTCCTTGTAAAATTGTACGAAGTAAAGTGTAAAGATCCTGTGAAACTTTGAATTTAGGCTTATTTGGAATTCGGGGTGTTACAGTAGCCTCCCTTCATTCTCCTACAAACAGCCCCATTTCACACTCACAAGGTGACTGCCTATAAAGAGTATCCTGCCATACCCCACTTTTATATCAAAGCTATGAGAATCATTAACAGGCAAGCTTATCCTAACCCTTTGCAGGCAGCACTGTTTTATCATCCTAAGAGTGGGTACGAGATTTTAATCTCTCAGTGCTCACGTCGATTCAACAAGATTTAGTTGTGACGCCCTGGATCCCCATCATCGGACATCCGTGACACAACCAGAATCTTTGCCTTCAAATGTATCTCAACACAGTAAATAACACGAAAATTTAAAACACTTTTATTGCCATCCGAGTTAATACATCAATAATTACGAATATCAATTATTCGTATCAAGCTGTAAAGTCCCCTCCTTTTGACTCCAAAAACAATTCTTTCAATTTCTATGTCACTTTAAACATAAACTAAGATAGTTATATTTCTAAGAAAATTTTGGCAGAATTTTCCCTGAAATTTCTGCCCCGAAACACAAAAGGCTTACGGAATTCTGCTCTAAATTCTGTAGCTCACATCACAAGCAATTATATCACGGGCTCCCCAGGCCAAAATGAGCAGAATCACACAGGCAATATATATATATGCTCTGGGGCCAAACTTATAATAGAATATTAAATATCAACTAAAAACCATAAATTCCTTTGAAAACATAGTAAGGTTTTTAGAAAATACCTTGTAAAACATACCACAGGGCCCGGTACTCCACAACGAGATGAGTACGGGTCAACTACATAGCATGCCACTCCATACTATACTCATCGTCATCAACCACATACTTATACATCAAAAATACAATTTAAAGCATAAATTTCACTATTCACATAAATAAACCTTAAACAACAATTGTAAAATGAAGCTCCACTCCACAGAATCTACACCTTACCTCTGCACCGCCGAAGACCTATAACAGTAGGGGCCTAGGGTAGTCCAGAGACTCCCTAACCCCCAAACACTAAGGGGTTATCCATTTCTGGTGTGAGTATAATTTATTAATAAGCAACTAAATTAAACTTTCTAAGTAAAACAGAACGAACTTACGAATAACAAGATAAACCTAAACATGTAAACATCATAAATGGAAATTCACCTCAAATACTCTCCGAGTCATTTCCTGTATGCATATCCACACCCGCTCACAATATACTTATATTTAGTTTGGAAATCGTTTCCAAATTAGTTGCTTAAGGCCCATCACTCTACGCCTTATGCAAATATTCCTATAGCTTTATTCTCCCATAAAGCCTTACATTCACAAATACTCTACTCTCACATAAACTGCACCATGTTTACCATTCATTCGCAATTACAGACTCACGACTTATATTCTTTCCCAATCTCATATCGCATAACATCGCATTCATTCATTTCTTACAGCATATATCATCACGTCTCGCAATACATCACCTTCACACTCATTACACAGTTCAACTATCACACTCACAATTCAGCTTGAATGGAAAATAACGTGTATCCTGATTTTCTAGTGTTCGTGTATGCCATAACCTGAGTCTAATGCAAAATACAGAATATAGAACAGATGCACTTAATCTAATGTCAGCAAGACTCTGGACACACATGCATCCCATACTACATGTGGCCCAGATCAAGCTGTTTCTCCAGTTCAGGAATTTGAACCCTCGCTATGCAAAGCATTCTAATTTGGTCTACTTCCTGTTCCTGATAGTATGACATGGTTGAGGTGGTGAAAATAAAAGAAATAATTCGGGACGCTATCCTGAAGTCACCAATAATTGCTGCGTCGAACCATCCTCGAAAGCTGTGACGAACTTACAGATATACCGCAAGTATATCCATTGCGCAGAAGATCCTTTATGATCCGTTCGTGTCCACCAACATAGAACATGACGACCTCGGAGATCCTAAAATACCCCCGATCTGCCAGGATATCATCATCCCGTTCTTACCATGGTACTTTAGGAATTAACAGTGCAAGATACGCGCCGCAACGCGTGTCCCTAATGACAGGAAGAGACAACCAGTATCACCACTTAGTGCTAACTCTCAGAATGAGTTGGATTATAGGGAATCACCCCTAATACCAATTCGGACTTCGAGCGAAACAATAAAAGAAAATCTAATCAATGCAGTTTATTGAAACAAGATGTTACCAAGTCACACTCGGTGTCGATCAACAATGTCGAGTTTATCCGGTCTGTCAGACAACAATCATTACGGAATCACATCCACTGATTTCCAATACCTTCATAGGTCGGCGACCAAATAATCCCGGGCCGTGACCCTCAGCGAGTGGTCCAACGGCGCCCCAAGGATGCAATACAATTCAAAGGAAGGTAAGCACACACATAACCATCAATTCTTGACCATTGACAGACTCAGGCATCGAGACACCAAACACAACCCGACCAAAGCTATATTCCAACTCACTCACGTCTACCATGAGTACTAAGCACCGGAACTTATCTAAGTTCCAAATGAAAATGTTAATACATCATTAAAACCCGATAGCTCATGATCACCACACTGCGGTATGCAGAGAGCTCCTCATCCATTGTCCGATAAAATAATTCAGAAATAGCAGTAGCTGTGACCCAAACTATGCTCATCGGAGCTCAACTCAATCAGACTTCTAAAAAGGGTAGGGAGGTCCACAGCAATTCATTAGTGGCTACTCCCTCAAATAATTAAGAGCTCAAGTCCCCGAGTCAACTTAAACTTGAAGTTTGGTCTAAACAACAGGTTGCTATCTCGCAATGCCCATAACTTCCAATACACAATACAGACTGGCTTGATACTACCCATTTTGGAAAGATAAAGCATTAGTCTACAACCTTCCAGCTAACCATTTCCTCGAATTCAATCATCTTGATACTATAAGACCTCATATACTCTCAATAGTATATTCTTCTTGCACTCGCTGCCTTTTCCAATATCATAAGGATTTGCTCACTCATCAGAAATTCCCAATCTCGGGTCCTATGGAAAGGTGGGAGTATCTACTTCAACTTCCTAGTTGAATACCTCTTTCAGACTCTCATTCGAATTCTCGAAAACACAAGTTCCATCAGGGGTACAAACCGGGGGAAACTGGTTTTACTTAGCCAATAATGCTTTAACTAAGACTGGATCCGTTCCATCTTTGGAAAATCATAATTCTCAACCTATAAACTGGAATTACACAATTCCAGATGGGTTAGAAGGCTATGACTCCCTACTACGACTCTCTAGTTGGTCAATCTCCTAAATTCTTAACAATAGTTTCCAATTTCTCATCTACACAACTAGTTAACTTGTACTAGGCTGAACATAGCCCACTTTGGAAGTCAATAATAAATCAACCTTGAGTCCAATGCTCATGAAATTTAAGATACTCAATTTACACATATATCATTTCATTGTGTCCCAAAATTCACATTTAGATTCATCTCACACAATGAGCTACGACTCTTCCAATATAGCACACAAATTCAGCCACTCTTTCAACAGAGCGTTTACTACCCTTTACCAAATGAACTCTAGAATTTCTAATACTTGAGAATCATCAAATAAACTCATACCAAAAGCTACTCTCAAAAGTTCATAGTAAGATCATACATATACAATTGGTTAGGACCTTTTGGACTTCGGTCTAAAGCAATCGGCTTCAGCTCTGTCCTTTCAGACCAGCAGCATTCCACAATTTATTTTGAGGTATCAAACGACCTCGATAAGTTATGAAATTTAACCTATAGTTGTGGACACATACAAGAGTGTCCGCACAAATTTTTTGCTCAAAACACCCATGCTACACTAAGATACAAAAACGGAAATACACAACAAATCGTAATTTAAAATTTTCACAATGCACCATGTGCATAAAATAAAAGATATCATGCTCACAAAATATCCCGTGAAGACTCGAAGCGCCAGTACGCATCCAAAGCCGCTAGTATATCCTATCATCAATTTCAAAGCAATTAAAACTCAATTCATCCAAACCAATCACAAAAGCTAATAACACTATTCCAAATATCACACATGCTTTTATTGAACGCCTGGGATACACACGTGCTTTTCACGTAACATTCGAATTCCGACAAGATTCCTATTTTCAAACAATTACTAAAAGCACTCCCAAATTATTCTAATAGTCCAACTACAATTTCTACTAGCATACGAGAACTAATTCATACTTATATAGTTCTCTTTTACAAACCCAAAACCCTAATTTATTAACAACTTACAAATTCTCTAACAACTTGCTAATTTCTCGCATCCACCCTTCCCAACATCTCCTAATCTTCCTACCATACTACTCCTACTCAAAGGAAATTAACCACACTAAATTTCATAGAATAATAAAATCTAGGATTTACCTTTACGAAATCCTTTCGAAAAACGGATACCGCCACGACGTAGAGAACCTTTCTATTAGTCTATCCCTCAATTTAATTTGAAAACCACGGAGAAATGAGGTGGATTTGAGGTGGGGAAGTGATCGACCGATGGGTTCGGCTTGGGTTCTTTTCTGCTGGGAAGGAAACGGGAGAGAAGGAAAATGCAGAAGGAAGGAGGTGGGGTGGGTTTTTATAAAAAGGAAAATAAATAAATAAATAGATAAATATATAGTGTAAGGGAATATTACATACAAGCCCCCAAGTCCCAATATATATCAAATAAGCCCCAAATCACTACTTTAATAATATAAACAATACAAAAATACATTAAAACTACCTCGTAATAATCCTTCAAAATTATAAAATAAAGTAAACAATAAATCTGATATTTCTCAATAACAATCAATTATTATTAGAAAAATGCATAATTGCGTGCAATTCTCAATTGCGCACAGATTACCAGGCAAAATAGTCATATGCTATTTTGCGGGGTATTACATTAGTTGTCCCCTTGAACCTAGATCTTGGGATCTCCAATTTCTAGGTAGGGTATCCATTATGTATCCTCTTTCTTCATAGGCTTTAAACCCATTCCTCTTGATGATCTCACAACTTGCTCTCGTGACAAACCTTTAGTAAATGGATCCGCTAGGTTGTCGGCCAATTTTATATACTCTATAGAGATTTTCCATTAGAGAGCAGTTGTCTAATGGTTTTGTGTAGCCTTCTGATATGACGATACTTACCATTGTACATACAACTCAGTGCCCTTGCTATAGCCGATTGGCTGTCACAGTGTACATATATAGCAGGCACCGATTTTTCCCACATGGGAATATCTCTAAAAAAATTTGAAGTCACTCTACTTCCTCTGCCGCTTTGTCTAAAGCAATAAACTCAGATTTCATGGTGGATCTGGCCTGTAACGTTTGTTTAAAGGATTTCTATGACACAGCTGCACCACTAAGAGTGAAGACATACCCACTTGTGGATTTCGAGTTCTTGGAGTCCGATATCCAGTTGGCATAACTGTAGCCTTCTAGTACTGCTGGATATCTGGTGTAATGAAGCTCATAACTCTGAGTATGTCGCAAGTAGTTCAATACTCTAGTTATTCATTTTCAGTGACTTCTTCCTGGATTACTTGTGTAGCGGCTCAGTACATTTACTGAATGTGTCAGGTCCGGTCTTGTACAATTTGTTAAGTACATAAGACTACCGATTACACGTGCATATTCTAGTTGTGATATGCTGTCACCCGTGTTTTTGAATAAGTGAAGACTGGGATCCACAGGACTTTTGGTAGTCTCATTCGAGTAATTCTTGAACCTTTCAAGTACTTTCTCAGCATAATGAGCTTGAGACAAAGTAATTCTCTCAGACATCCTGAAAACTTTGATTTCTAGTATGACGTCTGCAACTCCCAAATCTTTCATATCAAAATTACCACTAAGTATGCTCTTAGTTTGTTTGATAATGTCATTACCCAATAATGATGCATGTCGTCTACATACAGACACCAGAATGTATCCATTTGGAGTATCTTTGATGTAGATACGCTTATCACATTCATTTATTTTGAAACCATTTGACATCATAATATTGTCAAATTTTGCATGTTACTGCTTAGGAGCTTGTTTCAGTCCGTACAGGGTAGGGTTGGCATTCGGGTCGAACGGGTCGGGCCGGGCCGAACCCACCCGGGTTGGACCATGACTTGGGTGGGCTCGGGCTGGTTTGGCGACTTAACCGGGCCAGGCCCAAAGTTGTATTAGGCGACCCGCCCAACCCGTGAACCCTTTAGGGTCCAACCCGGGTTGGGTCGGGTCGACCCGCGTGTTGGCCCGTTTAGATAGATAGGTTTTTTTTGTTAATATTTTTAGCTTAAAATATTAATAATAATAATACTAATAATACTAATAAACATTAAAAATCGTAATAATAATAATCAGATTGAAAGAGTGAAATTGGCAAAAAAATATTGAAATATTATTCATATGAATTTAAGTTATACAATTTTCACAATTTCTAATGAAATGAAGAATTCAATTCACAAATATGTTTTATACACTAACATATTTCTTATATACAATTTTAATTGACTCCAGTTTTTTCTAATTTAACATAACAAGCAAAGATATAGTACAATTTCCAATGTATCGGTCGAGTTGCTATTACAAGCAAAGCTATTGTTGTTGTTCTTCTTCTTCTTCTTCTTCCGGCGAGTTGCTCCCACTTGTGGGCGTTGATAGTGCTTTTCCTTGTGTCCTATCTTCAGCCTTCAACCAGTCTTCTGTGCAAACGAGCATCTCTAACATGTAGGGCTTCAAGTGATTCTTGTAATCAGTTAGAACTCTGCCACTTGAAAAAAATGCACTTTTAGAAGCAACTGTAGAGACAGGAGGAGTTAGTAAATCTTTAGCCATAATTGACAGAATACTAAAAATGTGTTCATGGTCTTTCCACCATTGTAAAATATCTAGTGGAGAAGAAGGCTCAGAATCTTGTTGGTTATACCAATTTAATTCATTTGGTTGATTAGTCCTAGGTTTTTTTGATTGAATTTGTTCAAGTAAATTAAATATTCTATCATCAAATTTACTCTTACCCTTACCTTTAGAAGTATCAGAAGAAGAACTAACTACAGAACTTGTATTACTAGAAGCAAAACGTCTATCATAATAATCATACAAGTTATTTAATGTAGATTCAAACTGAACTAAAAAAGTAGCGCAATCAATTACTAATTCTACATTTTCCTTAAGTAATGCAAAAAAAATTTCAATTAAACTCTTCGTACCTTCTAATTTGATACGAGGATCCATAACGGTAGCAACACAAATCAACATAGGAGGAGGAAAATAATACTTCAAAAAAAATTTGTATGCAGGTTTTACAATCACACCAACATTGGGATCATTTAACATTTCGTTAAATTTTTGTATCATGCTAACTAATGAAATAAAAATGCTACTAGAAGTAGATTCATATGTTTTTGAAAATTTTAAAGTTGCGGTTTTAAACGGTTCTAAAAATTTCAACAAAGCTTCGGCATAATACCAATCGGTGGGAGTCATTTCAAAATTTGGTAAATGCTTTATATTCGGTAACAACATGTAGTAAATCAAAAGTAGAATTCCAACAGTGTCTAACATCCTTTGGAAATCTTCTAAAAGGTATATTTTTAAGCCTACACCAAGCTTTCCATTCTTGTAATGCGCTTGGACTTAATGCAATGAAATGTACACAATTTCTAATTTTAACTATATATGGATCGGCTATTTTTAATACATCTTGAACACATAAATTTATAATATGACATACACATCTAACATGAAAAATATTATCAGATGGAGGGTTTAATACGGATTTTAAAATAGTAATTGCTACATTGTTGTTAGATGCATTATCAAAACTAATACACATAATTTTATCGCGAAAATGAAAAATATCACAAATTTCTAAAATACGGTTTGCTATTTCAGTGCCACTATGGGGATACGGCAACGCCGCAAGTGATATGATTCTTTTTTGAAGAATCCAATCATTATCGATCCAATGACAGGTTATTCCCATCATTGGAATATTGTTGACACCCGTCCAACAATCCGAAGTTAAACTAACTCTACAAGTTAAACTCCATAAAATTGCAATCAAAGCGTCCTTCATTTCGATGTACATTTTAAAACAATCTGATTTGCAAGTATTTCTCGGAATTCTTCTAAAATGAGGGTTTATGGCCGTTTGGTTAAAATTTTCCAAGTCCCTACTCTCGGGATAGAAAAATGGTAACTCTTCCTTTATGACTAATCGGGCCATTTCCCGATGAAAAAGATCGGGATCATAAGGGTGGCTATCAACTAGACTGGTCCTAGGGTTGATTTTTTGTTGGCCTTGTAGGTCAGCAAGAAGGTCTTTATGGTTATGTTGGATGTGTCTACTAATTGTACCGGTGCTGTCACCCCTCTTGAATTTGTATGTTTAGAACATGTTTTACAAACTTTCAAACCTATACCCGGAGTTTGTTCGTCAGGAATATAATTGTAAAACTTATGCCAATCACTAGTTTCTCCTCTACTTTTCCTACTACTACGGGGTTGTGTAGTTTCGGTTGGTTGTTGTTGTTGTTCTTCTTCTTCTAATTACATGTTACCTACAAACTCGTCGTGTGCACCCCATTGTTGGGTAGGAGGATCATGGTACTCTTGGGTGGGCTCACTAATTGGGACAATTGGTGGCCTACGGAAAGAGGAGGAGGAATCTTGCCCGCTACGACCGCTACCGCGTGATCTAGACATAATGTAGTAATGTACTAATGTATGTAAAAAAAACTACACAATGTAGGAACGGTGAATTATTAAAAAAATCTAAAAAATAAAAGGGTTGAGATAGAGAAGATCAAAAAACCAACAATAATTATAACTACAACACAGAAATAAAATAACGAGAGAGGTATGAAATTTTGATACTGTTCACCGTAGATAAACTTATATAAAGTAAATCGTGAAAATAAGAATAGAATTAGAACTAGAAATAAGCAATTCCGAAATTGAAGATTTGAGGAGAGCTTGAAGGAGAATTGACGACTTGATCACTTGGAGTTGGACGAGAGTTGAAAAGTTGAAGACGTTGAATTTTGATTTCGATACGATCGAAAATTGATCGTGTATATGCCTTGTTGAAGACTTGCTTGTTGAATACTTCAATTGTTGAAAAATTCCTTAGAAATGAGTTATAATAGTATAGAGAGTAAGAGTAAGGTGTGATTTTTTTTGGGGATTGTGGGGGGGGTATTTATAGGCTAAAAATGTAAAAAAAACAAAACAAAAAAACAAAAAAAAAACAAAAAAACGACTAGGAAGAGAGCCGTTCGGCTCTGTTGTACAGTAACCCCCCCTAACGTTCCGCTGACCCGCGGGTCAACGGTCGGCCCGTAACGGGTCGAACGTTCGACCCGTACGTGTCCAACGGGTCGTAACCCGCAGGTCGACCCGCGAGTTGGCGGCGGGTTGAGCTTTTCTTAACGGGTTCGCGGGCCGGGTTATCCGGGTTGGATTCGCATTTTTGGCAACCCGGATCGACCCGTTACTGTACACGGGTTCGACCCGAACCCGCCAAACCCTTAACCGGGCCGGGTTCAACGGGCGGATCGTGGGCGGGTCACCGGTTGACCCGGCCCACTTGCCATTCCTAGTACAGGGATAGGGATTTTACAAGCCTGCACACCTTATTTTCCTGTCCCGGAAATACGTAACCCTCAGGTTATTTCATGTATATTTCTTCTTCTAAATACCCATTTCGAAATGCAGTTTTAACATCCATTTGATGCATTTCCAGGTTACGTAGAGCTGCAATAGCTATCAACATTCTTATAGAAGTTATTCTTGTAACCGGGGAATATGTATCAAAAAAGTCTAGGCCTTCCTTTTGCCTAAATCCTTATACCACAAGTCTCGCCTTATGTTTCTCTATCGAACCATCTGGTTTCAATTTTTGTTTGAAAATCTATTTGTATCCTAGAGCTTTACATCCAGAAGGCAAATGACCAACTCCCATGTATGATTTTGCATAATGGAGTCTATTTCACTTTTGATTGCTTCCTTCCACATAGGAGCATCAGGCATAAACATGGCTTTCTTGAAAGTTCTTGGCTCATTCTCTAACAGAAAGGCCGTTACAAAGTCAAGACCAAATGATTTTGATGTTCTATCCCGTTTACTTCTTCTAGGCTCATCATTATCATGTTCTGGTTCATCAACCGAAGTACTTGCATTCCCTTGTTCACGTGTACATTTGGAAAACGTAGTATCCTTGCACGGAAACACGTGTTCAAAGAAGAAAGCATTCCTTGATTCCATTATTATATTCACATGGATATCCGGTATATCTAATTTATATACCAAGAACCGATATGCACTACTATTGTGTGCATAGCCTATGAATATGTAATCAATCGTCTTAGGTCCTATGGTGACCAGTTTTGGATTAGGTACTGCCACTTTTGCTAGACACCCCTACACTTTGAGGTATTTATACGAAGGTACGTTACCTTTTCACCGTTCGTATGGTGTCTTGCCAGTTTTCTTGTGAGGTATTTTATTGAGAATGTAGTTGGCAGTCAGCAATGCTTCCCCCCACATATTTTGGGGTAAGCCAGAATTCAACAACAAGGCATTCATCATCTCCTTTAGAGTTCGGTTCTTGCGCTCGGCAGTACCGTTTGATTCAGGTGAGTAAGGAGCAGTTGTCTGATAAACTATTCCATATTCAGAGCAGAACATATTAAATGGTACATCATATTCTCCTCCTCTATCACTCCTAATGATTTTAATCGTTTTGCCAAGTTGATTCTCAACCTCAAGCTTATGTTCTTTGAATTTATCCAAAGCCTCATTTTTGCTATGTAACAAGTATACATAACAGAATTTTGTGCAATCGTCTATGAATGTCACAAAGTACTTTTTGCCACCTCTGATTTGCACGTATTTTAAATCACACAGATCTGTGAGAATTAGATCTAGAGTTTCTTTGTTTCTTTCTACAGAACGTGATGGAGTTTTAGTGAGTTTAGCCTCCGTGCAAACTTTATATTTTTTGGAGTTTTCTACCTTAAATTTTGGTAGCAAATTCATGTTAATTAATCTACGCATAGAAATGATATTAACATGGCCTAGTCTTTCATGCCAAACAGAAGAAGACTCAACAACATAGGCAATAGGAATAATTTCATTAACTTTGGGAACAACAGGAACAATAATTTTAGGGATGACTGTTATTACATTAAACTTGAACAGTCCATTCTTTACATATCCTTTATCCAAGTACACCCCATTTTTAGACAATACAAAATTATCAGAAGCAAGAACAACCTTAAATCCATTCTTGCTTAGCAAAGATCCTGATACCAAGTTCTTTCTAATATCTGGAACATGCAACACATTTGTGAGTGTTAGTTCCTTGCCCGAAGTCATTTTCAGCACTATCTTCCCCGTTCCTACAATTTTGGAGGTGGAAGAATTACCCATGAACAGCTGTTCATCCTTGTTGCACTTCTGGTATGAAGTGAACATCTCCTTGTCCGAGCAGATGTGCTTGGTGACCCCAGTGTCGTACCACCACTCTCGAGGATTGCTCCCCACCAGATTCACCTCTGATACAATAGCACAGAGGTCCAGGTCAGAGAGACCGGTGGACAAGTTCTCAGCTATGTGTGCATGGGATCTGTCATTTCCTTTTGCCTATCCAGTTCCAGCACGGTTGTTTTCCTTTCTACGGCATTCAGAAATTCTGTAGCCCAGCTTACCACTTATGACATTTTCCATCAAACATCTTTGCTGCCGGTTTTTTGTTCGAGGTATGTGGCAAGAGCTTTCTCTTTTTTCCTTTCTATTCATGCTCCACCATGTTTGCCTTCTTTATGGACTGATTTTCATAAGACCTGTCAGCCTTGCAATTCTCTTCTTCGATACGCAACCTGACAATGAGGTCTTCAAGCGACATCTCCTATCGCTTTTGCTTGAGGTAGTTATTGAAGTCTTTCCATCCAGGTGGAAGCTTCTTGATGAACACTGCAACCTGAAATGGTTCGCACAGTGTCATGTTCTCTGCAGCGATTTCATGCATTATCACCTGCAGTTTCTGGATTTGACTAACAACAATTTTAGAGCCAACCATTTTGTAGTCCAAAAATTTGCCGACTACAAACTTCTTGGACCCGGCGTCTTCTGTTTTGTACTTCTTTTTCAAAGACCCCCACAGGAGTTTGGATGTCTTGAAGACACAGTAGACGTTGTACAACGGGTCTACCAAGCCATTCAGAATGTAGTTTCTGCAGAGATAGTCACCCTGAGTCCATGCATCAACCGCAGCAACAGAGTGTGCATCCATTGGTACCAGTATAGGGGCAGATTCAGTGAGAATCCTGTCCAGCTTCAAGGTGGTCAGGTAGAACTGCATCTTCCCCTGCCACTTCTTGTAATTAACCAGACCAGACCAAACCGAGCTGGGGCCGGTGCCGGGGCCGGAGCCGGAGCCGGAGCCGGGCCGGGTCGGGCACGCGCGCGCGTGTGTTTGTCATTTTGGCTAAGTCCTCTCTCCACTACACATTAGTGGTAACCCCCGGGCCATACTCTTTAGTCCAATTTTTTAGTATATATACTAGAAAAAGCTTTCCCCATTTTAAATATGGGACTATCCATTTTCTCCAAATATCCAAGTTAGTACATATCGAGTACTCAACTTTGAACCAACATTTCTCATTCATACGGAATTTTTTTTGGCATATGAGTACATACGGAATACTACTCGACGAGAGAAACATGATCCAATCAATTTCCGGCGCCTCTGGTGGCCGGAGTCCACCGGAATCCGGCCCGGAAAATCTGCATAAACGTTTTCCAATAGTATCGATAATAGTATAGTATACCATAACAAAAAATGTGATTACGATATATAGGAAAAAACTTCAATTGAAAAATATTTCTACACTGTGTAATATTTTATCAAGGACCTCATATATGTCACAACTCTAACACCCAATCGGGTTTCATCAAGGACCGCTATATCCTCGATAGTGTTGCCTCGGCTCAAGAGATCATCTCCCACTGTCACAACTCTAACACCGAGGGTATCCTTCTCAAACTTGATTTCCAAAGAGCTTACGACAACGTTAGCTGGGATTTCCTGTTTCAAATTCTTATTAATAGGGGCTTCCGTCCCAAATGGATTGCGTGGATAAAATCCAATCTCTACTCAGGAACCTCTTCCATCATTATCAATGGATTTGAGGGTCACAAATTTAAAATTAAATGTGGTCTCCGCCAAGGAGATCCACTTTCGTCCCTTCTATTTAGTCTCGTTGCAGATGTTTTTAGTAAACTTCTTCGCAATGCTTGGGAAGCTCAGATCATTGAAGGCCTAGGGAAATCGAGCCTTTTTCAAGGTGTGCTGAATTTGCAATACGCTTATGATACGATCATTTTCGCAAAACCTAATTCTCATACTCTCCGAAACCTAAAACTTCTTCTGTACTGTTTTGAATTAGCCTCGGGCCTATCGATCAATTTCCAAAAATCTTCGGTTCTCTGGCTTGGAGGCTCTCCCAATCGCCAGAATGAGATTTCCAACTTCTTTAACTGTCCTATTGCCTCCTTCCCCATAATGTATTTGGGCATTCCCCTACGATGGGGTAAGCTGCATAAAGCTGATTGGTTACCCATGGTGGAATTCAGGCTTAACATGTGGTCTGGGAAACTCCTTTCCCTTGGTGGTAGACTTATCCTCCTTAACTCGGTTCTCTCCTCTATCCCCCTTTATATGATGTCGTTCTATTATGTCCCCTCTCGGGTCATCAAGCGGATAGATCAAATTAGAAGTAACTTTTTCTGGTCTGGATCCTTCATTCTCAAGCCCAGATCACACCTTAGCAATTGGAAATTGGTCTGCTCCTCCAAAGAGACAGGGGGTTTGGGGGTGTTGAACCTCAGACACCAAAATATTGCTTTGTTGGGTAAATGGCTATGAAGATGCTTAAAATTTGATCACATTCCTTAGATCCAAAGTATCAAGGTGAATTGCTTTTCCTCTAGACAATTGTGGGAATTCCCTCCCAGTATTCACTGTAACGCCTCCTCGTTCTGGAGGGGGGTTTGGAAAGTAGCCGCAGCGTTCCAATGCGGCATCCTCTATGTCTGTTTTGACGAATCCATGACCAAATTCTGGTCCGATCTCTAGATTGGTAACATCAAACTTGCCGCTGTTTTCCCAGCGCTTTTCCGCCTGGCCTTCAATCTCCTAGCTACGGTGGCAGAGTCTTTCACCCTTATTAACTCGCAAAGGCATTGGATCATCCCATTCTCGGCTGATATTCCTTCACACCTTACTCCTGAACTTAACGACCTCCTATTTTCCCTTAACCATTTCGTTTGGCACCCGAAAGAAGATTTTAGCTGGCGTTGGAACTCGGTGGGGACTTTCACTGTGAAATCTTTTTATAATTTTCTGAACTTTCGAGGCATCCACTCCCCTTTCGTCGAATTCATTTGGAGCACCTGTGCCCCTCTGAAGGTTAAAATAGTCTCTTGGCTCGCCCTCAACAACAAACTTCTCACTGTCGAAATCCTCAACAAAAGGAATTTGGCACGGGGACAGATGTGCCCCCTTTGCTCTAATAATTTTGAGGCCGTAGATCACCTGTTTGTCGGATGTGACCTTATTCGCCCCTTGTGGAAAATTAGTTCTCTAGCCTGGGAAGTCTCTTTGATCCCTCCCAACTTATCCTCTACTTGGTCTTTGACTTCCACGAATAAA
This sequence comes from Hemerocallis citrina, assembly GCA_017893485.1. Lineage (NCBI taxonomy): Eukaryota > Viridiplantae > Streptophyta > Magnoliopsida > Asparagales > Asphodelaceae > Hemerocallis > Hemerocallis citrina. The sequence goes on along the minus strand of CM030359.1, from coordinate 443,193,166 downwards.
AGATACCGCAAATCTTGGTATCTATCAGTTCAAATTATTATTTGGATCCATGGTTGGAAAGAAATAAGAGGTTATTCAAGCACAGCACATCCCCAATTTCTACTATCATTGATGATTTTATATTTCTTTTTAATTTCTGGTCTTCAACATTAAAAACTGAAGATATAGATTCTCTTTACAATCGTAGACTAGACGACTCTTTACATTGTCTCCGTAATCTTGATGCTTTATAATTTTCTTTGCTTCTGCGATTAATTATAGTATCTGGCTTGTGTCGCAGGGCTTAAGAAGTTGTTGGTTTCCCTCCAGTTGGTTGCTGCTTCAATGTGTTCCTTAAGTCTAGTGTTGCCTCTCCCATACTTAAGGCGCAGTGGAGGTTTTTGTTGTTTCTTTTGGTTTCCTCGGATCTCTGATCCTCTTACTGTGATGCTCTAGTTACACTAGCTTGTTTATAAGCAGGAGATTATTTTGGTTTGGTTTATTCCTTCTGTGGTTCTACTGGATGCTGTTAACCTAATGCATCTTTAGCCCAGCACTTTAGCTATTTTTGGTGTTTAATTACTCAGAAGGAATGACTATATTGTTCTCTCTATGGTGCATTTTCTTTGTGCGTACTGACCTTCTTGTTCTTCCTGTATACTATATTTTGGCTCCTTGAGCTTTTTGAGAGAGAGGAGGCATCAGCGACTCTCTGTTTCTTAGTTCGCCGAGTTTGGAGGAGCATGTCTCTTTGCACCTTTTATTGTTTGTGGTAACCATGGTTGTTTCCTCCACCCCTCTTTTTTATGGATGTTTCTTGACATTATTCTCTTTATTTGCCACCTTGGGGTGATTTGGTTTATTTGAAGGCCTTCGGCCAGTATTCAGGGGAAGTGCCTTAGTTGTATGTTTGGGCATCAGACAGGTTGCTTGTGCCCCTCCCGGCGACGGTAGCCTATTGTCCTGTTGCCCATGTCGACTTGATTTTGTTGCCTGGCTCCGGGTGCATCTGTCTCTTCATTTGTCCTACAGGGGATTCCGCTACAGTTGAGATGTCCTAATAGCTATTCTCGAACGATGTCGAATGCATTACTATTTTCTCCTGTAGACCGGATCAGGGCTCCTGGCTTCTTCTGGGCATTCCCTTGGCTGTCGAAGGTCTCTCCATCGCAGGAGGGACGAGGGAGGGAGGGCGTCCCTACTTCCGCGCCTCTTGTCTCCGGCTGTTGGCTGTTGGCCAGCTCGCAGTTTGGTTTTCCTAGCTGTTGGGTGTTTGTAGCCTTTGTATTTAACTCTTGATGTTTTTCAGCCATTGTTGGCTCACTGTTTCTAGCCCTGTTTATTTCGGTTTTACACCTTGTGAAACTCTTTGTACTGATTTTGATTAATATTATTGCTTATCTGGCTGGAGTCGTAAGACTCTATCCGTTTCATCAAAAAAAATATTTCTACACATAGGTATGTATATACATATACATATATATATCTCTAATATTATAGTGGGAGAAGGCCTTAGTGTCATTTGTCATTTTTTCATTCTATCAACATGTGCAACGCATGTACATAACTAATATAAAGAAGATTTTCAGTTCAAATTCTCCCTACATTAGAGTTTTTATTTTTATTTTTTAAAATTATTAAAATGTACATCGCACGTGTAAATTACTAGTACCTGTAGAGAGAAGGACTTCATTCTAAAGTCATAACTCAGCATGGTCTTTTTTAAATAACTATTTCACCTAATACTTTAATCATAGAATAGGACTAGATATGGAGGAACAAAGTCTTTTAAAATAATTATTTCACCTAATACTTTAATCATAGAATAGGATTAGATATAGAGAAACAAAGTCTTTTTTAAATAATTATTTCACCTAATACTTTAATAATAGAATATGACTTGACTAGATATCGAGGAACAAAGTCTTTTTAAAATAATCAATTCACCTAATATTTTAAATATTACAAATATTGCAACCCACACATGCATGTATTCTCTCTATAAATACTCTTATACCTTATGAGGATTACTTTCAAGTGTATTTCCTGTTGAAAAATAATTTATGTGGACTCACATATATAACTAAATGTATAATTGCTATTCTAAAATCTAACCCAAATTAAAGTGATCTAATCAAGATTAAGTAATGGGTTAAAAGTATATAATTTAAAGTGTGATATAACACGTGTAGAGACTTTAAAGTATATTTATCATTTTGAGATGGGCAAAATTGAAAATCAATAATTATCAATTAGGGTTATGGTCTCCTATATATACGTATCTTCTTATTCCATCTGTCATCCCATCAACAGAAGAATAGAGAGACGGCCTCTCATAGAAGTGCGTATCATATAGGAAGATCCAAACCCTCTGCGCAATCTCCATCAATGGCTTCAGGTTAGTGCTTCCGTTTTTAATGTTTTTCTTCTTTTGATTTAGCAAAGATCTATAGTTTCATGATTTATGATTTTATATTAAAGCACTTTTGCAAAATGATTAAGATCTAGATTCATGGAAACAGGTTTTAGATTGTTATTAATGTTTTTATGCATGTTCTTAACTAATTTAGATTTCTCTTTTTCTTTAAACTCAAATTAAGATGATAATTGTCACCATGTTTTCTTAATGAGAAATAATGAAAGAAGAGTAGTTAATTTAACTTAGGTTACCAAAGAATATTTTATGACTTTCCCTCTTTGACTATTGTATGCACCAAATTTGAGGGCTACAGAGACCAGAAGGAGATGGGCCAGCGAACATAGCAGATGGATCGGTTGAGATGTTCCAGCTTCAAAAGTGTAAGAAGTACAAGGTTTCCTTAAACGTCGGAGTGAACACACGAATTACCGGATATGTCAAAATACCAGATGGTAACTGGGATACAAACACCAATAATGCCGACATGACGGAGGTTACAACCGTTGACTTTGTAGCTACAGAATCCGGGAAGGTGGAGTATAAATTTGAAGCTACAGAATCCGGTAAAGCCGTCCTCCTCGGCAAAGGCATCACATTCTTTGGACCTTCTCTGAAATGACATTTCTGAAAAGAAAATGCGATTTTTTTTTTTTAAATGAAGAAAAGAAGTCCAAGGAGATAAAAGAAATTGATGAGTAATACGAAAAGTGATGACAACCGGGCCGAGTTGATCCGCGATCCACCAACTTTAACCCAGCCTGCAATTAAGCAGTTGAGATCCGGGTCGATACCAAAAAAATAAGTAACACATCGAAATTTGTAATTTGCTTCATACAGCCGTTGGTACTCTCTAAATGATAAGTTCGTAGTCTAATACTTGGTTCGACGCAACTCTTGCTACTCGCAAACGAGTAAGTACAAAGCGTCCCCCCATTCGGAACTGCTCCTACAACTGTTGGCAAATACAAATGTTAGCAAAGCACACGAGTTCACAAAACGAGTATTATTTCATTAAAGCTTTGAGACAAGTCTAATTACAGACAACCGACTAAACTTTACATCGAGATTCTAAACTTGTGAAACCAAAATTACAAGATTACAGAAAGCTACTTCAGCACCTCCTAGAGGCGGGGATACTTCGGTTAAGAGAAACTCGGGTGCGACGAATGTTGTACTGCCTATGCTTGCCTCGGCAGATGTTCTTAGGCCGGCGAGCTGAGATGCATTGTCAGCACCTGACCTAACAGTGGCCCCAACAGAGGCTCCGCTCGACGAAGCTGCCACGCCGCTCTGCACATCTCCGGGGTCCGATGTACAGGGGGCGAGTGAAGCGCGAGCTTGCAGAACGTCATCCCCTATTATACTCTTCACGAGTGCAAGACGTAGTTCTGACAGTACTTTCCTCGGATTGCGATCAAAGACGAGCAATTTCTGTCTCGAGCTCAACAATTCGTTCCTTAAGCGAGTCGTCCGTCACCTTTATTTTGAAGCGCGACATTCGCACCTAGCCTGCATCACGAGAGCTATCAGCGATTGTCTGCCGAAGATGAGCAACCTCCATGCACTTGTCAACCGTGACCTTCTTCAGCTCGTCCCACTCTGTTGTCACCTTGGTCAGAGAATGTCGGAGGCGCCTAAGTCTCAAGCCGAGATTGAAAGCCGCCGACGAACCCACATCATCGCCTACGGGGGTCGGCTCGCTGAGCCTCTCTTCTAGTCTCATGATCTCGAGGTCTCGACGGGCTAAGACCAATCTCAGGCGATTCTACTTGCATTCCGCTTTGCGAAGCTCCCACTGTACTTCACGAAGCCGCTCTCGGCTCCTAGTAAGGCCCAACTTTGTCGCCCCTAGACCACCCTCGGGACGAGCCTCCTCGGCCACACGAGGCACTTCGGCGAGTGGCATCACTTCGAATCTGAAAAGGCCAAGTCTAACTGCAATGAACACTTAGCCAAAAACGTCAAGCAAATTGAAGTAAACACTTGGCCAAAATTTCAAGCAAATCATTATGAACACTTAGCCAAAATTTCAAGCAAATCGTTGTGGACACTGAGCCAAAATTTCAAAAAGTTTTTCATTTCATTGAAGTTCAGAAAGATACATGTGGTGGCCAGTCCGTGATTAGGTGATACATTGCTTATCTAAAATTTAAAAAAATTACAAGTCAAGGCCCAACCTCTTTGCCGTGGCCGCTCGTCGCTACAGGGTCAGACTTCTCCGGAGCGGCGACGATCGCTAAGGGCGTAACCTCAGAGCCAGGCACGTGGCCGACGACCTCGACTTCGGCATCCGCGTCGTCATCCCCTTCCTCGTCCTCGTCTAATTCTTCGTCGAAGCCCGGGACATGGTCGAGAAGAGGCGCCACCCGGAGCAGTCGACCTCGGAGAAACGTTCTGTCACTTGCTCGATGGCGCGGGCGCAAGCCTTAGCCATATTAGCCGCAAGGAACCCTTGAGCCTTCTCCATGGTCGCGGCCTCGGCCTCTTTTGCGGAAGCGACCTTGGCAGCTTCGACAGCTTCTTCTTACTGCTTCACCGCCGACTCCTTTTGTCGAAGTAGATCGGCCTCAAGCTTCTTCATGAGGCCATCAAGGTACTCCATCCTCATCGTCTTCCCGTCCGCTTCGACCCTCAGCTTGTCGAGCTCATTGGCGATCAGAGCTTTTTCCGCCCGAGCTCTGTCCACCTCCTTCTTCAGCTCCTTTTCAAGTTTGGTTATCTTCTCCATAAGATGACCAAAGTGACAGATAATCTGCGTAAGGAAAATAAGTTAGCATGAAAACCAAGAAAAAACAAGTATGCAACTAGCAAAACTGCACTACTTACCGACACTACTGCTTGAGCGATCTCGAGGGTGTCGTCCCCAACTCCGCCGGCATCCATGGCGGCGTGATCCTTTGTCGTCGCTAGATGCTTGAAGTCCTCCATGCTTGATGACGAGTTGCCGAGGAACCCATCGAACTTCCGCACCTGCCAGTCCGGGACAAAAATCTTCTTGTGCTCCTCGGTCAGGAACACTTCGACCTCGGTCGTCAGCGGAGCCGCCTCCATCCCCAAAGCGGCCGCCATTGGGAACTTGCCTGCCTCAGTTGAGGCCAAAGCAGCTGCCGTCGTCGTCACCCTTGGGGCCACAGTGGCCGACGCCGATGCTTCTTCGACGGCACTGGCGACCGTCTTCGTCCTCGGGGAAGTCACCTTCGAGATGACCCTCTTCTGCTTCCTCGGAGCCTTGCTGCTGAGGGCCGCCCTCTAAGCCATCACGGTTTCGTAGTCCATGGTTTTTGCACCAGAAAAAAAAGTGTGATTAAACGCAAGTAAAAACCGACCAAAAAAAAAAAACAAAAGGGAAAAACCGCATACTAGGGTCTATGCGGCTGAGCCCCCCCCCCCCTTCCTGTAGAGCGCCTCCTCTGTCAGGTCCCTCCAATCGAACTTCGGTCGGTCGAGGAGAACCTGAACCATTTCTTCTTCGTTGGGGTAAAGTACCGGCAGATCCTTCACCCTCTTCATCACTTCTTCAATCCAATCCGAAGGGATGCACCACAGTTCACGACTCCGGATGATGAAATACTTTTCTTGGCAATGCTTTATCGAGTCAGGACAGCGGATGAGCCGAGCACCATGCCTCGGAGCTAGGTAGAACCTGAACTCCGACTTCTGCTGCTGGTGAAGCCGGTATAATGTCCGAAGCACCCTTAGATCCGGCTCGATCTCTGCCGCCTAGAAATGGAGGATGAACCCGTTGATCACCCTCCACCCATTTGGCATGAGCTGAATTGGGCTGATCCCGAACCACCGTAGGACTTGGATGGTGAAGGGGTGGAGTGGCAGCCGCGCCCCGACAATGAAGGCATCGACTCGCCAGAAGCACATATCCACCGGTATCGGTGAATTGGTCCTCACTCCAGTACTAGGTAGCATCAGCTCGAACTCCTCGGGAATCTGAAAACACCCCCCCGAATCGCCACTAGGTCTGCCTCGTTGAGGATGGAGATGGTGTCGTCGACTTCCGAAGTCTCCCTCGCGGCGTTCTCCTCAAAATGTGATTGGAGGAAATTCTGGCTCGTCCTTATCTTGAGGAGGTGATTATAACCACCCCTATCCAGCCTCACTGGGAAGTAGGGATTCACTCTTATCCTAAAAGTGATCTCCACGGCGACTATAAATATCCCCCTACCTCCTACTGTCACAGGTGATCACTCTTTGTGCACTTAAGCTCTTTCCTATTACTTTTTCTGGTATTGACAAGAGCGTCGGAGGGTTCATCGCCGGGATCCATCCCAGTGTTTCGAACGTTTGTGCAGGTCCGCGGGAACACCAAGGAGTTAACTTGTCAATAAGGAAGAAGTAGAATTCTGCCCGTTCGAGTTCCTACGAACCTACAAATTCTGTCTATTGCCCCCACACCAGATCCAGCGGAAACACCGGTATTTTTTGGATTAGAAGAAGGGATAAGAGTGGTTGAGGAGAGTTTAAACTCCCTTCCAGATAAGAGATATGATTTTTGAACTGTCTCTTATGGATAATTATTGGTTTAAATCATATTTGAACAATCTGGACTCATTCTTATTGGGCTGGTAGTACAACCCAGTTGAACAGACCCATTCTGGACTGTTGGGTTTGAAAGAGACTCAATTACCATTTTACGAACCCGTTTTTAGGGAAATTACCGTTTTACTCCTAAGAGCTTTAAGAATCGTTTCCGATTTGAACGGTCCCAATTTGGTTCTATTTTTACCCATATCAGATATTTACAGGATGTTGCACAGGGTTTCGGACTAATCACTTTTGAAATGAATCGCGGAACACATTTGAAAGTAGCAGTTTGTGGGATATTTACATTGCAATATTTCAATGTATTTAAATTTATTATAAACTGAAGCAATTACAGAAAACAAACATATTAATTGCATTGTTGCATGCATCCCAAACTTAAGGGAGCTTATCGAAACACAAAGATCGATGTTCACTTTTGGAATTAAGGGAGCGAAAAAAGAAAGTTGGTTTTTTTGTTTTTTTGTTTTTTGTTTTTAGTTTTTAGTTTTTAGTTTTTTTTTTTTTGTGTGTGTTGTTGTTCTTGTTGAAACAATTAAGGGTAGTGTGAAACCCCATAATGACAACAGAGAGCAGAAGTAATTAAGTCTGCTGCATCCAGTGCTCATAGCAGAAGAATCGGTTGATATGTCCGTGTTTGAAAAGGATAAGACATACAAGGTTTGCTTCAAGAGTGCCAGCGAGCGAGCGAGCGAGCGAGCGAAGAAACCATCTATGCATGGACCAATTACAGTAACCGAACTATTAGCATCTGTCAAAATAAACACCAAATGGTAACTACGTTCCAAAAGAATTCTTCATGATATTATGTTTTGGATCATGGTTTGGTGTGAATGCAAAATATTTCCCTAGTTCTTAATTATGTGTAGGTATATCTACAATATATGATTTCAGTACATAATTGGCTACATGCATTAAAAAGATTCTGTATCTAGCTAGAACCAAATTATGGAAGAACTATTAGCATCATTTGTTGAACAAACAAATCTTGGTTGATAGTATAGCTTTAGCATTACAAAACATCAACATAGGATATTTACATGATGCTGCACAGGGTTTCTGACTAATCACTTTTGAAATGAATCGAGGAACAAATTTGAAAGTAGCAGTTTGTGGGAGATTTATATTGCAATATTTCAATGTATTTAAATTTATTATAAACTGAAGCAAATTACAGACATTGTTGCATGCATATATCCCAAACTTAAGGGAGCTTATTGAAACACAAAGATCGATGTTCACTTTTGGAATTAAGGGAGCGAAAAAAGAAAGTTGGTTTTTTTTTTGGTTGAAACAATTAAGGGTAGTGTGAAACCCCTTAACTGGTTTCCTACTTCTTAACGAACTTGATGTTCTTAACCAGGACCAAGGGAGCCTGGGCTGAAGCTCCAGTCAAAGTGAACACCACTGCTCCCACAGGTTTGAACGGCGCAGACTTGATCTTCTTCCACTTGCCTGGTTTGATGGTGTACGATTGGCTTGGTATTGGCTCAGATACCGGTTCCATTTTGACATCCACCACCAATTCAGCCTCTCCCCCCTGTGTTTTTTTGGGGAGGTTCACTTTCACTTTGAAGGTCACCCTATTCAACTTGGCTGTTTTCATTTCCATGGTCGACATGAGCGCTGTTCCTACCACCAGCGGCAACTGATCTGGCCCACCTAAAGCTCCAGGATTCTCAGCTTCGAGTTTCTGTTGGTGAATTACTCAGTGGACGAAAACAAAATTTAGTGAGAACATAACTACTGAAGATACTGTAGTTATCAATACTCTGTTTGGCATTTTTTTGAGTGAAAAGTGTTGTTAAAAACAAAAAAAATTAGGAATTTTTCTGAATAAAATCTTAGATATTTAAAACCCGCCCGTCAAATTTCAAGACTAGTATCTTCCTTAGGATACAGGTTTAGGCAATTTGTGATGGTTTATACCCATCTCCTCCATAGAAGTTTATGTTCATCTAGATTGTCTTTAAAAACTGTATAATTAATCTTTAAAAACATATATTGTATTTTTTTCGAAGGAGATATTATACGAAATAATTAAGTTGGTATTATAATGACAATCAAACTTTTAAAGAAATTAAGTAACCCAATGACTTACAGTAACACTTGTTGTCCTCGTCGCTTCCATTACTGTTCTTCTTGTTAGTGTTATTGTGATGCTAACTGTTGCTTCTGAAAGCATCTTAGATCAACTGTTATAAATACTGCTGAACTGATCCGTAATAGCTGAGCCTTATCTTAATTAGTACTATATAGCTTCCAAGATGTATTAATGATTTTTCATTTTACATATGCACTCCACTCATTGAATGATAATGTAAATTGATCATTACTGTGTACATGAGTATCTTCAAGTACACGAGGAGGAGGCGAAAAAGCCAACGCACCGGAGTTTGCTCCGGCGTTGGTCCTCTGACGCTCAAGTCAGCTAAATAATATGTGATCGAATTCGTTACAGTGAGGATTGCGTTTTTGTAGAAAGTAAATCCATAGGTTAAAGAATAAGATTCTAAGCCACATCCCAAAAACACGCGACTTCCCAGCTCGGCAAACCCCCCACCCCCCACAAAAGGTACTCTACTAAAACTAAAACCTGAAAACGGAGGTAATAACAGTATTAGAGGTATGTGCCGCGATCACTCCTATATGGTGTCCATATCCTGATCCTGATCTTCCTGCAAGTGTGTCCCATACGTGGTGGTGTTGGCGTAGCAAGTCCAGAATAGGATATTAAACTTGATACCATTCAAAATATGCATGTTGTGAATTTACTTGTGCCTGAAGATGTAGTGATTCCTATCACTCCAGATAACCCAACATATCACAACACATGTCCCAGAGTTCACAGTCATAAACGCGCACGTGGGCTCTCCTCCACTCTCACCAGAGATCTACAATGTTGTCTCGCATCGGAACCTGGAATCTACAAACCTGCAATAGCCATACCCAAATTTCTTTTTCTAGTGCGCACTGCATAAGTAGATGGTCAATGCTCTCATCCTCCTTGTTACATGTGACGCAAATTCTTGGTCATGCCCAGTTTCTTTTAGCTAAATTATCCCTTGTTAGAATTGCATTCCTTTGTGTCAGCCAGTTGAAAATTCGAACCTTAAGAGACGCTTTCGTTTTCCATATGACATTGCTACACCTGACTCCCTCATTATTCGGCATGGAGTAAGTGAAGGGTACAAAAAACTGTCTCCTTTTATCCGGCCACCAGTTCACCTCATCTTGGGTACCGCAGTGGTTAGGCTTCCAGTCTTCCAAAAACGGTAGCAGTAACTCCTTTTGTCATCTTTCTTCTAGACTAAGTCTCCCCGTAGTCCTCAGCTTCCATTGTCCCTGCTGCCACTGGGCTCCTTTGCCACCCGGAATAAAATCCTGAAAAGAAGAACCAGTACTTAGGAGATAAGATATAATAGTTAGAAGAAAAGATCAATTATGTGAATTACTTATCCAATCACCTATTAAATTCATCTTCATTGGTTTTCGGGGGTCGGCTGACTTGGGTTTCGGATTTGGACCCACATTATGTTCTAGGTTGTAACCCGAATGGATGTCCAACTTGACGATTTTACCTCTCCATATCATGATACCTGTCATTGTATACATGTTAGATTTTATCCTGATCATAAGCTCCCTACTCCTACTCCGGAAAATTTTATGAAATAAACTTTATGGAGCATTTAGATGCTTACTTGAGGAAAGTTGTAATTAGTGTGTCGAGCATCGTTGTTTGGATTTTTTCTAAAATATTTAGATTTTAAAAAAATTTCTAGGAATTTTAGTAACTTTTTCTGAATTTTAAATTGTTATATTTGGAATTTCAATCATTACGTTTTGAATTTTCTGAATTTAAATCACTTTTATGATTTTCCTTAATTTTTCCAAATTTAAAATCAAATTTTAATGATTTTTCAGAGTTTTTTCCCTAGATTTTAAATCATTTTTAATAATTTTTTAATAATTTCTTATTCAGTTTTTAAAATTTAAAATCACTTTTTGATGGTAGATCTAAGCGCGCATCATAATGAGATCTGATGATTCCTGTGTATTGGACCCACCTTTACTTAACTTTTGATGATGGGCATGAATTTTGGAGCGATCAGACGTTTCTTGAGCTCTGGCCCCACTTCAGCTTAAGATTTGATTAGCGCAACTATTGACACGATCGTACGGCTGTGGAGGTTGGCCTTACCGTGCGCTTATCCTTTGATGATCTTGATCAAGAGCTGTTGAGTTAAGGTTATGATTGGCTTCCTTGATCCTCCTACAAGATCTTTTTTAGATGACCTAATAGGAAGCTGTGATAATATACTTGTAAAAAAGAATTTGGACTTATTATTACTATTATTACTAGTAGTTTACATGTGTGATGCACGTTTTAATAAATATAGTTTCTTTAAAATAAAAATTTAGATGTAGTCTTGATTTTAACCTAGGACCTCATTTATAATAGCGATGCACATATGTTACACGGGTTGGTAGAATGACAAAACATTTACAAATGACACTAAGGCCTTCTCCCATTATAATATTAAAGATTTTATTTTTTTAATTTAAACAAACATGTTGAAGAGTTACTAGTGCAAACAGATTCTGAAATTTGAACCATTTATTCGAGCTAGCATACTGATTTTCTCTTTTTCATGCTTGTAAATTCACCTTTTAAAAGTGAATTTCTTTAGCTTATCATTGGCCATCCAAGCCGCACTTATTTGTTGAGTTCAATAACCTTTTGCTAGTTACCGTCATCTCAACATTGTAGCACCCTAGATTTTTAATTAATGTTTTCGAGATTAATAAATGAATTAAAATATTTTTTGGTGATTTAATAAATATTTTTCTGAAATTTATCTTTCTACACATGCAAAACACGTGCAAATATTTTCTTGGGAAGTTCAAAGATTAGACATTGTTTATGAATTTTCTGGATTTTTCTGATATTTATTTGGTATATTTACAAATATTACAAAAAGATGGGCTTTTGTGCAAAATTACCACTTGGAGTAAAAACTCCAGAATTTCATTTTTCTGGGCTGAGCATGATGGCTAGCAAACTCAGAGGTAAAGAGTTTACTTTTTATTCTAATAGATTTGGTTTATTTCGCAAATTTGTTAAAGAATGGTCTTTTTGCAAAATTGCCACTTAGAGGCCAAAATTATAAATTTTGTTTTTCTGGGTTTGAAACCAGTGTCAGCCAGATCTGGGTGGCTATTTTTTATTTTAAACTTAAATTGAATTGTTTAATCTAATTTCCTAGTATAAAGATTTATATATGTAAAGATATATTCTAAAGGGATAATTTTGCAAAATCTTCTTAAAACCTTAATATCCTGAATTCGGACTATTAAAAGAGAAATAGCAGCCATCTTTTTGCTGCACAAAACAAAGAGTTTTCTTCATTATTAATTTCTTGGAGCTTCGAAATGAGGATCTTGGATTTCTTGCGAAAGGAAAGACTTTTCTTATTCTCTTTATTATTTCGGTTGATTTTTCAATAAGATGAGTGACATATGTTTATTTTTGTATTGTTCTATGCATATTGTATGTGGTGATTTGTTTAGTAGAATGCACGCTAGAGGATAGTATGATGATATAATGAATATATTGATAGATGGGTAATTAAAAGAGGAGTTTTTATGAATATTATGAATAGAATCTCTATATAAATGATTTAGAATGTTAAAGAACCTAATAGAAATCATGGGTTTGTTGTTTCTTTATTACTCTTGTTGTTTAATTGTATACATATTGAGATTATATGATTGAAATGCACAAACTTGAATAAAGATGAATACCTTACTGTTGATTAGACATGTGCACACTGTTTGATGTTTGGATGAAGAATAACTTGATGGAGATGTGTTGTAGATGCTAGTAATCAAGGGGTAAACTAATGTAATCAGTTGGGGTATATGTATAACAAGTTGTAGAAGGATTTTTGAATAAAAAAGATCATGTTTTGATGCGGAAAAGGGGGTTTGATGCTTCGGGTCTGATGTATTGTCATGCCCCGCTTCCCAGAATATGGAAACACAGGCACGTAACTGAGGCCCAGCGAATGATGCGAATACATCATTCATAAGCTGTATATTTAACTCAACAACAAGATGACAATATCAACCATGCAAGCATGTACAATCACAATAGGATAACAAGTACATGACATATTACATGACATAATACAAACCATAACCAACAACTGGAAAAAGAAACATAGTTACGGGTCAAACACGCCCGGATTACAACAAGGATTACATGAATAAAACAGAAACTAAAATAACATGAAATTAAACAACACTAAAATCTCTGTTCAGCAACACCTTCGGGAAATTCTCCATCTGGGCCTGCAAGTATATTATTACAAAGAAAAGGACAAGAGGTACCCGTTAATGCAAGTCACGGACCGCAAGTGGTACACGCAACGGGATAATTATAAAAGGAAACAAAAGCATGGAAAGAACAAGGAATCAAGAATCATATAATAGAGCAAATACAACATGCAACAGGATCAAGAACAAGGTCTCATGGAACAAATAGCATGCATGTAAACAAGTAAATAATTCATAGGAACATGTAACATGTAAACGGGTAAGCAAGTAAATGTGTTAACATAAACGAGTAACATGTAAACAAGTAAACAAGTCATCATAACCATGTAACATGTAAACGGATCATGCAAGTGTACGTGTCAATGTCATGTTTTTTATTAATCTAACTAGGTAGCACTTCATGCGTCCTATACCACATGGTTGCTACTCGCAATCAAGTGAACGTTTAGACTAATGATGGATTCTATAGGTCACGTACTCGGGAATCATGTCATGTCATGTCATGTCAAGTATATCTTCTATCAAGATACGTGCAATGTGGAACATGTAGTGTAACTTGTAACGTGCACATATAAACCTGTAATTTAGCAAACTTGCAACTTGTAACTTGCAATTTGCAGCGAGGAACCACGAGCCCCCGTCTGAGTACGCTCTTCTACATTACCCACTACTAAATCTTTTCCCTTTTTACCCCGGCTTGTTATCTTTTTATTACGATTAAACATGAACAATAACTACATGCAACAACAAGGACGGGTAACATGGCAGGATCGAGTAGACAAGACTTATACAATGCAGGAAACATATTTCAGGGTTTATATAACATGTGGATGCGACTAATAGCATGCATAACATTTAATCAAGAAATAAAGATATTATAACAACATGCAACCTAGTAACAAGCAATTCATGCATAACATCATATATAGTTCTAAGAGTATTTATATGTGTATCGTGTTCATGCAATGGATATGACAACAAAGTATTCGTGATTTTGTACGAATACGGAATCAATGGATTATATACAATATGAAATAGAGTCAAAAATATACTTGCGGTATTTTGCAAAATAGCTTGTACTAGACCAACGAATTTGTACAAGGGAATACTTGCCTGTTAGTCGACGACGATGAAATTGAAGACAGAATAACGGGATCAGTATCTCGGGCAGTAGATCACGTGCGACATGTGTGGCAGCCACGCAAAGTCAGCAACTCCAATAGGATAGCAACAAAAGCAAACTCCAACACTCAACAACACCTACCCAATCTTCTTCACAACACCAAACACCAACGCAACTCAATTCTCCAATAAAGCAACACCACACACCAAACAGCAACAACAATCTACTCAGCAATAATACTCCACTTCACAAACACCAACTTCAACAAACCAACTCCTGTTAACATACACCAACAGCAATACCAATCCCCAAATCTCCTTCTCCACCCTTTTCAACAGAGAGAGAGAGAGGGAGGGAGAGAGAGAGACAGCTCACGGGAGACAAGTGAGCAGGAAAAAGAACGGTGACTGGGAGGAGTGTCCAGCGGCGGCGGCATGCTCAGGGTCGATGCACAGGGGACTCGCGACGGCGGAGCTGTGGGCCGTGACCTCGAAGAGAGTGGGAGGGAGCAGCGATGGTGGCATTGTGTTCTTCGGCGGAGGCGACAGGAGCGAGGCAAAGACGGAGGAACTCGACTGTGGCTCAAAGAACCTCGGGGACTCGATAATGGCGGAGCGGCGGTGCTGGTTGTCGAGACTGTCGATGGTCGAGGCAAGGGAGGCTGGCGAAGCTTCGGGCTTGAGCGGAAGTTCGAGCGGAAGTTCGAGCGGAAGGAGGAGACAGGAGGTTAATGACTGCGGTGAGCGATGGTCGAGCGGCAACAATGGCAGGAGGCTGAGTCACGCGAGGAGGATGGGTGCTGCGACTGAACGGCACGACTAGAGGGGAGAAGGCGGAGTTTCAACTGAGGAGGAGGTCGAGCGGCTTAGTTAGAGCGGGAGACGAGCGGAGGTTGAAGACGACTAGGAGTGGTCGCGAGGGACGGCGCAATGGAAGGAGCGGTGCTTCGAGTGGAGGATGGTGGTGGCCTCAATGGTTCTGCAGTGGTATCGACGAGGGAGAGGAAGACGATGGAGGAACCCGCGGAGCTCGAGGGAAGCTCGAGAACTCCTACGGCAATGGTGGAGAGCAACGATGTGAGGAGGATGCGAGGAAGACGACGATGGCTCGTGGGTGCTGCGGGGTCGACTGGAGAGGAGCGGGTTGTGAAGGAGATGAGTGACGATGAGGCGAAGTGGTGGAGACGAAGGGAAGGTGGTTTTTGGGTTCACTGTGGTTTTGGTTTGCTTCGAACTGAGGGGGAGGGAGAAGATGGGAGAGTTGGGTTTGCTCTGTTTTGGTTGAGAACGGGGAAGGGGAAAAATAGAGTGGCAGGGAAGAGGGGTACGGGAATGGGTTTTGTATAATACTATAATAATTAATGGAGTAGTGGGGTGAGAGAGAGTGGGGTGGTTACGAGATTGTGGGGAAAGTGTGCATATGCAGAGTGGGGAGGAGTTGGAGTACGGGACAAAAAGTGGGTGGGAAGAATAAATTGTATACGGGTGGGTATATGGTTAATCTGTACAATTATATGGGTTAATGGATTTGGGCTTGGGCTTAAAAGTATTTAATTTAAATTAATTAGGGTATTAGGCTAAACAATTGGGTTTCGGGTTAATCAAAATCAAATACATTTTTGGGCTTTGGAATAAACAATTCAGATTAACAAATAATAAAATTAAAATACAAAATGGGCTTTTAACATATATAAACAATTGGGCTTTGAACTAAATATTAAACAATCGAATAATTTGTATATTGGGCTCATAAATTAGTTTAAATAATAAAATAAATTAGGAGGAAATAGTTATAAAATACTAATGATTTAAAATACAGAAAAATAATTGAAAATTACGTATTATTGAAAACAGGGGTTACATGTATGGAGGCCGAAATTGAAATTTTGGGTTTTCATGAAGTTTTCGAATTGCATCTTGAGTTGTTTTGATACTGAGATTGATTGGAACAATATACTACTTATATACTATGATTTTCTTGAAGTTTCTGATGCTTAAACACACCTACACACGCGCGCGCACACACACACACACACACATATAGGGCACACACACACACACACACACACATATATATAGGGCGTGCTTCAGTTGCGCACTCTTCGTTACGCACTCTTCGTTAGAACTTTCCCTCAGCCCTCCGATTTCGATCATGATCATGATCGAAATCGGAAGGCTCTCCTTTCATCCGCTCTTTCACTTAAGCTGAAGGGGTTTTAGAGTAATTTCCTCCTCAGTTTATCTCAAATTTCCCCTGCTCCTACCTTCTCTCTCATCGCTCCCAACTCTCCTGATCGAAACCCTAAATCTCTCAAACCCAAACTCTCGCTCCAAAATCCAATAACCCAAGCTCCAAATCGAAACCCTAACTCCGACGATCTCTCCCTAATCTCTCTTACTCTTCGATTTTGATGCTCCTCTTCCTCTGTGGTGTGGTGATATTCCCGCAAATCACCGATGTCCTTCTCACACGGCTCCAAAACACGAGCCCATCTCCACCCACCCCCAAATCCTAGCTTTGAAACCCTAGATCCGCCCCCCACTTCGATCCTCTCTTCTTCTGCCGCCTACACCCCTTGTCGAAACCTCACCTCACATCCCTCTCTCAATTACTACCATTAACATTAGTTCAGGTATAATTTTGTTCCTGTTATTCTGTTTATGTGGGTTCTTAGTAGGAGTTCAGTGTGACTTTTTTTTACTATTGATTTGTTCCTACTTATTAGTGTATTAGTATGAACTGAAAACATCTTGTTGAGCTAAAAGCTATATGATCCATCATGAATTTGAGAGTGGATGTGTTAGAATTATTCATACGATATATGTAACCCCTATTTCCATTAATACGTATTTTTTTAAAGTATTTTTCCGTATTTAAACTCTCGGTATCTTATAACTATTTTTCCCTAATTGATTTTATTGTTTAAACTATTTTATGGAACCCAATATACAAATTAGTCTATTGTTTAATATTTATTTCAAGCCTAATTGTTTAACTATTTTATGAACCCAATTTTATATTTATTATTCTGAAACCCAATTGTTTATTATAAGCCCAAGTTGCATTTTGATTTTATTAACTATTAATGTGAGCCCAGTTGTCATCATAAGCCCAATTCCATATTCTGATTTTATCTTATTTTATTTAATTAATCCGAGCCCAAAAGTTTAGCCCAACACCCTAATTGTTTTGTTTAAATATTTGAGCCCATGAACCAAGCCCAAATTCACTAAACCAGAACCTATATAATTATACAGACCTCCAACCCGTATACAATTTATTTTCTCACCCCCACTTTTCTGTCCCGTACTCCAACTTCCCACCTTTCTAATCCCATACCTGCACTTTCCCCCACAACCTAGTAACTACCCCCACTCTCTTCTCAATGCCCCCCCTCCCCCATTATCTTATTATTATATTAATATCCCCTTCTCCCCGTTTTATTCTCTCCCATTCAATCTCTCCTCCTCTGTCTCCAACCAAAAACAGAACAAACCCAACTCTCCCGTCTTCTTCCTTATCCCACTCGACCATCGCCAGCCTCGAAGCTTCGACTCCATCTTCTTCCGCTTCACCCCAGTCGCACCGCACACCTGTAACGCCCCGAATCCCAAAACACTGAATTCGAGATGTTATACAGGATCTTTTCACTTTCTTTGAGTACAATTTTACAAGGAAATTCAAACTTTCACTTTACATCAGAGTTTACATTAATATTACACTTTTCACTTTGCACAGCGAAAGTAAAAAATATACAACATTTACATAAATGTACAACAACATGGTAAATCTTTATGCATTCATTCCTCTTTAACATGTAATTTATCCTGCATACAAAACTGTAGGTACGTCAGTTTATTCAACCGACGATAATTATACATGGCCATCCTCTCTATGCCAGAAACAGTATAACGAATCTCATTTCTTAACAGATCACAAACTTGTTCATATATCAAAATAAAGTAACAGGGAAATCTTAATGATGTCGTGTCGTGATTGTGCACTTAATCCTTAATGCAGTTACTTATATTAGATGACACTAATGCGCACTTGTTCGGATTCTATGCATCCCATACTACATAGGTCCGAGGGCAAGCCTCTTAACCGTTCTTCATTTTCGTAGGGTTCAATCCCTCGCCATGACTTACTCTACTTCTGTAATTACAGTGAGTATCCTAGATGATCTATGAGTACAAGCACGTATCCTGGCCCCTGGAGGGGAACCCCGCGCCATGTCTTGACTCATCAAGCATGCATTCTGCGGCAATTCAGCCTCCTCCCTGAACACGATCCTCTTGCAGTCACCAAACATCCCACAAGCGTGGCTAAAGTCCGATCGTTCTGAGTTGTGCCCGTGCCATGTCTTGACTCATCAAGCATGCATTCTGCGGCTCACACACCCGCACCGTAAACTCTAGTTCTCATACTTATGTTTTCTCTCACTTTCATCACATCTCCACTATGTATTAAATATTAGAATCATGAATACAAATCAAAGCTCTAGAGTTAGCCTCTCCACCAAACCGGACTTATTCATTTCATTTACACATGACCAACCTTGGTCTTCTTTTCGATTTCATTTCATTTCCATTGCCGGGGGAGACTTAGCTACTCTTGGTTTCAATTTACAATTCACAACTTCCAATTGAGCACTTTCAGCTCATAATTCAATTTAGAGTCTCACAGACTTTCTTATCATGATCTTAGCCTTTCATGTTCATTAAATTCTCAACTCACATCTATGATTCTTTTCATATAGATTCATACAACCATAAAAGAGTTCATTGACATCAATCAAAAAGTTCACAACTTTCAGCAATAATCAAAACTGAAATCTCTGACATATCAAAATCTACTCTGTACAGTCGACTTGGAAGGATACCAGTCGACTCGTACAGTCAATACAAGTTCATTATAAACACTCGGGAGAGTCGACTGCTGCACACGGCCAATCGGCTGTCCCGCAACTTTTCATGTTCAAAATGTTATCCACGTGACATTCGACTGTTCATCCATCAGTCGTCTGTCCTGGGATTTTCAACAGTACATTATCAGGTTCAGCTCAGTCGACTTGCTACGCGCATTCAGTCGACTGGACAGATTCATAATTCAAATTAAGGGATTATCTTTCTTACAGTTCTTACATACACTTGCATCATGATGTCAAATCACGATATGCATACATTCATGTTCCAAAGGCACAACACTTCTTGTTTAATAACATCATAGCATGGAGTTTGTCTTTTCTTTAAGAAAATACTTTAAACATGCATTTACACTTATTCATAATTTTCGTACAGAGATAAAACATGATTCTCAATTACACTAGAACAATCACAATGAAAACATATCTCATTTCATGAAATTACAGGCATATTCATAGTTTACTCGATGCATCGATCGACTGTTCGTAACATCAGTCGACTGCACCAGTCGTTCTCAGTTTTATTAATTATCCCTATTTCTTTTTCCAC
Organism: Hemerocallis citrina; assembly: GCA_017893485.1. Taxonomy (NCBI): domain Eukaryota; kingdom Viridiplantae; phylum Streptophyta; class Magnoliopsida; order Asparagales; family Asphodelaceae; genus Hemerocallis; species Hemerocallis citrina. The sequence continues at coordinate 443,173,278 of CM030359.1, read as the reverse complement.
ATGCCCATGTCTACTCAGCCATGTACATCATGAAGAATATGATTTTAGCCTTACTACTTTATTTTAATTATTCACATATATGTCATGAAACTTTCTAACAAATCATGTAACAGAAGTCTCGAACCAGTCGACTTATCTACACGACAGTCGACTGTACCGACCCAATTCATCCTTGTTTTCGGTGCCATTTCTACACTATTAGTCCTTCACAATTATCAACATAAACATACTCAAGCAATTCTAATACATTCGACTTTACTTCTCATGGGCATAGTAACAAACATCACAGTTATAGCATGTTTTCTACATTAGAAGTCCTGAGAAACACCCACCTTATTTGACGAAGTAATCGAATCCAGAAAAGCTCCTTACTGCAGCGCACCTTCCTGCTCCTTGCTCCTTGCTCCTTGCCGAAGATCTCCAGAGAATGATGCCCGGCTTCCACACACAAACTCTCACAATAATAATCTTATAAAATAATCTAGTGTAAGGAGTAATAGATGAGAGGGGGGTATTTATACACCAAGGGGAGTGAGATGAAAGGCTAGGATTCGGTAGGTGGTTAATGGATCAAGGGCTAGGATGCACTAGAGGGTTGTGAAAACTACCCACACCTCAAAATAACCACCCACACTCAAGCCCACTTCTCCACCCAAAAACCGGCCAAGAATTGTGCTTTATGCACGTGTATGTGAAATGCACGTGCATGCACAAATCACCCCTACAAGAACTTGTGCATAAAAATAATAAGTCTCTTTAAAAGAAATGTTACACATACAAGTTATAGAAAAATAAGAAAAGATTAAACTCATGGGCTTAAAATCAATTGGGCCAAAAAATAATTATTTTGTAAAAGTAAATTAACATTTGGGCTTTAAGGAAAATACTTTATAAAAACAATGTTCTTATTCATCATGTTGAAAATAATAGTCAACAATATTACACGTGCACACCAAAAAAAAAATAATCTTTCATATATTTGGAAAATCAGGATATTACAACACCCTTTCTGCTCAAGCCCTGGAGTGCCGCCCTCCGATCACTCCGTCGCCGCTCTTCCCTCACGCTCCATCGCCTCCAATCTCCGCCAAAGATCCCATCTTCCTCAACTCTTCATGACGCAGCAGAGAACCCCACTCCACCCCGTCACTCTACGTCGCGTCTCCGACCTCACAGCTCTCGCCGTTCGCCCAACTCCTCCTCCCGCTCGAACTCCCGCTCAAGCCCGAAGCTTCGCCAGCCTCTTCTCCTTCCGCTCGACAACCCACCTCCCCGTTGCCATTCCTCTCCACCCGAAACACCGCGACCACTCCTCACCGAAGTGCCGCCAGCTCCGTCGCTCTCACTCAGTCGCTGCTCACACCAGCTCCGCTCGCCACTCCCTTGCGCTTCTCTTCGCCTCGTTCCCTTCACCTCCGCCTGCAACCCTCGAAGTCCCCGTCGTCTCTAGTCGACTTCCGCCTCCACTCCTCCTTGTCGAAGCCCGTTGTTGTCCCCCATTCTCCTGCGCCCTCTCTCTTTTTCTATCTCTCTCTCTCTCTGTTGGAGAAGGTGAAGAAGAAGAATAGGGTGTTTTGGGATACAATTTGATTTGCTGTTTGGGATGTTGTGGTGTGTTGGTGTTGTGTTTGGGGATTAGATCTGTTTGTAGTGAAGGGGATTGTTGTTGTTGTTGGGTTTTGGTGTATTGGAGTTGGCGTTTGTGAAGTGAAGTTGGGATTATTAGTTTACTGTTTGGTGTGCTAGTGTGTTGGGGGTTTACTGTTGTGCCAATTCATGTGGAGTTGGGGTGTTGCTATCCTGGAGTTTATTGAAGGAGTTGATTGCTATTTTGGAGTTTTCTTTGTGGAGTTGCTGTTGCTGTTTTGGCATGGCTGCCAAATATCTCGCACGTGTTCTACTGTCCGGGATACTGATCCCGTTATTTTGTCTTAAATTTAATCGTCGTCAATAACAGGCAAGTGTTTCTTGTACAATTCGTTTGTTCTAGTACAAGCTCTTTTGCAAAATACCGCAAGTATATTTCTTGACTCTATTCGTATTATACATAATCTATCGATCCCGTATTCGTACAAGATCACGAATACTTGTTGCCATATGCATTGCATGAACACGATACACATAAATACTCTTAGAACTATACATGATGCTGTCATGAATTGCTTGTTACTAGGTTGCATATTGTTATAATATTTTTTATTCTTGATCAAGTATTATACATGCCATTAGTCGCATCAACATGTTCTATAAACCTTAAAAGATGTTTTTCTGCATTGCATAAATCTTGATACTCGATCTTGCCATGTTACCCTTGCCATGTTATCCTTGCCATGTTACCCGTCCTTGTTGTTGCATGTAGTTATTGTTCATGTTTGATTGTAATAAAAAGATAACAAGCCGGGGTATAAAGGGAAAAGAATTAGTAGTGGGTAATATAGAAAAGCGTACTCGGATGGGGGCTCGTGGTTCCTCGCTGCAAATTGCAAGTTTGCTAAATTACAGGTTTACATACTTCATGCTACAGGTTACGCTACAGGTTACAACATTACACGTATCTCGAACAAGATACAATTTTTCCGAGTACGTGACCTATAGAATCCACCACTGGTCTAAATGTTCACTTGATTTCAAGTAGCAACCATGTGGTATGGGACACATGAAGTGCTACCTAGTTAGATTAATAAAAGACATGACATTAACACGTACACTTGCATGATCCGTTTATATGTTACATGATTATGATGACTTGTTTACTTGTTTACATATTACTCATTCATGTTGACACGTTTACTTGTTTGCTCGTTCACATGTTACATGTTCCTATGGATTATTTAACTGTTTATATGCATGCCACTTGTTCCATGATGTCTTGTTTCCTGTTTGCATGTTGTATCTCTACTATCATATGATTCTTGATTCCTTGTTCTTTCCTGCTTTTGTTTTATTCTATATTGTCCCGTTAGCTTGTACCACTTGCGGCCCGTAACTTGCATTAACAGGTACCTCTTTGTTTCTTCCTTTTGTAATAATATACTTGCAGGCCCAAATGAAAAATTACCCGAAGGTGTTGCTGAGCAAAGATTTTAGTGTTGTTTAATTTCATGTTATTTTAATTCATGTTTTATTCATGTAATCTTTGTTGTAATCTGGGCGTGTTTGACCCGTAACTATGTTTCTTTTCCAGTTGTTGGTTATGTCCTGTATTATGTCATGTACTATGTCATGTACTTTGTTATCCTATAGTGATTTTACATGCTTGCGTGGTTGATATTATTATCTTGTTGTTGAGATAAATATACAGGTTATGAATGATGTATTCGCATCATTCGCTGGGCCTCAGTTACGTGCCTGTGTTCCCGTATTTTGGAAAGCGGGGCGTGACAATATACATGCATGATGTTCATTTAGCATAGGTTTATCAGTTGATGACATCTTTGTTTAAATGTAGAGTATGTATATGAGTATTTTTTTTAAAGAAGGATTAGAGAAAACTTTATTACTTTATTATATATTTTGTCCATTGACCTTGTCCTATTACTTTGATAATAGGTATAGAGATTGATGAAGGGAGCTTTAATGCCGGTGACCATTTTTTGAGAGTACAAGAAGGTGAATTTATTTCGATAGTTAACGGTCACTTAAAACCACATGTAGGTATGACATTTGATACGCTAGCACAAGCCAAGAATTTTAATGCAATTTATGCCAATTGTGAGGGTTTTCAATTGCGTTATGGTTTATGCAATTTATGCCAATTTTTATGAAGAATTTAGTGATGTTGTTTCATTTGATGCAACACATAGTACGAATTGCTATGGGATGCTATTTGCCCCATTTGTGGGAATAAATTATCGTTGACAATCGGTATTCCTAGGTTGTGGGTTCATTCCGAATGAGAAGGCTTGTTCATTTGTGTGGTTATATAAAAAATCGTTAGGAGTATTGAAACATGCTCGTGTTATACTACTCTGTGCTTTGACACGATGCTTTCTTATAAAATTTAATTCTCTAAGTTATTTCTCTGTTATATGGTTATTGGATGCTTTACTTTTTAGGATGGGTGAATTTTCATTAATATTGTGACTTTTTAGGATGAGTGAATTTTGCAAAGAATGTGTGTCCTAATTTTCATTAATATTGTTGCTGGCTGTCAGGAACAAAAGCTATCGAAGAGGTCGGCATATGCTTCCAGAGAGGTGCAAAAGTTGTCGAACAAAAGCAGCTATGATCAGATCAGGGAAGTATTTGACCATATGAATCTCATTTACCAATTTGGTTCCTTACTTTTGTAGGTGTGAAAATAGGCAGTGATGACAAGCAATTAATGAACATAGTTAATTTTGAATATTTTTTATAAGGGGGCATTGTTTCTGCTCTCTGTAAGCTAATATCAGTTGTGATGAGAGCAAATCAATTTTTCTATTCATTTCTAGTATGATGCAACAGAGAGTGCACAGCGTAAGTGAAGAGCTCCCTATATATATTTATCCCTGTATATGCTAATAGAAAGCAAGATTTTAGATGGGAGCAAACTCTTTACGGCCTCTGTTGCTTCTTGTTGTTGCGACTTCTTCATCTTCAAACCCTGTTCTCATGTATGGGATCCACTAATCCCAACACCTCTCACATTTATTTTAAACGTGAAGTAATTCGATTTACAATACTAGTATTTTTCACGTGCAATGCACGTTCTGATAAAGAGTTGGAGTTAAACGTGCGATACACTATAGACAACAGTAATTAGCACGTGCGATGAATGTCTTATTTTTTAAGAAAAGGAGCTGAACAGGTGATACACGTACTTTTTTAAAAGTAAGAAGGAAATATATTTGGAGTTACACGTGCGATGCACATATTTGTTTGGTGACAAAAGTGGTGTTTCTTTTGTCACAAAAAAATATTAAAATTTGTTTGTTTGTAACAAAATCTTCTATTACATAGTAGGTAAATATATTATATTATTGATAGATATATGGATAGTAATTTACACATATGATGCATGTTTAATATAAAATAAAGATTAAAGTAAAAAATTTGAAAAAGTGAGGATTCAAATCTGATACCTTCTCCATATTAGTTATGCATGTGCGATGCACATATTGGTAGATTGACAAATGACACTAAGGCCTTTTTTTCTATTATCATATTAGAGATTAGGGATGGACCATTCCCCCCAAACAAATAAAAATAATTATTGTCCCAAACTGGTCTGGAGGCCACCGTCTTCCTGATCAGTATATCTTGGCCATCAAAGTCTCAGATGTGATAATTGTCATAAGAGATATTAATTATTAGTATTGGGTATAAAATAGTTTAGGGTAAATTTCAATTAACACTATTGCAGTTTATACTTTGACAGTTTACTATACTGATTTTTTTTTTTTTTTTTTTTTTTTTTGTTAATTAACCATACTGAAGTTATTTTTTTGACATTTGGGTCTACTCTACCTATTTTGAGTTTTTTGACTGTGAAATGTCTAAAATATCCCTATTGATATGTCAGCAAAGATTGCAATTATTCTGAACCAATAGAGACATTTTAAACATTTCACAGTAAAAAAACTGCCCAAAACAGATGAAATAAGCCAAAACGCTCAAAAAAATAACTTCAATATGGTAAATTGTCAATAAAAAATTCAGTATGGTAAATTGCCAAAGAAATAAATTACAGTAGGGTTAACTGAAATTTACCCAATAGTTCATACATTCATCCAATTTATTGTCGTAGAAATAATGGAATAAGCGCGCGCAATATATATTCTTTTCGTGCTTATCATATATTTATAAAAATGTAAATACTCAGCAAAGTGGATGTACCCCCAGATGGTAGAGCGCTCATGCATGTGGTATATACTTAATTTCACTCTTCCTTATCACGCACATCGACATATAATGGACGATTATATCACACTAAAATTTCCTATATAATCTTGAAATTTCAGAACATAAAATCTAGCAAACAATTAATCTTTAATCCTTATTAAATCTCTAATATTATAATGGGAAAAGGCCTTAGTGTTATTTGTCATTTTGTCATTCTACCAACACACGTACATAACTAATATAAAGTAGGTTTTCAGTTCAAATCCTCCCTACGTCAGAATTTTAATTTTAATTTTTTGAAATTATTAAAACGTTCATCGCACGTGTAAATTACTACATTAGTGTTATTTGTAAATCTATCAACGCGTGTGATGCACATACATAACTAATATGAATGAGGTTTCAGGTTCGAGTCCTCAATAGGTCAGAGTTTTTTTTTTAAATTATTATTAAGACGTACCTTGCACGTGTAAATTACTAGTTATTATTAATCTGAAATAAATTTCAGAAAATCAAGCACATATATCCTGAAACAAATTCCAAAGTACTTTTGTTTTTTGAAAATAAATGTGACCTCGATACCATTTCATTAATAACAAATTCCGTAAGAACTCCTCCTCCTCCTCCTCCGCCGTGCGTAGCTTCTTCTTTGTACGTACTTGCGCAGCCTCCTCAGCGGATCAAGAATGCCACTCTGTTTTTTTTTCTTTTCCTTTAATCCTTTTCTTCTCTTTTCTTTTCTTTTCTCTTTCTTTTCATTTTTTGACCACATAGTTCTTGATTTTTCATGATAATGTAAGTGCGGATAGGTTTCTTCGGCCCAGGTAACATGGAACCTAACCGAATAATTGACAAAGACTGAAAAAGCCGATGAATGGAACAAAATATCGAATTGTTTTGTCATGGTTATGTTTATGTTTTGTTTGTTTTTTTTGGTATTGTATTTCAGAAGACTTTATCACATTAAACTAGTGGTAATTTGAGTACCATTGTAGTGCATATCCCGTAGTAGTGCTTAGTGCTAAAGTTACGGCTTAATGTTCGGGTTTTATATTTGTTAAAGAAGATGTACGACGTGCTAAATCTTCATAGATTCATCGATCCAAAATGTATAAAATGCAAGGTTTAAACTTATAAGATTTGGGGAGTGTCAAATTTGGTGTAGTAAAATAATTTAATTACTATATAAATAAAATACTAATTCTCAAAACAACAATGGGGATGTAGCTCAGATGGTAGAGCGCTCGCTTAGCATGCGAGAGGTACGGGGATCGATACCCCGCATCTCCAATATTTTTATTTTCTCTTGTACGGTACAATAACAAAGTAATTCATTTTATTCTTGTGGTTATATTTATATTTTATTTTATTCTTTAATATATTTTATCCCTACTGCTTATTTTCCCCTTTTTTATTTTAAATTTTATTCTTATAGTTTATTTTATCCCTACTGCTTATTTTCCCCTTTTTTATTTTAAATTTTATCATTTTAAATTTATTGTTTCCCCCTATCTCATATTATTGTGATAGGTAATTGTACGTGTGATGCACGTCTGAAAAAAAATAAAGTCATCAAATTAAATGAATATATATTAAATAAGAAAAAAATAATTTATATTTGGATGTTTTAATTTGGGTTACACGGACGGTGCACATTTATATTTGTTGGATATTGTATGGACGTATATTATACGTGTTTATATAGTTACAAAGTTATGATTTGTTTTTTACAAACTCCAACTCTCCTATTAAAATAGTAGAGATAGGTAATTCAATTTATTTATTTATTTTGTATAGTATGGTATGTATATTTTAAAGTAATTGACATATCATAAAGAAAAACAATGGGGAAAAAAAATCTCAGTACTCTTATTCTCCTTTGTTTGCTAAGGATTGCCGCTCTCAGAGCAAGGCCAATGGAATCCCATCTCCATCCTCATTTTGGGGTTTCATTTTGACATATTCCTTAGAATATGCCACTTTAATTTGGGGTTTCAACTGAGGTGCTCCAATGGTACCCCATTTTGTGATTTCATAAAAAAAAATTTGTAATTTTTTTTTCACAAAACTAATTTTGTAAATGCAAAAAAGATAATATAACTAATTAAATAGTTATAATACAATTAATTGGCAATAAATAATACACTTACTAAGAAATAGACAATACAATTATTGATGGCCTCGTTAAAAATTCCGTAGGAAAAAGAGTACCACATTATTCAAATTACAAAATATTTAAACACATGATGTACTAGCACTATGTCGTTTCCATAAATGAGCAGTTAATCACCGTGTCGTTCAGTATTATGTTTTTCATTTTCGATGTTTCGTTCAGTATTATGTTTTGTAATTTTCGATGAATATTAATGAATTTGTATTTCTCTTAAGTATAATTATTGATTGGTAAGAATAATTTCTACACTTAAAACAAATCAGGACTAAATGCAATATTGGTCTCATATTAAAGATCTTGTTAAAAATTTAACAATAGTATAAATTTTTTCTATAAATAAAATATATACAAGAATTTTTAAAAAAAACAAATCAAACAAATAAATATATACTAATATATTCCATAAATATATTGTGTATGCAAATTTTAGATTAAAGGAAGGGGTTTTGCAAAAAATAATAATAATGCGGTTCCGAAAATGGAGCCGCATATATGCGGCTCCATTTACGGATCGCCAAAAATTTGGGGAAGGAGGCCCACCTGATGCATAACGGTTGGGGAGGGGTTTTTTGTGAAAATGCCAATGGGGGAGATTTTAAGGAATGATTGGGATTGCTCTTATTCCTTATGTGATAAATGTGTAATTTTCACCGGAAAATATAAATTTAGAATTTGTACATCTTAAGATGTCTCATTCTTTTAGAGCATCCATAGTCGTGGGCTAAATACCCAAAATTTGGAAAAATTTTAAAAAAACGAGCTGCAGTCGTCGTCCAAATACCCAAAATTTGGGTGTACGATAAACAGTTCGTTGCCAAATATAGCAGACGATTTGGCCATAACCAAAATATAGCTAACGAACCATTTTACTTCGTCCGTCAGAATTGACGAAAGATAAAACTTCGTCTCGTAGGTGAGACGTACGAAAAGCAGGAGAGACGAAGGATTAAACAGCGTTTGAAAAAAGAAAAAAAAATAATAAAAGTTGACAGACGGTGTATTATACACCGTCAGAACACATTTGGGAAAATGACGAATTAGAAGGAGATTAAAACAAAAACAAAGTCAACCCACCTTTGGCCTGCCCACCTTTAAAAAAAAAAAAATTTAAAACAAAAACAACGAACGACCTATTATACCCCGTCCTTACCAATTGACGGGAGATTATATCCCGTCTTTGGTTTTTTTTAAAAAATAAAATAAAATAAATAAAACAAAGTCAACCAACGGCCTATTATACCCCGTCCAAGGAGATTGACGGTAGGTTATATCCCGTCGTTGTTTATTTTTTTTTTTAAAAAAAATTTGGAAGCAGACGATTGATCATACCCCATGTAGTGAGATTGACGGGAGAATTTCTCCCGTCCTTGCTTTTTTTTTTTGTTTAAAAAAAATTTAAACAGACGATTGATCATATGCCGTCCGTACTTCAATTCGATAGATAATCTTCCGTCTTTTAAAGAAAAACAAATGGCGAATCGAATATAGCTTTGAACGACTGCAACAACATTCTTTTTTTCCTATTTCTAATTGCTATTTACCCAAAATTTGGCAAGAACGACTACAGATGCTCTTACATACAACTTTTATGTTCAACTCTTCCCTTTTCTTTTTTCGGCTAAATTGAACTTATTTTACAAAACTTATTCCGTATGTGATAAATGTGTAGTTATCGCCGGAAAATATAAAATTAGAATTTGAACATCATAAGAATCTCATCCTTTTACAGAACTTTCATGTTCAACTTTTATCTTTATCTTTTTCAGCTAAATTGAACCTATTCTACACTAAAATAAAACTTCCAATGCATACATTGATCGACTTTTCTACTAAAGCACTCGCCATCTGACCTTCAGAAAAGTTTTTCAATCAAATTTTAATTACAAGCTCAGTTCTTTCAAAATGCCGAATATTTTGATCAAAATAGTGAAATTAAGAATGTCTAAAGCACATAAATTTGTGAACTATATTATAGCTCACAAAGTTGTGCAAAAAAATAAAAAATTTGAAATATATAATTTCTTGACTATAGAGCACAAAATCTTACCAAAATAGTGTAATCCAATATTTATCTAAATTGGCAGAAACTATGCAGTATAAGCCCAAAAGGCATGTCTAAAGAAGTGAAATTCATAATTTATCAAAATCGACCAAAAAAGTTAGAATACCTAAATAAAATTTGACAAAAACATTAAAATTGAGACTTTCGAAAAAGTGGACTACACTTCATAAAATCTTCACTTCATAAAATCTTGCAAAATCATAGAAATTCTGAATTTATATCGAAAACTATGATCGAAAATTGTGGATTGTCAACCGTAGAAATTTGTCCAGAAGAATGAAATCCAGAATTTCTCAAAATCCACTAAAACTAATTATAAACTGACAACAAACATTGACAAAAACAGTGAAATTCAAACTCTCACAAAAATGACTGATAACTGTGAACTATAGCTCAGAAAAAAGTGAAATTCATAATGACTTGAAAAATTGCAGAAAATGATGGAGAATAACTAGCAAAAAATGCTAAAAAAGTGAAATTTAGAATACCTCGAAAATGTTTGAAACTCTAGCCCACAATATCCGGAAAAACATTGATATTAAGAATTTCTCAAAAATGATATAAAAAAAAACCATGGACTAATATACCAAACAAAATCCAGAATTTCTCAAAAATGGCCGAAGAGTGTGAACTATATAGCCCACAAAATTAGGCCAAAAACATTCAAAAATATAATTTCAATAATACATCTGAATACTAAGAAGTACTCTATAGCCCATAAAATCTGGCCAAAACTCTAAAATATGGAATTTCACTGAAGACCGAAAAACGGTGGATTATATAATTCACAAATCTAGTAAAATTTGTGAGATTCAGAATTTCTCAAAATCAACAGAAACTTTGAAGTATATAACCAACAAAACGATGAATTCCGGATTTTTAAAAAAAAAATCACTGAAAATTGTGGATTATCGCCTTTTTTCTCCAAAATAGAGAAATTCAAAATTTTACATAAATAGCATAAAACAATGGATTATGTATAGAAAATTTTACCAAAATACTAAAATTTGGAATTTCACAAAAAATAGCCAAAACTGTGTGTTTATTGCTTACAAAACCAGACAAAAAAAATTGGAATATAGAATTTCTAGAAAAAAACCAAAAACTGTGAACTACGTAGCAAAATATGGCTAAAAAATGAAATACATAATTGCTCAAAATAGGCCAAAAACTGTAGACTAGAGCCCACAAAATTAGAGAAAAATATTGAAACCCAAAATTTCAAAAAAATAACTTATAATAGTGAACAAAATCTAGCCAAAACAGTGAAATTCAATTTTTTTTTTGAAAACTACTAAAAACTATGGTCTATATCGCCTACAAAATCAGACAAAAACATTGAAATCTAAAATCACTCACCGAATCTTGTTGAAAATAATAAAAATCCAATTTTTTTCAAGATCGACATAAAATTGTAGACCATAGACCAGTAAATTATAAGTGAAATCCAAAATTTCTCAAAATTCGACCCACCAATTCAGACCGAAACATTGAAATCTAGAATTTTTGAAGACTACAAGATCCTATGCACTATAGACAAAAAAAACATGGACAAAATAGTGAAATTCTGAATTTCTCACAATGAGCTAATAACTACAGACTACAGTTGAAAAAACTATTCGAATAGTCGCGTCTATATATTGCACGTGTTATTCATTCATTTTGAAACAAACCACGCCTAGTGCCGGTGTGAATCCCTCAATAGGACAGCCTCCCATAATTTTTTGCCGTAATAGGCCACTTTTTGAAAATATTTGCAATTATGGGCTAGTTTTAAAACTATTAGTGTTCGTGGCCTATTTTGTGCCACGTTAGCAGCGACCGCTATTATCATTAGTAGCATCTTCATTTTGAAAGTCTCTAATGGGAATAGTGGTCTATGTTTTAAAAATATTTGAAATTTTATATTTGTTGTCGCTATTCCCACTAGCGACCGAAGTATATAAGAGGTAGCAACCTCAAATGAATGTATTGAGGCGCTGTAACACCCCGTACTTAAGAGTGTATATATATATATAATATTATATTGAGATAATATAATAATAATAATAATAATAATAATAATAATAATAATAATAATAATAATAATAATAATAAAATAATAATAATAATAATAATAATAATAATAATATGGGAGCACCTCAATTTAAATGAAAACATAAAATATATGGGAAATACATAAATAGTCAGAAATCACAATATGTAATGAAAACACGTTACAAATATTACCAGTAACGGTATAAAATACACGTGCGTAACACACAAGGGCAAAATTGTTATTTCCAATTTTACGGGGTGTTACAAAATCAACCATTGTTCAGCCTCCAAAGGCGTCTCAGTGCCTGAAAACCTGTCGGGATGCAGCCTCATAAAGTCTGTGACTGTTCCCGGATGGGGAGGAAGAACTGCCTGCATAGGCACAGCGGGTGGAGGAACCTGAGAAGCTTCCAAAGCAGTCATCACCAAGTCACCGTGGTTTTGTTGCATGTTGATCAAGCGCTCAAGAACAGTGGTGACAACCTCAAGCCCTGGCTGCTTATCCTGGGGAAGAGAAGAACCTCTACGAGCCATAGTCTGCACAAAAACAAAAACAAAAACAATTAGCATCCAGATCAAGGTTGATAATAATTCATTTATGCGTGCATGGTTGGTAAAATGTTGAGCCGATCCCAGTTCGAGCCAAGCTTTTCTAATATATTAGGAAACTAATACATTATCCAAACATGGGCTCTGATACCACTAAAAATCTTGTCACGTCCCGCTTCCCAAAAGAGAATACGGAATACGGATACGTGACTAAACCCAGTGAATGATTTACATCATTCATAAGCTGTTCAAGAATCTTTACAACATTTCACAAGAATAATCAGAGTCGGAAGCAAAAGAATCAACCAAGTATGCAAACATGAATCAAAATACCAACAAGAATACTTGAAACCAAAATATATTAATCTCAAATAATGCAGATCTGAATAAGTCAAATATCCTGGATCACTTTGCTCAAATACAAACAAATCAAAGTAATCAAGATACAATTGTTCAAGATAAGCTACAAGAAATAATAATAACAAAATCCAGCACTAATACTTCGTATCACCAATACCATCTGGTACCTGTACACCAAAATCTGCAATGTAATAATTGCAGGAAGAGGAAAAAGAAAATAAACTCCCATCAATGCAAGTTACGGGCCGCTTGCAATGCAGGATACAAGTACATGGAAAAAACTAACTAATAACATAGAATAGGCATGATAATAATGTATAACAACTAGCATGATAAGGTGAACAAGTACAAGTAGCATGTATCAAGTAGCAAGTATCAAGTAAACAAGTATCATGTAAACAAGCATCAAGTATCAAGTGTAACGCCCCATATTTTAAATAAGGATAAACTCGGGATTTCACAGGATCTTTACTTCACTTCGTACAATTTTACAAGGAAATTTTAAAACTTTTTCAATAGTACATCAGAGTTCCTTTACATATTGGTTTTTACACAGCGGAAGAATAAAACAATTGAAAGTAAACAAAAATATATCTTGTACAATTTCAACATCATTTGCAACATCTTTAGCTTTCAAACAGCATATCCACTTTACAACTCCTTGATTAGTCCTTTACCTGCATGTTAATCTGTGGGCTCGTCAGTTACTTACAACTGACAAAATGTTATACACGGCTATCCTCTCTATGCCGGGAATAGTATAACGATCTCATACTTTAACAAAACACAATAAAATTGAAATGAATAAATAACGTGTCAAGGTGATTATTCTAAGTATGAGTGTATGTCATGCCTTAATGCCTAATGCACACAATTCTACACTAGGATGACACTAATGCACACATTTCTATACTAGGATGACACTAATGCACACTTGTTAGGATTCTATGCATCCCATACTACATAGGTCCGAGGGCAAGTGCCTACGTACTCCACATTGAAGGGTTCGATCCCTCGCCATGAGACTACCCAGTAATAAAACAAGTTTTAGAGTTATTTCACAGATACGGATCTCAGCCTCCCTGGCTATAATAACAGATCCCAGCCTCCCTGGCTATTATATCGTGAGAATAATCCCGTAAATGCCCCTCTAGCCCCGGTATATACATATTTTTTGGAGTATGGTAAACATCCGCCGACTACCCTAAGTCCCGGATAAAATACAGTCCATCTCCTACGGAGCAACCACAGTCCACCAACTGGGTCTATAGCCACGGAGATCCACCGCCGACTATATAGAAGCACCCATTTACGTTTGCACAAGTCTATTACATCTTCACCTAAGTGCCTAATTATTTTTTAGTTCAAGACATGAATATGTTATCACCCTAGAATCAGTTTTACCTCATACCGGATTTATTCACAAAATACGAGATTGCCCGACGGCATTATCTCAAAATCATATCAATTCTTTCTTTCAAGATTACCGGTAACCGAAATCTTACTAATTTTTAATCATAATCTTTCATGTACAAGAAACATGGGTACACATACCCTTTAATAATCATGTCTTAACTCAAAGTATTCTTAAACAATTATCCATGTTTCATCTTAGAACTTATTCATGCATTTCACTCTAACATAGAACAAATAGTTCCTTTCTTGACAAAAGATTCCACATTATAAATTTCTACTGGCAAGTTATACAAATCCACATTACCTAAATAACACTTGTTGGGGTTAAAACTCATGTACTAATTTATGTTTCATTTTCCTCAAAATATGCAATAAAGTTACGATTAACTTTAATATTTATTACTTCATTTTATATGAAGAAAGTATGAGTTTTAATCAAAAAGCCCCTTTTTAAAGTCTCATTTTTACTTTCTTAAAATAGACAATAAAATTTCCATAACAATCGCTAATAGTTTCCATTTTATCTTATAACCATAATAGGAATTTATTCATACTTAAAAAAAAAAACATCTTATTCTATTAAAACCAATCAAAAAAATATATATAAAAGATGGCTATCAAGATTTGAACCCAAGATCTCTTATAAGAGGTGCTCACTGACTGACCAGTAAGTCCTAGTGTACTTTTTGTTTAGACGTTGTATTCATATACTTTTGTTCACACTTTTCTGAAATTGTTTCTTTTTAACAAAACTTGTTTACCCAATAATCCAATCCTTTAGGATATTGGAATAAACTTCTCTTTGGACTAAAAGGAAATCTTAAATAGTAATCAACAAGTCCAAACTTATTTTTAGCATATATCTCATTTTAAAAAAAAAGATTTTCCTTTCTTTACAAAATTTACATTTCTTTTCAAACTCGAAAATTAAAATCATGCTTTTCTAAAAAACTAGTTTATGCCCAACATCCTACAAATAAAATTTGTGTTAAGAATCAAACATATCTTTTAATCGATTATGGGTGTCTCAAAGGAATTCCTTTCATACAAAAATTGTATTTTTTTTTTGACATATGTCAACATACTTCATAAAAAAATTATTTCCTTCTCTTTTCTTTTTCATCATATCTCTAATCATATGTCGAAATATAGCATTCTTTAACAATTTCTCATACACATTTGACAACCATAAACTTCAAATATTCTAACATGGTCCATATGATTATTTCTTTAATTGCACTCTTCTTTTCAACTAGCATGGTAACAATCAAAACAAGTTTATGGTATTCAATTAACTTTACAAAATATTTTTTGCAAAAGAATGTATTTCCAACATTTTTCATATAATCAATTATATCTTCATTCATGCATACTAATTCATGATAAAACAAGTCAACATTTCTTTTCTCATCACTAATTAACATAAGTTGGATTTGTTTACTCAATAAAGCAATACTTCATTACATCCAATGCATAGGTTTGTCCTATTTTATCAAATCAAATTCTATATTACTCATTCACTTCTATTAATAAGCACATTCTCAATATTTAGAGAATAAGAGAACACCCACCTTTTGTTTGAAGGTTGAAAACTATAAGGGAATGGTTCCTTCTTGCTCCTAGCTTCACAAGCACCTCCTAGTTCTCTTCTCCTCCTAGCAAAAGCTCCAAGCAAGAGAACACTTCTTTTCTTATTCTCTTTCTTTTTTTTACTCTCTTTTCTTTTATTCTTTTCTTTTCTCTCTTTCTCTTATTTTCTATTGCTTAGATTCTATTTTTTTTTTGATGTGTGAAATGAAAAGGGGTATGGTGCTATTTATAGGATTTTGCTAGGGTTCTAATTACAAAATTACACACCTAATAACTCACTCAAATTAATTTTTTAACCTCTCATTTTCCTAACTCTCAAAAACTCCTAAACTCTTCATCTCCTTATAACTCCTACCTCTTTAAAAATCCCAACTCCCATAACTCCAATCTCTTCCTCTGCCCACTACTAAGGTAGTGTTTGGCCCAGCTTAAAATTAGCTTAGCTTCTCCTTTAGAAGGAGAAGCTGAGCCAAACACATATTTTGAAAAGCCCAAAAAAAGTAGAAGTAGCTTTTTTTTATTAAGAAAAAGAGCTCCAAAAGAAGCCCTCCAGATCTACTTCTGGCTTCTGGCTTCTCCTTTTCTTCTTTTTTTTACCCAAAACCAAAGATCAAAAAAATTCCCCTTCCCCTTCCCCTTTCCCTTCCCCTTCCTCCATTCCCTCGCCGAACCTCGCCGCCGCCGTCGAACCACCGCCGCCGTCGTCGAACCTCGCCGCCGTCGTCCAAGTTTCCACGTCTAGATTCAACCCTTCCTGACATCTGAGGCTTCTTACGTACATTACTCTTGGCATTTGAAGCCTTGTTCTTAGGAGACACTCTTTTCTCAACAATTTCCTTCTTGTTTGAATCTGCAACGGTTAGAGCATTTGAAACCAGTGACTTAGGTTTCAGATTCCCAGATCCAGTAGAGACAGAAGGTCTGCGAACATCTTTATTTGAAGTAGAGCTTTCTTCTTTCTGAATGGGAGGATTCATCGCAGAGAGTTTTAATTGTTCAAATTCTTCTTCTATGTTGTATCTCTGCAGTAAATCTTTTGTAGCTTCCTCTAGTTCTACTGAAAGGTTGTGCCGAAGAAGATATGATTTAAGCTCCTCCCTTACCTTCTGCAGAGGCTGCAGATTTGAATCACGTTAAACAGCTATCTTTCCACAACATATTTTGCATTGCACATGGAAATTTTGGTGTACACTAACTAGAACTTCATCCAAATTAGTCTTGGTCAGAATCATGACTGCCACAGAATATGATAAAATCAGATATTAGCATTTCCTACATAAAATTTAGAAGGATCAAATGGACTATAAACTTCATAAAATAACAGTTTTCTTTTTATTACTTAGGGAATCAATGTAAGCATTTCCAGTGACCAAATGAAAGTTATAAATATGTAGCTTATATATATATGTTATAAAATTGATAAATTTGTCGTCGAACCACCGCCGTCGTCGATAAATTTGTAGACTTAACTCTACAGATTTGTAATTGGATAATTTTGAAGAAATTATGATCAAAAAAATTTTGAGACTTCATGCTCTATCTCCAAACAACTTCTAGCTTAAAAGTAGCTTTAAAGTTTAAAAAAAAGCTGACTATCCAAACAGCTTCAGCTTTTAATTTCAAAGCTGTACTTTCTAGCTTCTCCTTCTGAAGTAGCTTTAAAGCTAAAAAAAGCTAGGCCAAACGCACCCTAAATCCGGTCACACACAACCCCCCTGCCACGGCAGCTACAAGTTGACGCCCACACAGTAAAACACAACAGCATTGGTGAGCCCCACATGCACTAATCCTCTCTTAACCAAAACCAACAACACATGAATGTTAACGTGAAGGCTGTTAGCATTCACGTGGGCACCTCCATATACACCATACCAACCAACTTATTATCAAATTATTTACATCATGCAAATATACTATTCACCATATATTCATTTATTTTCACAAAATATTCCAAACAGCTCAAGCTTACTAATCCGTGGGCCCCACCTTCATTTTAAACATGTTTAGAATCATATATACCATTCTTTATTTAACAAACAATCCACTTTTAATTATTCAACATATATTGCAAAAATATATATTTATATACTTTTATATTCCTTGAAAATTACGGGTGTCACACACACTCCAAAATAAATACGCTTAAATATGTTTGCCGAAAACACGTGCGTTGCACGTAAAATATTAAAATGCGAAAATCGACTTTATTGATGGAAAATTATTAAATATAATCGAAAACAATATAAGAAAAATATATTTACTAATTTTCTGCATTTCATGATGAAATCACTGTACGTAGAAAACTCGTGCACTGTATGTGCAGGAAATCAAAAAATGCATTTTGATCAAAATAGGGGGAAAATAAATTCCCGTTTTATAAAATAGATTTAAATACATAAAAATAAATAATTTAAACCTATAGAAAATATTATACGTAGTGGTGGAAACACGTGCATCAAAACACGTAAAAAGCACGTAAATCCCAGGGATTGAAATATTATATTTTAGTTGACTGAAATCAATACGGAAAATGTATAAATAGTACGAATCGAAAATATGTAGTGAAATACATTACAAAATATACGTGCGTAACACCCAGGGGCAAAATTGAAATTTCCAATTTTGCGGGGTGTTACATCAAGTAACATGTATCATGTGGTCAAGTATCAAGTCTCATGTATCATGTTCAAGTGTCATGTTTTAAGTCTTGTAGTTATTACTATCTAGGTAGCACTTCATGCATTCCGGTTTTTACTATATGGTTGCTACAACAAACCGTTTCTCTTTAGATTTCATAATGGACCATAGAGGGCAGTGTACTCAAAGACAAGTATCAAGTAATCGAGCTCCAAGCTCCAATTATCATATATCATGTATCACGTGTCAAGTTGTGTAAGTGGCAAGTACGTGTCTTGCGTGCAAGTGTCAAGTAATCACGTGTCAAGCATCATGTATCAGGTAATCACGTGTCAAGCATCATGTATCAGGTAATCACGTAGGATCAGTGGATACCCTTCCAAGTACACGTTTCAGAATTATCCACTATTAGATATTTCCCTAAAACCCCAGCTTGATTATTTATTATTAGTGTCAATCAAGCATGTATGTGTGCAAAACATAACAAGAATAACATGGCATGATCATGTGACAAGTTCAAGTTGCAAGAAAAACATGTACGGGTGTAAGGTAACACATAAAAAGATAAGATAACTAAATTTTTAGTTCAGGACAACAAGACCATACTGCAGTAAAACTGAGATTCCCGTTGTTACAAACATGCAAACTTGAATCCGTCGAAAGGTCTAGAAAATAGTCTTCCAGCCGAATCCAGCAAACATATATAAGTCATATAGTATTTCACAAAATCACAACTCAAAACTGATTTGAAACCAGAAAATATGTTCAGCTAAGCGGGGTCCGAGGCGTTACAGCGCTTAGTGATTTCGAGAGAGCTTTTACTCTTTTGGGATTTTTTTTTAAAAAAATTGTGGTCGCTAATCCGAATAGCGATCTCAGTAGAAGACTAAAATAATCACCCAACTAAGGTCGCTATTGGGAATACCGACCTTAGTATACTTCGGTCGCTATTTGCAATAACGACCTTAGTAGGAAACTCAATCTCCTTATTTTTTGTAAAATTTACAAAATAGTGTAATGCCCTGAATTTTCAATTAATGAAAAATTATTTATTTTGCACGTAGTGTGCACGTGCAATATTTTTGGTAAATATTTTCTTCAAAGATGAGTATAGATATTTTAATTTGTGCTTTTAATTATTTTATACAAAAGCCTTCTTTTAAATAGACAAAAAAGCATTTTCTTTTAAAAAGCCCAAAATGTAATTCATTTATTTTATTTTCAAATAATTATTTTGGCCCACAAAACTAAAGCCCATGGACTATTTTTATGCAACTTGTCATGTAGAATACAAACTAGAGTTTATTTTTACATAAAATAAAATGTACAATTTTTGGGCCTAGTTGCATGCACGTGCACTACACGTACACGTGCAATATGCACTTTCTCCTAGCATGGCCGGTTGCATTCTTTGGAGGGAAACTCAAGTTTTGAGTGGAGTCATGGAGTGATGGTTATTGGATCATGGGTAATTGTGTAACTCCTCATTAAATCTCCACCATTTGTTCCTAACTCCTACTTCAATCCTAGCCATCTATTTCCCTTGATTTTTAGTATAAATACCCCCTCCCATGGCTAGTTATTTTGTGCTTAATATTCTCTTCCAAACGTATAATCTAATAGTATTATCTAGTAGTATTTTGTGAGTTAAAAGATTGAGTTGTGAGTGGGTATTGTGCTTGCTTTCAATCAAGAAGAAGGAGAGGCCGGCTATTCAAAGGAGGAGAGCTCGGGTTGGAGGCTTGTGCGTGCATCAAGGAGGAGGAGCATTTCGTTGCAAGGAAATTTGTCTAGGAGATTGCTAATTGTTCTTTTCTTCAATAAGGTGGGTAGATTCTCCATATTTCTAACTTAGAAATGCATGCTAGTTTAATTAGAAAGATTGAAGCATGAAAATGATTAAGAAGAGCACACTTGAATTGGGAAAAATGACTTCTTGAATAATTGAAATGTGGACATACAAATTGATATGTGGTTCTATTATTTGAGTTGTATGTGAATTGATTAGTGATATGGCCAAAATGTGGTTAAATCGGAATTGTCCAAATTGGACGCAAATCTTGAAGCCCAGGGGTAAAACGGTAATTTCACCCACCTATGGACCTGGGATGGGTACTGGATCTTTTAGTCAAAGATCCAATAACCCGCAAGCGGATCCACCTCAATCGGGCGTGGTTTTCAACCAGCAGAAAGCCCGATCCAGAGGGATAGAATTAGGATTTCTGATTAGATCCTAATCAACGGCCCTGATTCATGCCTATCTCTCCACTGGGAATTAGGGATTACATTCCCAATCTGTTTACAATGAGTATATTCCTTATCAGATCACGGGGATTACATTCCTAATCTGTTCCCTAAGATGCCTATAAATACCCCCCATCCATCTCCATTAAGAGGTAATCAATCTTTCTCCAATTTTTGCACTCTTTCATAGTCTTCCTAGATTACTGACTTGAGCGTCGGAGTGTGCGTCGCCGGAAACAACCCCGGTGTCTCGCACTTTTTGCAGGTGTATGGCGGGAGTGACGATCAAATTCCGACGGAACAGGTATACAGGTTTACTATTCAGTTTCCCTAAGAATCCACAAATACTATCTGTTTGCCCCCACACCAAATTTAGCGGCAACAGATTGGCGCCATCTGTGGGAAACTAACGAATAGCAACCTTCCCTCTTCCCGTTGAACAGATCTTCTCCAGCCAAGCCTCCTAGGAAAGTCAGGTCAAGAGGGTCTAACAGAGGACCCATCCCCGATCAGCAGCAAGAAATTCCCATCCAGCCTACCCAACAGCAGGGGCAACTTCCTCCTCCAGCGGAAGACCCGCTCCAACAGGACCTTCCTCCTCCTAATCAGCCACCTCCTAAGGGTCCTAACCCTCAGAAACAACCTCTTCACCAGGACCACGTCTCCGTCCACAACGCCTCTTCGGACTCTATGGCCTCCCATCATCCCCGAGCTTCTGGTCTCCACAATACCGCCCTCAATCGACAGAAGGATGAGGATCTTCGCCGCCATCTGGATGAAAAGCGGGCCTGAGAGGGAACCTCCCGCCAACACCGTCCGGATGAGCAGTCTCCCCGCCGCTGAGAATACAGAAGGTCCCCTATCCGAAGGGGGCGGAAAGAGTCCCCCGAGCATTACCGAAGAAGGCCGCACTCCCCTGCAGGTCGGCAACAGCCTAGGAACAATGAGGCACCCATCACCCGTGCCGAGTTCCAGCAGTTCCAAGCGACCGTCCTACAAGCTCTCAATCTCCGTCCCAACATCAATGCACCCAAGATCCCCTCTCCTCCTCCGGTCCGGAGCCCTCGCCGACGGTCCCCGTCTCCTCCTCCCGCTCCTAGCAACTCCCGGCGTACTCCAAGTCCTCATCGCTCCAGGAGTTACCGTCGCCGTAGCCCTCGCTCTCCCTCGTACGAAGACGAGTCTAGAGGCTCGGCTGATTACCGTCGAAGGGACGATGCTGTATACCGCCGTCTCCATGAGATGGAGAGGCGTTTGGGTCAGTTAGACCGAGAAGAAGAACTTAGAGGGAGAACCCTTTGTCCTAGCAGACCTCCTTTCTCCCGAACCATAATGGATGCACCTGTGCCAATCGGCTTCAAGCCTCCTCAATTTGAGACCTACTCCGGGGAGACTGACCCCGTTGATCACATCGAAAGATTAAAGACCCTAATGCTCATCCATCAAGCTTTCGATGCCCTCCTCTGCAAAACCTTCCCCGCAACTCTCAAGGGCCCAGCTCGAGAATGGTACTCTCGCCTTGCCCCCTCCTCAATATTCTCCTTCGAGCAGTTCGAGACCCTCTTCGTCACCCATTTCGTAAGTAGCCGTAGAGCTGAGAATACCAGCATCTCGCTACTGCACCTCCACCAGAAGAAGGGTGAGAAGTTGAGAGACTATGTGAAGAGGTTCACATCTGAAGCCAGGTCCATAGCATCCCTCGACCAATCGGTCGCTGCGGCAGCATTTCAATCTAATGTCCTCAATTCCAACCTCCGCTTCTCCCTCGCCAAGAAGCCCCCACAGAACTTCTCTGACCTCCTCCTCCGCAGTGAAAAGTATATTCGGGCCGAAGAAGCCGAGCACCGACTCAACTGGGAGGGGTCTTCCTCCGGGTTTAAGAGAAAGGGAACAGAAGAGGAAGGAGCCAAGAAGCTCCAGAAGGATAATGCCGGCCAGCGCCGACCTCCCCCCAGATTCGAGAAGTTCACTCCCCTCACCACTAATGTCTCTACCATTCTGATGGAAGTTGAAAAGGAAGGGATCATACCTCCTGCTCCGAGGATGAACACCCCTGCCAAGAAAAGAGATAAAGAGAAATGGTGCCGTTATCACCGGGACCACTGGCACGACACCAATGATTGTCGCGCCTTGAAGAACGAGATAGAAGCCCTTATCCAGAGGGGGCAGCTGACTAGGTTCGTAAGAAAGGACCGAGCCGAACTTCCTCCCCCACCCGGGGGGCTAACAAGCGTCCGGAACGAGATGAGACGCCCGACTTCGAGGAAGAGCGAGTCCTCCACCTCATTCATGGGGGCCCAATGGGGGGCTCCTCAAACTCCTCTCGGAAGACATTTATAAGTGAAGTCAACTCGGTCCGAGCCACACCTCCTCCTAAAGGCCTCGGAGTGTCCGTCACATTCTCAGACGAAGATCTTGAAGGAGTCCGCACCCCTCATTGTGCGCACTTGTTATCAGCCTCCACATGGCGAACTTCAAAGTGGAGAGGATCCTAGTGGATAATGGCAACTCCGTTAACATCCTCTTCCTCGCTGCTTTTAAAGGCCTAAAGCTCTCCCGAGATAGACTCAAGCCCGCCGGCTACACGCTCCATGGGTTCACGGGAGTGCCAGTGACTATTGAAGGGGTGATTATCCTCGACGTAACCGCTGGCAAAACTCCTACTACCCGAACGGAGTCGATTGACTTCATGGTCGTAGATGTCCCCGCAGCCTACAATGTCATTCTGGGTCGGCCCGACCTAGCCGCCCTCGAAGCCGTCCCTTCTGCCTACCACCTCAAAATGATGTTTCCCACTCGGGCCGGAGTAGGGGAAGTAAGGGGCAATCAGGAAACGGCCCGTAAGTGTTACATGACCTCTACCCTCGGACCAGTCCTCTCCTTAGAAACTCTGGAAATCCCCCAAGATGTTGCTCGACCGATGTCCGAGCCGGTGGACGAATTGGAGGAAGTGCTCTTCTCTGAGCAGGACCCAACTCGCAAGTTCTTTGTTAGCAAGATCCTCCCGTCCGCCCTATGCTCGGACATTGTACAGTGCATCCGAAGGAACCAAGACCTCTTCGCTTGGTCAGCTACAGATATGTCCGGAATTTCCGAAGAGCTCTTAGTCCACCACCTCAGTGTTGTTACGGGGTCCAAACCGGTTCAACAGAAGAGGCGCAAGTTCGCCCCGAGCGCCAGCTAGCTATAAAAGAGGAGGTGGACAAGCTCTTGAAGGCTCGGTTCATCCAGGAGGTAAACTACCCCGAGTGGTTGTCAAATGTAGTAATGGTAAAGAAGTCGAACGGGACTTGGAGGATTTATATCGATTTTACCGATCTCAACATGGCTTGCCCCAAGGATCCCTTCCCTCTTCCGAGTATTGAAACTCTGATTGATGCCACCTCGGGACATGAACTCCTCAGCTTCATGGATGCCTTCTCAGGCTACAACCAGATCCGGATGTTCCCCCCGGATATCCCGAAGACATCATTCGTGACCGATCAAGGCCTCTATTGCTACAGGGTCATGCCTTTCGGCCTGAAGAACGCGGGAGCAACATACCAACGCCTCGTCAACAAGGTTTTTCAAGCTCAAATCGGCCGAAATATGGAGGTGTATGTTGACGACATGCTTGTGAAAAGCATCCGAGGTGTTGATCATGTAAGCGACCTCCAAGAAGCATTTGACGTTCTGAGAAAGCACAGCATGAGATTCAATCCGAACAAGTGTGCGTTCGGTGTCTCGTCAGGAAAGTTCCTCGGCTTCATGGTTAGCCAACGAGGAATCGAAGCGAACCCTGAGAAAATCAAGGCCATATTAGACATGGCCCCTCCCAAAAATATTAAGGAAGTTTAGAGATTAACAGGCTGCCTAGCCGCCATAGGGCGCTTTCTCTCGAAGTCCGGGGAGAAATGCCTCCCTTTCTTCAAGGCCCTCAGGGGGGCTAAAGGTTTCGAATGGGGGCAGCAGCAACAGGAGTCATTCGACCAGCTCAAGGCTTACCTCGTCAATCCCCCTCTCCTCAGCAAACCGATCCCTGGTGAACCCCTCTACCTCTACCTGGCAGCCTCCGAGCAGACCCTCAGTGCAGTTTTAGTGAGGGAAGAAGACCGGGCTCAGAAGCCCATCTACTATGTGAGCAAGGTGCTTCGGGACGCCGAGCTCCGATACCCGAAGATAGAAAAGATGGCTTATGCTCTGGTGATGGCCGCGAGAACGCTTCGCCCTTACTTTCAGTCCCATTCGGTGGTCGTTCTTACCAACCAGCCGCTGAAGCAGGTTCTCCACAAGCCTGAGACCTCGGGTCGCCTTATGAAGTGGTCTATCGAGCTGAGCCGACACGATATAACTTATCAGCCTCGGACCGCGATCAAGGCTCAGGCGTTAGCTGAATTCATAGTTGAGAGTGCTATCCCCGAGTCCAGCCAAACAGTGAAGGGACCACCCGTCTGGTCGGTTTATGTTGACGGATCCTCCTGCAATGAGGGAAGCGGGGCAGGGGTCATTCTGGCGGGCCCAGATGACTTCATCCTCCAATACTCCCTCCGCATCAATTTCAAGGCCTCGAACAACGAGGCAGAATACGAGGCGCTCATAGCCGGCCTTGGGATGGCTCAAAATGCAGGAGCCCAACGCCTCCGGATCTTTAGTGACTCTCAGCTAGTCGTCAATCAGGTCCTCGGCGAGTATGAAGCACGCGATGACAGGATGGTTAAATACTTAGCCAAAGTCAAGAGCCTGATGGCACTGTTCGAAGAAGCCTTCATCCAATGCATACCCCGGGAAGAAAATGCTCAGGCCGACGCCCTCTCCAAACTAGCCTCCTCTTCCCTTCAAGGTCTCGAGCAGACCGTTTTGATAGAAGTCCTTCTGAAGCCGAGCATAGAGGAAGAAACTCTCGACTCTATAGAGACGTTGCCTGTCCTGCTCGAAGACAATTGGATGAAACCCCTCGTCGAATTCTTGAGGGACGGGCTCCTCCCCGAAGATCCTAAGGAAGCACGAAGAGTTAGAACCCGAGCCGAGCGTTACACGCTAATCGGAGGTATCTTATATAAACGCTCCTTCACACAGGTAGACGGCCGGCCTTATCTGAGATGCCTCTCCCCTGGGCAAGCCGACTACGCCCTGCAAGAACTTCATGAGGGCATCGGCGGGGCACATTCGGGTTCCAGAGCCCTAGCACGCAAAGTGTTGAACTACGGATATTTCTGGCCCACTCTCCTACGAGACGCCGAACGACATGTTCGGCAATGCATCTCCTGTCAGAAGTACTCCGACATCTGACGCCTCCCACAAGCTCCACTCACTTCCCTATCAAGTCCGATCCCCTTCGCAATGTGGGGGATGGATTTACTAAGGCCGTTTCCGCCAGCTCCCGGACAGTTCAAGTTCTTAGTCGTGGCAATCGACTATTTCTCGAAATGGATAGAGGCCGAGCCCCTGGCCACGATCACCGAGAACAAGGTCGTTCAATTCTTCTGGAAAAGCGTGATCTTCCGATTTAGCATCCTCAGGGTCCTAATAACAGACAACAGAACCCAGTTCACTGGGACTGCCTTCCAAGCTCTATGCGAAGATCTTGCCATCCAACACCGGTTCTCCTCCGTCTCTCATCCTCAGTCGAATGGCCAAGCCGAAAATGCTAATCGACAGATCATCTCCGGCATTAAGAAGAGGTTAGACAAGTGTTCCAAAGGCTTATGGGTCGATCAGCTTCCCAATGTGCTGTGGAACTACCGCACCACAAAACGGACCCCCACAGGAGAGAGCCTACTTAATCTCACCTATGGGTCCGAGGCCATCATCCCCCTAGAAGTTGGAATACCCTCCCCTCGTCTACTCGCTTATGAAGAAGAGCAAAATGCCAGAGACCTCCGAGCCAGTCTTGACCTGATAGACGAAATCCGAGAAAGATCTGCTATACGTCAACAAAGCTACCGAAGAAGGATCGAGTTAGCATACAACAAGAGAGTCCGCCCCACGGACCTCAAAGAAGGGGACCTGGTCCTTCGAAAGTTGGCCATCTCGTTCCCAGGTCAGAAAGGCAAATTGGCTCCAAATTGGGAAGGACCTTACAAGATCTCCAAAGTAATACGCCCCGGCATGTACAGACTAGAAGACCTCGAAGGCAGGGAGATCCCCGGGACTTGGAATGCCGACCATCTCTTAAAATACCAAGGGAGAGCACCAACGCCTCTCTAAGTACTTCGAGATGTCGAACCGTTCCTCTCCTATTACTTGTAATGATTTTCTTTCATTTTTTCCTTGTAATAACGACTAGCAACTTTAGAAGCAGCCGACTATTAATCATTAATAAAGGAAGTTTTTCATATTTTACTATTGTTTACATCTCTCTGCTTTTAACTCTTCAATCTAACGATGGTTCGGAGTCCAATACTTGGCTCGATTCTACTTTACAAGTTCGCTCCTAAGCGAGCTAGAAGTAGTTTGCCATTCGGAATTGCTCCCACAACTGTTGAACTAATCTAACGATGGTTCGGAGTCCAACACTTGGCTCGATTCTACTTCGCAAGTTTGCTCCTAAGCGAGCTAGAAGTAGTTCGCCATTCGGAATTGCTCCCACAACCGTTGAACTAATCTAATGATGGTTCGGAGTCCAACACTTGGCTCGATTCTACTTCGCAAGTTCGCTCCTAAGCGAGCTAAAAGTAGTTCGCCATTCGGAATTGTTCCCACAACCGTTGAACTAATCTAACGATGGTTCGGAGTCCAACACTTGGCTCGATTCTACTTCGCAAGTTCGCTCCTAAGCGAGCTAGAAGTAGTTCACCATTCGGAATTGCTCCCACAACCGTTGAACTAATCTAACGATGGTTCGGAGTCCAACACTTGGCTCGATTCTACTTCGCAAGTTCGCTCCTAAGCGAGCTAGAAGTAGTTCGCCATTCGGAATTGCTCCCACAACCGTCGAGCCACTCTAGCAAAGATCCGAAGTCAAACACTTAAGCTTGAACGCGTTCCGCGAGCTCACTGTTCAGCTCATCTCGCGAGACCGCAAGATTGGGCGACCGAAGCACAGCTCGCCACAACTAACTGAACTCCCACCTCGCCGAACCGCGAAAAAGCAAGAGGCCGACCTAGGAACCTCGGCACGATGAACACAGTCACAAACATAAAGACTACACAAAACCACAAGGGACACACAAGTTCGGGAACAAAATTTTATTGATAAATGGTATACGGTACAAAGCGACTCTTCCACACAGCAAGATTACAAGGCGTTACAATGCCGACTTATTACACTTGGGCTAAAATACAAAAGCTTCTAGAAACGAGGTCTTCAACGCTTTCTTGGCGCCGGGGCGTTCCGCTTCAAAGACACCCGAGGGCGACGACGCTTGTCTCCGGAGCTCGACCCCAACCGAGCAAATTGGGACGAATCCTCGGCACTGCTCCTAGCAGCAGCTCCGACGGATGCTCCGCTCGACGAAATTGCCACAGAGCTTTGGGCGTCCCCCGGACTAGGATGCCGATGCGCTGACGGGTCGCAATCTCGTAAAACGTAATGCCCCGATCGCTTTCCGCGCGAGTGCACGAAGTGCTCCTGACGTTGATTGGCCCCGAGCGCGGTTTTAGGCGAGCGACCTCCGCCTCTAACTCGGAGATCTGCTCCCTCAAAGAGTCGTCCTTTACGTCGACCTCGAAGCGAGGGGGTATCGCGGAGTCCGGCGCACCCGAGCGACTCGCTATCAGATGACGAAGGTGAGTGACTCCGATGCTTTTGTCAACCGTAGCCCTCTTCAGCGCGTCAACTTCGGCTGTCAGCTCATCCCGTTCAGCCGTCAGCTTGGCCACTTTGGCCGTCAAGCCCTCTCCCTCCGTCCGAAGCTCCGTCTCTACGGTCTGCAGATGGCGGATCTCGGAAAGCAGGTCGTCCCTCTCCGCCGTTATTTTAGACAAGTTGTGCCGAATGCACTGAACCCGAAGCTCGTTGCTGAAAGCAGTCGGTGAATATTCATCCTCTCCTGTGGGAGTCATTTCGGCGATCCTGCTCTCCAAACGCCGAATCTCGATGTCTCGCCGACCGAGGACGAGCTGAAGATGGTTCCGCTCGCTTTCGGCTCGACGCAATCCGAGCTCGACTTCATAGAGCCGCTCTCGGCACTTCGCCAGGCACAACCTCGTCGCCCCTAAGCCAGCCTCGGCTCGAGCTTCGTCATCCGAGCAAGCGGGCTCGACGTCTGGGGCAACCACCATGAGCTGAAAAGAAATCGAGGAAAACAACAAGAATTCAAACACTGCCGTAGTCTAACACTTCAGAAGTTTTTCAAACAAAATTTCGACAAAAGAGGAGAAAAGGCAAAGACACAGAGCCGAACTCCAACACTTCAAAAAAAATTTCATTCATTTCAAAAAACAGCGGTGGCCAGTCCGCTATTAGGCATTACATTTTGAAAAGAAAGAAGAACAAAAACAGAAGAAAAGAAGAGCGAAGTCAAGGCGCGACCTCTTTCCCCGGACGACGAGAGCGAGTGGGGGTCGACTTCTCCGAGGGGGACACCACCGCCAACGGGGTAACCATGGTGCTGGGGACCTCGTTGGTGACTTCAACCTCAGTCTCGGTTTCGTCCTCCCCTTCTTCATCTTCCCCCTCGGATTCGGGGTCAAAGCCCTCGACGTGGCCCGGGAACAGCCTCCATCCCGAGACGTCCACTTCGGGGTACTCCTTCGACACCCGGGTGATGGCTTCGGCATAAGCCTTGGCCATGTTCTGGGCGAGGTACCCTTGCGCCTTCGCCAAGGTCGCGTCCTCCGCCGCCTTCATTGCCGCCGCCTTGGCCTCCTCGGCTTCGGCCAACTGCTTGGCCACCCCCTCCTTCTGGCGAAGGAGGTCACCCTCCAACCTCGCCACTTCGGCCTCGAGGTGCTCGATCCTCGCCGACCTCCCTTCGTGCTCGACGCGGAGCTTGTCGAGCTCATTCGACATCCGCGCCTTCTCGTTCCGAGCCTGGTCGGATTCTTGCTTCAGCTCCTTCTCCAGAGCTGTCAACCTCTCGGTGAGGTGTCCGAAGTGGACGATAATCTGCGACAAAGAAAGAAGGACTGAAAGAATTAGAAGAATTGTGGTTAAAGAAATTCAACAATGGCGAAAATCCAACACTTACCGAAACCGCCGAACGAGCGATCTCGATGACGTCGTTGCCTTCTTGTCCGACCTCCATGGCGGCTCGGTCCTTCGGCGTGGCGAGGTGCTTGACGGCCTGCATGCTCGCCAATGTGTTCCCGAGGAACCCATCGTGCTTCCGGACTTGCCAGTCCGGAATGTGGATCCTCTTATGCTCCTCCGTCAGGAGCTCCTCGGCTGCTGCCGTCAGCGACGGCATCGTCATTCCGAGGGCGGCGGCGATGGGGAACTCGCCAGCTGCAGCCGATGCCGAAGTCCCCGCCACGGCGACGACCGGACTGTCGAGGGTCTCCACCTCCTTGACCGAGGCTGCGATCCTCGGAGTCTTTGGGGTCGGCAACTTGGTCGCGACCCTCTTGCGCTTCTTCGGCGCCTTGCTGGCGAGCCCAGCCCTGAGAGCCAGCACTGCATCGTAGTCCATCGTCTCTGCGTTAAAAATAAAATGGGTTAATACAAGACAAGTTGCGAGAAGTACGGTACGGAAAACAAAGCATAACAAAGGCCGCGTACTGGGATCTACACGGCAGAGCCCTCCCTTGTACAAGATGTCCTCGGTGAGCTCCTTCCAATCGTACTTCGGCCGATCGAGGAGAGTCTGAACTGCCTCTTCTTCTTCAACACTAAGCTTCGGCAGTGCCCTTGCCCTCTTCGGCACCCCCTCTACCCAGCCGGAGGGGATCGGCCAAGCCTCCGGACTCCGTACTATCATAAACTTCTCCCGCCAATGCTTGATGGAGTCGGGGCATATGACGAGCCTGCCGCCGTGCCTCGGAGTCAAATAATACCGGTACTCCGACTTGTTCCCTTGATGGAGCCAATAGAGTGTCCGAAGCACGTTCAGCTGCGGCTCGATCCCTGCAGCTTGGCAGTGAAGCACGAAGCCATTTATCACTCGCCATGCGTTCGGCATGAGTTGGATAGGGCTGACCCCGAACCAACTCACCAAGGTAACGGCGAACGCATGGAGAGGCAGCCGAGCCCCGGCGATGAAGGCATCGACCGGCCAACAACACATCGTCACTGGCAACGGCGAATTGGCCCTAACCCCGGGACCCGGCAACATGAGCTCGTACTCCTCCGGGATTTGAAAAGAATCCCGGATCACTGCCAATTCCTCCTCACGCAGGATCGACACCGCCTCGTTCGCCTCCTTCGTCTCCCTCGCTGCATTCTCCTCGAAGGACCTCCCCCTCCCGTGAATGATTCGTTCGGCTTGATCCTCCGGAAGCTGCCGAACTCTGTGAAGCCCGGTCAGCGGCCCTGGCAGTCTCCCAAACTCCCCCATACGCTTTGGATCCTCCACAATCGATCCTTGCCGAACACCTTCTTGCCTTTAGTTGGAGTTGAATCTTCGACAACTTCGAGGGAGGGCTCGGACCAAGAGATCGACTCGGAGACAGAAGCAAGAGACATAGTTTATGGAATAAACTAAGTGTAAATTACCTTGAAAGGATAGCCGCCGGAAAACTTCGCCGTTTGACATCGACCACCGGAAGTACTCGCCTAAACACAAGAAATCACCTGAGCGAAAGAGAAGAGAAGTGAGAAATGAGAGTGGGGGGTGGGGTTTTATAGAGAAGGGCGCGCTAAACGAGGATAATGGGCTTGTACTACCGATCCATTCACGCAAAACGACAAAAGCGACCTCAATCGTCACCTTGTTTACCATGCCAAGCCGTACGCTGCATTTAATGAGCGTCCCATCTGACAGAAGTTCAGAGATCACTGCATTTAATGAACGTCCCATCTGTCAGAGTTGTCAGAAGTTCAGAAGGCGCACAGTGGACACAAACTCCTATGCCGAAAAACGACAAGTTACGGACCTCGGCACCAGCTGACGAGCGTTCTTGACACCGACCCCGTTACTGGGGAAAAAATGGACCTCGGCACCAGCTGCCAAGCATTCTTGACACCGACCCCGTTACGGGGAAAAATAGACCTCGGCACTAGCTGCCGAGCGTTCTTGACACCGACCCCGTTACGGGGGGAAAAATGGACCTCGGCACCAGCTGCCGAGCGTTCTTGACACCGACCCCGTTACGAGGGAAAAATAGACCTCGGCACCAGCTGCCGAGCGTTCTTGACACCGACCCCGTTACGGGGGGGAAAAATGGACCTCG
This sequence comes from Hemerocallis citrina, assembly GCA_017893485.1. Taxonomy (NCBI): domain Eukaryota; kingdom Viridiplantae; phylum Streptophyta; class Magnoliopsida; order Asparagales; family Asphodelaceae; genus Hemerocallis; species Hemerocallis citrina. Next base: position 443,141,137 of record CM030359.1, on the reverse strand, counting down.
GCACCAGCTGCCGAGCGTTCTTGACACCGACCCCGTTACGGGGGAAAAATGGGCCTCGGCACCAGCTGCCGAGCATTCTTGACACCGACCCCGTTACGGGGGAAAAATGGACCGAGCATTCTTGACACCGACCCCGTTACGGGGGAAAAATGGACCTCGGCACTAGCTGCCGAGCGTTCTTGACACCGACCCCGTTACGGGGGGAAAATGGACCTCGGCACCAGCTGTCGAACGTTCTTGACACCGACCCCGTTACGGGGGGAAAATGGACCTCGGTACCAGCTGCCGAGCGTTCTTGACACCGACCCCGTTACGGGGAAAAATGGACCTCGGCACCAGCTGCCGAGCGTTCTTGACACCGACCCCGTTACGGGGGGAAAAATGGACCTCGGCACCAGCTGCCGAGCGTTCTTGACCCCCAAACGAAGAATTGACGCTTCGCGAAGATAAGGGGATATTCCTGCAAGAACACCATGATGTGTCTAATTTTTATACAAATATTTGTACTCATTTACCCATTAAAATTGCTTGTTTTCATTTATCTTATTTATAATTTATCTTATTTTCCTAAGATTTCAATTAATTAAGTATTTTTGAGGAAATTAGATTTTTGATGCAAAAAGTGATTATTTTTGGAGAAAATCAACAAACAAAACAAACATAATGTTTTATTAATTTTTATTGTTTTGTTGAAATTTTACGATTCGGCCATGTGAAAAGTAAAATAGAAATATTATTATTAATTAAGGGGTTAGAATAAAATTTTGTAATTTAAAAATTAATTTTGAAATAATAATAATAATAATAATAAAAAGAAAAATAGAATGCACGGTTTTGAATTGGTAGTCTAAAGATTAATACTAATCATAAATTCTAGATAATTATTTAAGATAATTATTTATCCTACTTACATTTAAACTAACCTACCTAATAAACTAAACCTAACTATTCCTACTCCTATATCTATGTGTGCAGCAGTGCAGGTAAAAAAAACAGAGAGAGGGTGGTGGAAAAAGGTAGGAGTAGGGGTTGCTTTGGGAGGCGTGAAGAGAATTAGAAGAAGGGAGAGTTGGGAGAAAAGATTAGGAGTGCTCTGGATAACACACGCACGCATAGAAGACGAAACGAACGGACGTGACGTGCTGGCGGCTCGGGCTTCGACTCCAAGACAGAAAGAGAGAAGACTGCGCTTATTGTTTGGGCACAATTTTCAAGATCGTTCGGTTTGCAGTTTTTATTACAAAACGGTCTATTTTTGTATCTATTTTTTTCTCTCTAATTTTTATAATGCAATCCTTGAACAATTTTGTTAATTGCAATTTTACTATGAACTAATTTATTGTTCTAGGGTTTAGATGTAGCCTAGTTTTGAGAACACAATTTCATATTTTTCTATGGTTGTGTGTTTAATTTTTGTGCTTAATGCTTACAATTATTTGGCCGATTTTTGTATGATTATTGGATCATGGAGAGACCGAGAGGTAATTTGTGATTTAGAACAATAAAAATTGACCACCATTAATTGAGCGAAATTAGAGATAATTTACCGCGATTGATGTGACCGTTAAGAAATCCACAGAACTTAATGAGTCTTCGATTAATTAAATTTACATAGAGATATGTCAAACTGTTAGTTGGAGATATTTTTGGTGTTGTTCGAGAGAAAGCATCGAATAAGTTGGGGATTTTGGTCTACAACTTGGAAAAATAATATTTTTAGGAATTATAAATTGTGTGGGATGAACTAGGTGAAGTCAAACACCCTAGAATTGATTTGCAATTAATAAATTACAATTTTCAAACTCCGCTCCCTCTCCATTTATTTAGTTAGTTTAGATTAGTTTAATTTAGTTATTTTTTTTTTTCTTTATTAATTTCGATCTTCCAAATAGTGATTCATCTAGTGAAATCGGTACTCAATAAAATATCTAGTCTCTGTGGGTTCGACACTCTATTCACTACTATATTACTTGTTGCGATTTTGTACACTTGCAAATATTCACACCACACCACATGAGCAACTCAGAGTCCAATCCACTTCAGAAATTACCTCACTACCCCCTCTGAGATTCAAAACCCTCCATTTGGACTCCGATACAACTCCCCTAGCCATTAAAACAGTTGAACTACTCCTCAAAGGCTGATCAAACTCAGTCTTTAGGAGTGGGGGGCTCGTGATATGGCCAAAAATGGGGTTAAATCGGAATCGTCCAAATTGGGTGCAAATCTTGAAGCCCAGGGGTAAAACGGTAATTTCACCCACCTATGGACCTGGGATGGGTACTGGATCTTTTAGTCAAAGATCCAATAACCCGCAAGCGGATCCACCTCAATCGGGCGCGGTTTTCAACCAGCAGAAAGCCCGACCCAGAGGGATAGAATTAGGGTTTCTGATTAGATCCTAATCAACGCCCTTGATTCATGCCTATCTCTCCACTGGGAATTAGGGATTACATTCCCAATCTGTTTACAAGGAGTATATTCCTTATCAGATCACGGGGATTACATTCCTAATCTGTTCCCTAAGACGCCTATAAATACCCCCCATCCATCTCCATTAAGAGGTAATCAATCTTTCTCCAGTTTTTGCGCTCTTTCATAGTCTTCCTAGATTACTGACTTGAGCGTCGGAGGGTGCGTCGCCGGGAACAACCCCGGTGTCTCGCACTTTTTGCAGGTGTACGGCGGGAGTGACGATCAAACTCCGACGGAACAGGTATACAGGTTTACCATTCAGTTTCCCTAAGAATCCACAAATACTATCTGTTTGCCCCCACACCAAATTTAGCGGCAACAATTAGAATCATGGATTGATTGATAGAAAACACATTTATTACCATCAAAATTACACACAAAAGTTAGTAGGTTGATTATACCATTTCATGTGTTAAATAGATCCTTTGTGTTGATATGGGCATGAGTAAATTAAAATATGTGTTTGATGTTAGGTAAATGATTAAAGTCAGAGAATTAAAGTGAAAATTCATTGATAAAAAGATTAGAATGCTACAATGCGAAGAAATGTCGAAAAGAGAAGAAATGTAGTATTATAATGTATAATTTGAATTAGTGTATGAAAATACGTTTTAATGGTTACAAAAATTATTTTGCTCATACTGGTATGTAAATTATGTGAATAGTATTAATCTGGAGTTGTACAGTAATTTTTATGAAGACCAAATGAAATTGGGACTAGTTGAACATCGAAATGTTCTAAATAACAGAGAGCACGGATTAAATGAATATGAAATTATATTAGTGACAACCTGAGCACGTAGCTCAAGAGGTCATAGGGTGCGGTTGGGTTCCCTGTAGTGATCGGTTCGAATCCCCTGGCCAACACATTTTATTCCATGTTTTTTTTAAATAAAAGAAGAGCAGCAGCCGAGAGCTCTTATGGCTCTCAGCGCCTCTTTATGATGCCAGTAGCATCCGGCCTAGTGGTCGTGGCTTTCGGTTGGGTTCTCTGGGGTGCTGGGTTCGAATCTTGCCCTCGGCAAGATTGAAAAATCTTTTTTTTTGGGGGGGGGGGGGGGTTAATTGTCCAAAAATTACAAAAAAAATATGGTTATTCTTCTAAAAATATATGGGACTTTATAAAAAATGATTTGAGAATTATTGCATGAAATAAAATGTGATTTGAGAATAAAATGTGTAATGAGCAATATGGTATATAAGTGTATTTTTGGGAAAATTATAACTTGCAAAAAAGAAATTAAAATGAAGAATTAGAAGATTAATAGAGTAAAGATTGAAGTGATATTATGTGATGGATGTGAATTGTGAGTATTCGTTAGTAATGTGTAGTATTTCACATTTGAGAATAATGTGACAACTATGAAATGTGAATTATTCTCGTTGGAGAATAGTGCGACAAATTATGATGCGTGAATATCCATCTTGATTGAACACTAGTGATGTGGGTTTTTAATGTGAGTATAATAATTCATGAGTACATGATGTATAGTTGAAATTAATGTACAATTGTGGAATATTGAATGAATTAGAGATCATGATCGGAAAAGTGGAATGCTTTTGAGTATGATAACTCAACATGAGAAATTATGAGTTAGAAATGCTCATTTTTGGAAATTGTGAATTGAAAATTGAAACAAAAAGAGTAGCTAAGTCTCCCCCGGTATTTGGAAATAAATGAAATGAAATATTGAAATGAAAGACCAAGGTTGGTCATGTTGAATGAATGATAAGTCCGGTTTAGTGGAGAGGCTAACTCTAAAGCTTTGATTTTATTCATGATTTTTAATAAAAATTAAGGATTAGTACATAGTAAAGACGTGATGAAAGTAAGAGAAAAACATTGAGTATGAGGGCCATTGGACAGCGGCGAGAGCGTATCCCAGGATGTCCCATGATGAGTCTTGGCGAGGATACTGCTCCAGAGTACCGTCCCGGTGGCGACGCTCGTGGGATGTTTGAAGACTACGGGTGGTGTCATGTCTACGGTAGGAGCTGAATTACCACAGGATGTCTGCATGATGAGTCATGTCAGCGATGGGATTCCCTCCAGGGCGCCTAAACATGAGTTCGTAGGTCAGAAAATATCTAAGATACTTATCGTAGTTACAGTAGTAGATTAAGTCATGGCGAGGGATTGAACCTTACAAAGATGAAGAACGATTAAGGGCTTGCCCTCGGACCTATGTAGTATGGGATGCATAGAATCCGAACAAGTGTGCATTAGTGTCATGTAACATAAATAAATGTATTAAGGACTAAGTGCACAATCACAACACGACATCAATAGGGTAGTCCCTTTAGTTTGAAATGTGACAAGTTTGTGTTTGCTAAATATGGAAAATAAGTTATACTATTTCCGGCATAGAGGGGATGGCCGTGTATAATGATCGTCGGTTGAATAAACTGACGTACCCACAGTCTTATATGCAGGTAAATGGCTTGATACAGATTAAAGAGGAATAACTTCTTAAAGATTATTCAATGTTGTTGTATATTTGTTTCATTATTGTAAATTTTACTTCCGCTGTGCAATGTAAAGTGTAATATTGATGTAAACTCCGATGTAAAGAGGAAAGTTTAAATTTCCTTGTAAAATTGTACTAAAGGAAGCGGAAAGATCCTGTAGAACATCTCGAATTCAGTGTATTTGGGATTCGGGGCGTTACAAATAGTCACACAACTAAGATTTCTATTCGGAATAGTGACCTTAGTACAATTAAGACATCTATTCCGAATAGCGATCTCAGTTTTCAAAAATAAATTGATTGTTAATTTTTAAGAGAGCAAAAGCTCTATGAATTTTGCGAAGTCTCGAAATACAATTCATGTAAGATTGCTAATCCCATTAGCGCCTTTATATATGCTTTGATCGCTAATAGAAATAGCGACAGCAAACAAAAAATTCAAATTTTTTTTATAAAAAAAATAGACTGTTATTCCCATTAGCGAGCTTTAAAAGGAATATGCTCTAATGAGAATATCAACCGCTGCTGACGTGGCACTAAGTAACCCATGAGTGCTAATGGTTTCAAAACTGATCTCTAATCGCAATTATTTTCAAAAAGTGGCCTCTTACGGCAAAAAATTCAGCCTCCCAATTCCGTGATTTGTTCCCAAAATAAGTCAAATTTTCAAACTAATTTTCAAAATAGACCACTTTCGAAACTAATTTTCAAAATAGACCACTCGCAGTTCTTAACTGTGTCTTATTCTTTTTTGTTGGCGCAGTTGACAACTGCGGTATAAGTATATACCACAATAATCAAACTCCAACACTTGTGTCAAAATAGTGTTAAGAAGAAAATTATGTTCACCTGAGACCGTAGTTTGCAACTGTGTTCTTCATTGCACTAAGCTCGCAGTTCTCAATTAGGAATGCAGTTGGGAACTGCGAGCTTAGTGCAACCAAGAACGCAGTTGCCAACTGCGGTCTAAGGTGAACATAGTTTTCTCATTAACACTATTTTGACACAAGTGTTGGATTTGGATTATTGTGGCATATACTTAGACCGCATTTGCCAATACATATACTTAGACCGCATTTGCCAACTGCGTCAATAAAAATGAATAGGATGCAATTGGGCACTACGAGGGTCTATTTTGAGAATTAGTTTTCTAAAGCGATCTATTTTGGAAATTAGTTTGAAAAAGTGGCCTATTTTGGGGAAAACGTCCAATTCCGTGCGGGCAAGCAACCAAACTCCCCTAAAATCTCCCATTCTTCACCGCCAAGATCTCACCGAATCCCCACACAAACACACAAAAAAAATGGAAGAAAAAGAAGAAGGAAATAAGACGAGGAATCGTCGAACTCCTCCATCTCTCGTAACCCTATGCATCGAATTGGCGAGCTCCACCCTATCCGCCGTCGACACGTGGCGCCGCCAGAAGCGGACCCTGGAGCGCCTCCCTCCCCACCTCGCCGACGCCGTCTTCCGCCGCCTCCACCGCCACCGCCTCCTCTTCCCATCCCTCCTCGAGTGAGTACTTTATTGATTTTACCAACACCCTAACTCATTCCATTCATTTCCAAGGGTTTCTTGATTTTGTGCTGCAGGGTGTTTCAGCGGTGTGTGGAGGAGGTGGAATTGAGAGGGGATTGGAGTGTGGATGCGGAGTGGATGGCGTATTTGGGGGGGTTTCGGCATTTGAGGAGGTTGGATTTAGGGGATTGTAGAGGGATCAATAATGCCGCGCTTTGGCCTATTACTGGTAAATACATTTTGATTGATTTGATCTCTTCGCCAAGGTGTTTGTTTGAATGCTTAGCGCAATTGATCGAAACACTTAATTTAGATGACGCTGCTAGAAAACTTTACTTCACAACATGTTTTTGGGAATTGTGAAATGTAGTGGAGATTGTGACACATCAGATAGTGGAGTAAATTTTGTGCAACTAGTTTTGAATAAGGTGACTTGATGTGTCAAAGACGCACAAGTCGGAGAATCCATGAAATGTGGTGGAGATTGTGCCACATCAGGTAAATTTGTGCACCATGGACTAGTTTTCGAACACTGGAGCATAAACTGGAATTTACAAACTGATGTTTCAGAGACTCATAATTCTAAGGATATATGAAAAGTAGGGCAGATTGTTTCAATTCAGGTTTTCAAGTAAAATTAGTGCAGAAAAGTTGGATATCTAGTGCTACTCTTTTCGATACAATGTATTATGCCAAACCACTTTTGGTTCAAGGATTTTTCTCCTTTCTTTAAAAAAAAAAACAAGAGCAAAAGTAGGAGGCAGCCATCCCACTCTTTCTCCATTCAAATTTTGAATTAGAATCATATCCCTTAATCAAATCTTAAAAATTGTGCATTATTATATATATGTTATTAGATGAAATTTTCAAAAAGAAAGTTTTATTGTTTTCTTATTTTTAAAAACATTATGTACAATATTGCATGGGTAATATTACATATTATATTATATTATATTAATTATATAAATTTGTGCAATATTGAACAAGGTTACGCTAGTCAATATTATAGGAATATTTTTTATGTTGAATTTTGTTTCTAAGAGAGACAAATGTCGTACCCGTACGGTATAATTCCGTTGTAGAATTCTTAACTTGAGATTACTGTCTTTTAGAGTGTGATGATAGTGTTTGTGGCGGCGGATTGCATCTAATTTATCAGTAGAGGGTATCAGCTGTCTTAATTGAGTGGATTATATTTATCTCCACTCAGTGGACTTCAAATGCCCAATTAGCCAAAACTAGGGTGGAAGTCTACGCAAAGTTTTCTTTACGAACGATTAGAACTTCTGTTTCAACCTTTCTCCTTGTGAGGACCTGACTAAAGAACATTAGGTAATCCCTCTGTTCTACTCTTTCTTTAAGTAATTGAAAATTTTTAGAGCATTTTATTCTAGTGACTTGTTGCAGCTTGGAAATTTGGTCTGATCATGGTTGATCAATCTAATGTGAAGGTAGAATTCTTTCTTGTTTCTCAATCCTTATTCAGGGTTTTATAGTGGGACCTCTTTTGATGTCTAACTCCTCTTGGGTCTATCATTTTATTAACCCTTTCCTTGAAAACTTGGATGGACTGGCTGTAAGTGATGCTTTCTTCACGTCAAAGCTTTTTAGGTGAATGCAGAAGCTAGATGTTCTGCTTAAGCCTTTTTATTGGTAGTTGGTGATTATTGTTGTTTGGCAGCTCAGGTTAGGAAGAATTTCAAACTAGTCCACTTAATAGATTATCATAGCCTCATAGATGATTTGAATGATGTTGGTGATGGAGTCACTAATTTGGAAAAGCCCCTCACAAGAATACACTATAAAGAAGTAGAAAGGGGAAGTCAGGAGGCAGTTTATTTTTATTGATGTAGATGAGTATATACACAAGATCATCAGAGTGAAAGAGATATAATGAGATTGTGGTCATTGCAAGTTGCTTCTCTGGTACAAGTCTTCATCTGTAGGGTTGTGGTTGTTCAAGGTTGATGGCTATCTAGGGTCTTCAGGAGTATAAAGGAGATCTATCAACAAATACCTATCTTCAATTAAGATAAGTTAACCTTTATTTATAGACTTTCCTCTAACTGTTAGATTTAGGATTCCTCTGAATCTTCATCATTAATCCTACCTTGGTCTCCATGAAAACTTGGACCCCAAGGAACCAATTGTGGATTTAAAACCAGAGTTGGACAAAAAGATAGCTAGAGCGTCCCATTTAGTGGTGCGACTGGTGTTATGGTTGATCACATGATTGACCCTCTCATTCATGCAGTAGACCATAGCCTTATGCTATTGTGGTTTTTATTTTGAGTTTGAGTGCATGCTGTGAGTTCAATCAACCCACTTCCCAGTACAACTGCCTCATGATTCAAGAATAAGAACTCCCTAAATGGTGTGCCCTGTTATCCTAGATGTTTGGTGTATAGACTATGAAAAATTAGATGATATATAGCGCTGAACATGTGTAAGATGGCTCACCATATGAGCTTTTTCCACTATAAAGTCGCCTAATTTTTCATAATCCCTTATGATTACAGGGTTCTAAAAAGGGGGGAAACGAGTTTAAACGAAGTAGATAAAATGTTTCGTTTAGGCCCTAAACAGATTTAAAAAATGTTTCTATTTATTTTTTCAACCAAAGTGCAAAAAAGGGGCACAAAATGGTCCAGAACTGGTTAAAACATACCAAAACAGGTCCAAAGGGGTTAAAACAGGCCGAAACGTGTCTAAACGGTTTGTGGGTTAAAGAAGGCTGTTTAGAAACTTTTTTTTTCTTGCGAATTGAGGCTATCCGAAATTGAGCGATGAAAGAACTTGTTGAAGCATCATTACTGTCAAATGTCACTAAAAGGTACACTTTGCATGTTTCCTTAATCTTTTATATAAATTTATAAACGGTCAAGTATAATTTATTTGTGCATACGATGTCATTCTTCGATAATGAAATCTTTAATATTTGACATTTGAAATTGTGTTATTTTCCTCTGTTTTGGAATTTTTATATTTTTTTCTCATTTTTAATATTAAAAAATAGAATTTTTTTCCTGTAAACCCTGTTTAAACAGAAAAAAACCAATGGTGCCCAACCATTTTAATCCCGTTTCTGTTGTCTGAAACCTTGATGATCTATTCTTACATAGCTGTCCATATCATCCTCTATAGAACATGATTAACTTCATCTCACGAGGATCTAATTACATACTAGACATGCGACCTGGCAGGCATAATACATATCCAACCTTATGCTGATAGTGGATCATAAACATATTTGCAATTTTTGTTTAGATTTATTGAGTTAAATTCGAGCCTGATGGCATGTATATTTATAATATTTCTTGATGTTAGGATTGAACAGTTTAAAAGAGTTGGACTTGTCAAGATGCTCCAAGATTACAGATGCTGGGATTAAACATGTGCTATCTCTTTCAAGTTTGGAGAAGCTATACATTTCTGAAACTGGGTTGACTGCTCATGGAGTTAAGCTCCTCTCATCCCTTACAAATCTGCGATTCCTTGATCTTGGAGGCATCCTCGTCACTGATGAGGCACTATATTTTTTACAGGTATTCTTGTATTGGGCTTTATACCCTTCTTGATGGCTTATTTTTTAGATTTCTAAACTTTAGATGTTTTTCTTATCATTTCCAATTATAGTTGATTCATGTAACCACAGTCCCTTCTGTCACAATACTATTTTGGAAGTTTTATTATTATTGGCATAGTTGCAGAAGAGAGAGATATTTCACTGATATTGCACTTTGATGCCATATTGTTTCTTCCCTGTATTCATAATTTCAAATATCTAAAATTATATGTGTTTTTGTTATTAGAAACCCTTTGTTAACTTGACATTAGGTTATTCTAATGTGCAAACTGACTCTTTGGACATTTCTGTCCTCGATTTTGAAATTTATTAAAATATATGTCAGTATATGTGCTTGTTTGTTGGATGGGGTAGTTGCATCCTATTTTGTTGCTGTTGTTAAAGAAGTGAAGGTATGAGACTTTACGACACTTAACTGCAGTAGGAATATAATAGGATAGGAGAGTGCAATAATAATAACAGTGAAACATTAAGGTATTTTACGCAATTTAGCCATTATTCTCCACAGTTGTAGTATGTTTTATTTGGTTTTAGAGTTGGCAGGTGCATTGCTTTCTGGTGGTTATCAATTAAAATCATTTGCATTCCTATCTGCTCATGCGCACTTTGCAAATGAAGAGTATGCATTAATTATCATCTATCGGTAAATGTGTTGTCTTGTTTCAGGCATTGACACAACTTGAATACTTGGATTTATGGGGCAGTGAAATTTCCAATGCAGGAGCTCCCGTTCTTAAACTGTTCCCAAAATTGAACTTCCTGGATCTAGCTTGGACTAATGTCACTGAGCTGCCATATCTTCCTTCAGTTAGATTCTTAAACATGAGCAACTGCATTCTTCATTCAATGTTCAGTGGAGAAACAAGAGCTAAAGTCCCTTTATTAAAACTACTTCTAACTGGAGCCACCATTGATGATGCTAAGGACCTTCTTGCAAATGTGGAAACAAGATTCATGACCTTCTTGGATATTTCTAGCTCCTCCATTAGCGAGTTCAGTTTTATAATTGGTATGAGATGGTTAGAGCATCTCGATCTCAGTTCAACGGCAATTACTGATAGTTTAATTGAACATGTTGCATACGTGGGGGAAAGGTTGCGGTATCTAAATCTCAGCAAGACCAGTATCACCTCCCATGGGATTGATATGTTGGTTGGGCGTGTTCATAATCTCGAAACCCTCTCTCTTTGTCACACAGCAATAGACGACACTTCTTTGTCGTTCATCAGTTGGATGACTTCTTTAAGATTGCTTGACTTGAGCCACACAAAAATTAGAGGTAGAGTATTTCCTTTATTTATTTTTGGCTAAATTGCAATAGAACCACCATGAATAACGAACTTCAAAAACTACTATGAATTTTGTTTATCATGCATGCTCCTGTAAACTTTCATCTTATGCAGAAACTATCTTCTGTGCCTGATTTGTCTAATATTGATCAGCTCCTTAATAAGCAGATTTTTTTTGGACGAAAAAGTCCCCTAGTAGATTAATATACCCTCCATCCCCCACTTCCCCTCTCCCTTCAGAGTAGGCCAAATTGTAATTTCAACATTTTTGAAACAGACAATTGGTGTTAGTTTGTAAATGACAGATTTATGTGTTACAAATTACAGATTCATGTGTTACATCATGTTAGTCACATTCATTTCACCCTAGTTTTATGAACCTTGGAAAATAGACTTCAGTCTAACTTTGTTTTCTGTGGGACTTGCTAGGTTTCGTCTCCTTGACTGAAGAGAGTGCAGAAGAAACATCCTCGCTGAGAGACCTTCAGAACCTGAGTCACTTGGAAGATCTGAATTTGGAAGATACGTTACTGAGAGATGAGGCCCTATCTCCACTAGCTTTCTTTCGAGGACTGAAACGTTTGTATTTAAAGAGTGATTACCTCTCTGATGTCGGCCTTCATGCCTTATCATCTCCTCTCCCAAAGTTACAGATTCTAGGGTTTCGTAATGCTGTGCTAACTGATTTAGGGCTATGTCTGTATCAGCCACCACCAGGGCTTCATACGTTGGATCTCAGAGGATCATGGCTTTTAACTGCCGATAAGCTATCATTATTTTGTTTACATCATCAAGAAATTGACGTCAAACATGAGCACCTTACCACCTTCTCCTCAGATCAAAATGCTTCCACCAGTTCATCTCAATCTTCTAGAACTATAAAGGCATTGAGATCAAGACTAAGAGATGCAAAGCTATTACAAGCCCCCAAAGTTAATTTTGTTGGTGAGAATCTTTAAACTATTTGCATTGCTTCTAGGCCAGTTTGGATATGGAGTTAGGAGTCATAGGACAACTAGGGTTTTTTTTCAAGTAGAGGTACACGAACTGTACTTTGTAAACCTTTACCTCCAGTCATTTACTACTGGGTTTGAGATTATTGAGAGCAGTTCAATCCCAAAAAGAGTAAGGGGGGTACTTCAAATACGTCAATATGCAGCTAGTTGCCTTTCTTATCTGTGTATCCAAACGGTCCCTAGTTTTATTACAGATGAGACTTATGGAGAGTAGTTGATAATAATTTCACAGGAGATCAACTATTGCTAACTCCGGTGTTCTGTGTTTGTTTTTCAACAGACGAGAGAATAAAATATAGCCGGGATGAATTGCTGGAGCTCCAAGTTTCACCCCTATCGAGTCTCACACTTGAGGAAATGGACATGGTGCTGCCAGATACACTGAGGAAGGAGTAATATTCCCTTTGTGTAAATCAAGTGTAACTTTGCTGTTCGACTTAGATTAACATGTGCAATTTCTGTATCTTTTTTTGAAAGTATTGGTAGAAACTGCAATGAAATTTATTTTGTATTGCGCATTGTCCTTTAGAAACTGTTATCTCTGTCACAAAAGTTGATCGATATATTTGTACCCATGTACTATTCTTCCGTGCGATTATGATGATTATATTTACATTCAGATGATTATATTTACATTCATTGAGGAACAGGGGGTGCGATTATGATGATTATATTTACATTCATTGAGGAACAGGGGTTGCTATGGCACTGCACGCAGTTTAGAATTTGTTTGTGTATTGCAGGATGGTCAGTTGAGCCTTATGGTCATTCTTCATTTGTTGAATCTTTGCAAAAGTCAAGTTATTACAACAAAATTTTACATATTATGAAGTCGTGTCGATTCTTTGGATCATCACATCATTTTAACTTAGATCTAAACTGCATTCTTCAGTCTCAGGTTTTTCAACTTGTAAATTTCTCCATCGCATGTTTCCTACCAGTATTCCCCACAAGAACACACTCCATCACTAAACCGATGAAATCGATTTGAATCTCTTACTATGATCTCCCTCCCACTAGCCTTCGATATCAACTTGATAGCATTGTGACAATCTCCACAAACACGAAGGTTCTTAAACACGCGAATTGGCCTAGGAGAAGATGTTGATATAAGGCCAAAAGCAACAGCAATCTTCTCGCTATGCTGCAAAAGATACTTCTCCTTCATCTCGTCATCTATATCATGGAGAACAAACTCTTTGTTCGGCACATACCCCATTGCCTTGATCTCGACGACCAGTTTGTCCAGCTTCCCAAATATCTCACGAGCTCGAGGGTGGCTAGTATCTCCTACATGGAATCGATGGACTTTGTTTTCAATCTCGATCCAACTCAACCCGGCCTCTTTGCTCAAACTTCTCTCCTTCATCCTTTTACGTATCTTCGTTACATCATCCCATTTGCCAGCCAATGCATACAAGTTTGAAAGCAGAACATAGGCTGCTGGATCATCTGGCTCGAGCTCAAAGATATTCTTTGCAGCAACTTCACCAATCTCGATGTTTCCATGACTGCTACATGCACCCAGTACAGTCTTCCACACTAAAGCATCAGCCCTGAAAGGCATTGAGCTGATAAATTCGATAGCTTCCTCTAGTAACCCTGACCGTCCTAGCAAATCGACCATACAAGCATAGTGTTCCATTCTCGGGACAAGTCCATGATCTCTCTGCATCGATCTGAAGTACTCCTTCCCCTCACGAACAAGACCCACGTGACTACACGCAGATAGAACACCAATGTAGGTGACTTCATTAGGCCTTATGCCTTCAGAGACCATTTCATCGAACATCTGGAGTGCTCGGTGAGCATATCCATGCTTCGCGAAACCAGTGATAATTGAAGTCCACGTGATAACATTGTTATCAACCATCTTGTCAAAGACCGCATTAGCATCATCGATACTCCCACAACTAGAATACATAGACACTAGAGCATTCCCTATGGATCGATCAGACCCAAATCCTGCCTTTAGTAATTGGGCATGCAATTGCTGGCCCTTGTACAGTGCTCCAATGCTCGCAGCTGCACTCAAAAGACTAGCGAATGTAAAAGAATTTATTCCAATAGCCTTGCTGTCACTTTGATTGAAGAGTTGAAATGCCTCTTCTGAATCCGAGTTCTTGCCATAGCCATCTACAGTCGCATTGTAAGCGATCAAATTCTCATAGAATAGAATCTCAAAAGCTTTGCGTGCCTCTTCCAGCCGACCAAACCTAGTGTACATGCTAACCAAAGATTTCCCGACGAAGTTGATAGAAGATAAGCCTGACTTGACCACATGAGCATGGACTTGTTCTCCCAATTCGACATCCAAAATATTTGTACATGCTTTCAGAATGCTAGAATAAGTGAACTGGTTCGGTCGAATTCTCCCATGAATCATTTCGACAAACAGATGTATGGCTTCAACATCACGCCCTCCATTTTGAACATAACCCGATATAAGAGCTGTCCACGACATGACATTATGATCATCCATCCGATCAAAAACCTTCCTTGAATCAGCCATGGATCCCCCAGTCCCACATTTCGCATACATATCCACAATACTACAACCAACACAGACATCATCAATCAATCGGTTCTTGATCACGAAGGAATGCAATTGCTTCCCCAATTGAATTGATTCCAACCCAATGCAAGCCGAAATCACACTACTCAATGTGAACTGATCCGGCTCGAACCCATCAAACCCCATCTCCAAAAACAAACCGATTGCCTTCTTCTCAAACCCATTTTGTGCATACCTCGTTATTATCAAAGTCCACATCACCACATTCCTCTCTACCATCCCATCAAACACTTTCCTCGCAGAAACAAAATCACCACCCTTCGCAAACATATCAATCAACGAACTTCCAACCGACACATTCCCTTCAACGAACCCCATTTTCATTGCAATCGCAAGTGCCATCACACCGAACCTTATATCCTTAACAACACTACAAGCTTGGAACACGATTGAAAATGTGAACTCATTCGGGGTGAAGCCGGAGACGAGAAGCTGATAAAAAAAGGTGAATGCCCGGTTAAGTCTGTTGTTTTGGATTGAGCAGGATATCATGGCGGTCCAAGAGACGATGTCTCTTTGGTCAGACATTTGGTCGAACACTTGGCAGGCGAGGTCGTAGCGGCCGCATTTGGAGTAGAGGGTGATGAGGGAGTTGCAGAGGACGGAGTCGAGGGGTTGAGGGGAGTTGAGGAGGCGGAGGTGGAGATTGCGGCCGTGGGTGAGGTTGCGGGTGCGAATGTAAGACCGGAGGAGGTCATGGTGGTGGGTGCTTTTTTGGGTGTGTATTTTGGTGGGGTCTTTTTGGAGGGTAGGGGTAGGGGTTTTGAAATGGAGAGTAGGATTCATCAAAAAAATAAGAATTGGAGAGTAGGTGACATCTTTTGTACTTGTGAGTATAAGTGTAGAGCTACTGTGTTTTTATTAGGCTTAATTTCGCTTAACCCTACTACTCAGTTTGCTGACTCAGTTTTCAGCAAGAATAAAAATACGTCTATATCTATCTAATATCTATCTAATATTATAATGGGAGAAGGGCTCAGTGTCATTTGTAAATATTTGTCATTTTATCAACACGTGCAGCGCACGTGTTGGTAGAATTTTTTTTTGTCATTTTCATTCCCCCTCCCCATTTTTTCCACGCGCAACGCACGTGTATAATACTAAATTTTTTTTTTGGTCCTTTTCATTCCCTCCTCCCCATTTTCTCCACATGCAACACGTGTATAATACTTAGTATTCTTAATTATTGAAGCTCCTAACTAGTAATCTGAACGTTCTAATTAATTAAATTTTTTTTAGATAGTAAATAATAAGATGTAATCTGACATCGAATTTGAGACCTCCTTTTACTCATCACATATTCTTTTATAAATTATCCCTAATGGCACAAACATTTATTTTATATGAGTGGTATGTTCGTAAATAATTATATCGTAAATAAATTTGAGTTTTAAGGGTATTATGATAACTAATAACAGTTGAGTAAATAAATGTTTAATATAACTTCTACTTAAAAATGAACAGTTGAGATTAGATGGTTGAATGTCTACAAATTACGGATTATCTACAGATGATAATCCCAACTCTCTCATTATAATATACTAGTTGTTTACACTTGCGATGCACGTCTTCATAACTATAGTTTTTTTTAAAGTAAAAATTCAGACGCAGTCTGAATTTGATCTAAAACCTCATTTACAATAGTTATGCACGTGCGTTACACGGATTGGTTGATGGACAAATTACACTAAGGCATTCTCCCATTATAATAGTAAAGATTAGTATGAGAGATATTTCATATATTGAGGAAGAAAGATCATGAATGATGAACAAACTAATTCTTGAGTTGAAATTGATCTTAATGCTATTTCAGGTAAGAATCCTTAAATTTTCTCTTTTATTTACAGTTACATTTTCTAAATTTAGATTGTTTCCAACATCCAAGTTTCTATATTTTCTTTTCCAGATGAACAAAATAATTATGTTTCACCGTTTAATCTGAATACCTTTTAAGCTTTTCTGGACTTCATGATTTGATAAGAGACATATTGAAGAGAATGAGATACTGTAGTAAAATTAAAATATTATATTATTCGCAAGAGAATTAATTTTTAATTAAAATTTTTGTAAGATTAGATCTAGGCCTTTAATTTTGAAGAATTGAATGAGAGCCACTTGATAGCTTTCTTTGTGTTTTATTGTGTTTTATTATATATATATATATATAGAGAGAGAGAGAGAGAGAGAGAGAGAGAGAGAGAGTTAGTCTATTATGAGATGGTGAGATGGGCTCCTTATCGTGAGCGGGAGATCTCAGCTGTCCGCTCGTGTTTGATCGCAATCGGACGGCTTAGAACCCATCCCGCACACCTTCTTACTAGTTGAGGGGCAAAATGGTCAGGTTGAGAGCTATTTCCTTCTTTCTCCTCAAATCACACCCCTATCTCTCCCGCTCTGCCTCTTTCGTTGTCGAGAAAGAAAACCCTAATTGCGATTGAAGATCAGCTCACGCCGTTTCCCTCCCGCTCTCGCTCTTTCGTTGTCGAGAAAACCCTACTTCTTATCGTGAGCTGTTCTTTCTTCTCCTCGACGACAAACCGTCCTCTCTCTATCTTCGAGGAGAAACCCAAATCGTTGTGAGGGTTTCGATTTCTACTCTCAGTGGGTTCTGCCTCACTCTTCGACGACAAACCCAAATCGCGAGGTGGGTTTCGATTTTGATTTCTATTCTCAGTGGTCTCTTTCTCTCTCTCTGCGATGAAAAACCCAAATCGCAATTAGGGTTTCGAGGCTCTCTCTCTTCGACGACAAACCCAAAGTGCGATTAGGGTTTCGATTCCTGAGCGATTCGAAGAGAAACCCTAGCCCCTAATCATTCTTATCAGGTAATCTCAATTTCAGGTTTCTCTACATTTTCTTCTTTCAAGTTTCACTATGAAAAATTGAGTCTCTACCTGCATGATTAGAATTTTATGAAGATAAAAGGGTACAAAATAGGTGACTATATGAGATGTTCAGAATTGAAGATCCTTCCTATAGAGTAGTTTATAAATATTCCACCATTTCGATTTTCAGCATTGTATCAGAATTCTAAAGAAGCAGATGTGTGTACTCATAACTCATGTGTGTACTCAAATTTGTTAGGTCTGTTAAAATGTTATTACTGGGGTTTGGTTTGCCATTGTATAGTGTATAATAGTGTGTTTGAGTGTCATATTGGCTTTTTTAGTTTATTCTCCTATTTGGTTTATCAGAAGAGGAGCGAGGTGGCCTCTACTGTATATATATTGTACCTTGAATTTTTATCAGTCAATATGATCTCTTATCATGATAAGGAGAGGTATTCACAGCTATTTTTGGTATATCAGAAGAGGCCCCATGGCCGTCGTTGTGTGTTGGTCTAGACAATGATGATATGCACTACTTAACAAGCTAATAAATTAGAACTAGTTGGCATGGCATAATAATGCAGCCCTAGACTAATATTAATGCTTGATTTGCAAAATGAATATATAGAAGTGTGTTCTGAGCCTACGACTAATTCAGTTCATGTGTTGAAGACAACTATGATGATGACAAATATTCCGAATAAGCTTGAGTAAGCCTGCATTTATTTAATTAATTTTGAAATTTATGACCTTTTAAAAAAAGTAAAATTATGTATTATTTTTTTCGCCACAAATTTGTTTAGCAGGAAGATGGAGATTTTGGAGATGTTAGATGACCACTGCTTTGAGGTCAACAAGAAGCTTATGGCTGATGAATCTCTTTCGGAATTTGATGCTTACAGGCAGTGTGCATGGACGCATGGACGCATGTTTGTGCCCTATGATGGTTATAAGGGTGCATCTGATTCTCACTAATAGGAAGTGCTTGATTCTCACTCATTTTAAATTTACCCAATGTCCTTTTTTTGTTGTGCTGGTCTAGGCAATGATGATAAGCACTACTTAACTAGCTATTTATTTTGAATGTGTAAGCTATTTATTTTGAATGTGTCTCCCCCCTTTATCTAGTATTGTTGTGTCTTGTGCAGAGCAGATTTAAACCCTCGGATCGCGATCCAACGACTGAGATCTTCAGCTCATGATAAGGAGCTCATCTTACCATCTCATAATAGACTCACTCATATAGAGCTGGTTAAGAGTTGTTTAATATTTTCCAAGGCTGATTGAGCTCTATTTTAGTTTTGTTTCTGAGCATTCTTAGTTGGGTGGGGCAGAGGTGAAACTAGTTGGCATGGCATAATAATGCAGCCCTAGGGAAATAAGTATTGTTGATTTAAACAAACATTGAAATATAAGTGTGTTCTGAGCCTACGATTACTTCAATTAATGATTTTGTTGATTAGTACTACTTGGCTTTTTGTAGTAGTATTTTATTTCACGAATACATGTTTAAGATAGTTGTATTAACTATTTTCAGGAGCAGCAACAACCGTTCAAGCAAGCAGCAGTAGCAGCTCAAGCAAGCAGTGAAATTTTGAGCTGATTGAGCTATTTTTTATGTAGTGTATGAGCGGATTGAGGGATGTGTATGTTGTATCTTGAATGATTGAGCTATTTTTTATGTTTATGAGCTGTTTGAGATATGTTTATGTTATTTCTTATGCTGATTGACCTCTTTTTATGCTGTAAATGAGCTGATTGAGCTATTTTTTATGTTATATCTTGGCTGTTTGAGCCTTTTTTAATGTTGTTTATGAACTAATTGAAGGATGTTTATGCTGTATCTTGGCTGATTGAGCTACTATTTATGTTGTTTATGAGCTATTTGAGGGATGTTTATGTTGTAACTTGGCTGATTGAGCTCTTTTTTATGTTGTTCATGAGCTGATTGAGCTCTGTTTATGTTGTAACTTGGCTGATTGAGCTATTATTTATGTTGTAACTTGGCTGATTGGCTGATTGACCTTGATGTTTCTTCACGGCAGCTGTAAGGTTGTGGACGAAAGTACCATCGTATAAGCTCAAAACATACAATACTAGACAGGAAAATATAAAGGAACCAAAAACTGAATATGAAGCTTAGAACAACAGAAAATTGAACAACATAAACTGAATATGAAGTTCAAAATGTGTAAGCTCAGAACAACAGAAACTGAACATGAAGTTCAAAATGTGTAACCACGGAACAATAGAAACTGAACACCACCAACCGCTAACCAAGCGATGCAAAAATCTGTAGGCTCAGAATAACACCACCATAAACTGAACATGAAGCTCAAAATGTGTAAGCTCAGTACAAGAGAATTTGAACATGAAGTTCAAAATGTGTAAGCTTAGAACAACAGAAAATTGAACAACATAAACTGAACATGAAGTTCAAAATGTGTAAGCTCAGAACAGCAGAAACTGAACATAAAGTTCAAAATGTGTAAGCTCAGAACAACAGAAACTGAACACCACCAACCACCAACCAAGAGACGCAAAAATCTGTAGGCTCAGAATAACACCACCATAAACTGAACATTAAGCTCAAAATGTGTAAGCTCGGTACAAGAGAATTTGAACATGATGTTCAAAATGTGTAAGCTCAGAACAACAGAAAATTGAACAACATAAACTGAACATGACGTTCAAAATGTGTAAGCTTAGAACAACGATAACTGAACATAAAGTTCAAAATGTGTAAGCTCAGAACAACAGAAACTGAACACCACCAACCACCAACCAAGAGACGCAAAAATCTGTAGGCTCAGAATAACACCACCATAAACTGAACATGAAGCTCAAAATGTTTAAGCTCAGTACAAGAGAATTTGAACATGAAGTTCAAAATGTGTAAGCTCAGAACAACAGAAACTGAACATAAAGTTCAAAATGTGTAAGCTCAGAACAACAGAAACTGAACACCACCAACCACCAACCAAGAGAGACAAAAATCTATAGGCTCAGAATAACACCACCATAAACTGAACATGAAGCTCAAAATGTGTAAGCTCACTACAAGAGAATTTGAACATGAAGTTCAAAATGTGTAAGCTCAGAACAACAGAAATTGAAAAAAAAGCTGAATAGAACAAACACTGATACTTCAGATGCCACTTTGTTTCTACTAATACAATCAAGTAAAAAAGTAACTAATACTAATATGAAATCAGACCCCCGAGTGAGCTCATATCTTCACAGCAGCTGCAGCAACTCTGACAACTCCCTTCAAACCGAGATTGCCTCAAGCTCGAAATCAGGAAAACTCTTGTGCAGGTCGTCAACATCAACCCAAGAAGCTTCGTCAAGAGTGAACCCTTTCCATTGAATTAAAAAAAAATTCAATCAACCAAAGATACAACATAAAAAAAAAGCTCGAGCAGGGAAACTCTTGCGCAGCTCATATACAGCATTAAAAAAAAGCTCAACGAACCAAAGATATATAAAAAAGGAGAATGAAATCTCCCACACTGTCTACCTAACAAATATGAGTAATTTTTCATTATCTCAATTAATAAATATAATCTTAACATAATCCTAACATTCTTATCAGTCTTTACTCCACATTTTTTTGCCACTCTCCAAGAGATATATTGTTCTCTATCACGAATATTATCTTCTATTTATCACTGCGACTACATAAACATTTATTAACTTTCTCAAATAATGTATGTTTAAATTCAGTTCTAACGTGCATTTTCCAAGGTGCAGTCACACATATGTCAATTAGTAGCAAGGATCTTACACTGTGTCTTCGCCAAACATGTTGCCACAAATTCCTCAGCTCATTTTTCCGTATCGGCTTCACCAGGAAGTCAGCTGCTCCTCTCAAAATGCATTTGAAAACCATGTTGATAGAGTCATGGGAGGACATCACTGCATAAAACACAAGGCAAATAAGGTTAAGCTTACTAGCAATTATTATTTCTATTTTATTTTATTTTAAACCTTTTTGAGAAAATCAAGATTAGTAATCATACTATATCAACACTTAGTGGTCTTTCAAGGGAACTTCATGCCTACTTGTACTCTGAGTAATTTGACTTCTCATAGAAAATGCCAACTTATCAAAAATTGTGAGTCGAAATGTAGAAATTTGTAGGCTCATAACAACAGTTGGCAACAAAACTTGAAGGCTTAGAACAACAACGGCAAAAAAAATTGTGTAGGCACAGAACAATAACACCACCAAAAAATGTGTAAGCTCACAACAACAATAACTTGTAGGACCGTACACAAGTGCTGGAAATATTTGCAATAAATCAAGTCTAAGTGAGTCAAGTGCAGAAATTTGAGTTTGTCACTAGGGCTGCTAAATTAAGCCATGCCTACTAGTTCCAACCAAATTTTTGTTTTGCTCTCCATCTCTTCCAAGTTAATCAGTTTAAGAATAAATGAGTGCATGCACAACGGAAACTCCGTAAACACAGGAAAAGATCTGGGAGAACGGGATCAAATTGGACTCGTTCTATCGCCAGCAAACGAGATCGGAGATCTGGTAACTCCCGCTCACGATAAGGAGCCCATCTCACCATCTTATAATAGACTAACTCATAAACATAGAAAAAAAAATTCATGTTCCTTGGTAACTTTCAGTTGTGCACTAACTTGGTACAAATGCCTCAAAATTATGAAAATCATTTTACTTGTCTTGTATAAAGTTTGGGTCTTGCACAAAAGTCGCACTTTGGGTTTGTCGTCGAAGAGAGAGAGAGCCTCGAAACCCTAATTGCAATTTGGGTTTTTCATCGCAGAGAGAGAGAGAAAGAGACCACTGAGAGTAGAAATCAAAATCGAAACCCACCTCGCGATTTGGGTTTGTCGTCGAAGAGTGAGGCATAACCCACTGAGAGTAGAAATCGAAACCTTAACAGCAATTTGGGTTTCTCCTCGAAGATAGAGAGAGGACGGTTTGTCGTCGAGAAGAGAGAGAACATCTCACGATAAGAAGTAGGGTTTTCTCGACAACGAAAGAGTGAGAGCGGGAGGGAGCTAGAGGCATGAGCTGATCTTCAATCGCAATTAGGGATTTCTTTCTCGACAACGAAAGAGGCAGAGCGGGAGAGATAGGGGTGTGATTTGAGTGAGAAAGAAGGAAATAGCTCTCAATCTGACCATTTTGCCCCTCAATTAGTGAGAAGGTGTGCGGGATGGGTTCTGAGCCGTCCGATCGCGATCAAACGTGAGCGGACAGCTGAGATCTCCCGCTCACGATAAGGAGCCCATCTCACCATCTCATAATAGACTAACTCTCTCTCTCTCTCTCTCTCTCTCTCTCTCTCTCTATATATATATATATATATATATATATATATATATATATATATATATATATATAGTGAAAAGGTGGAATAATGCCACCCTGTTTCAATAATAAGATGTTAATAAAACATCCCCGGAGTATCGGGGGGAGAGTACATGAAATAAAATGCAGAAAATAAAACATACTCCTCCAACAGTGCCCTGGAGGGTGGGCCAATCAAGACGTACAGTACAAAAGACACAAACATAATAGAGCTAGAATTATAAAGTAGCCTTCATAGCCATAACCTGTCCCCTGCCCCTCTCAGTCAAGTGTCGGGCCAAACTCTCCTCATCATCAAAGTCGTCCACCTGGAAGACTCTGGCAATCCTTCCTCTCGCCCCTGGTGCAGCAGCTGTGGCCCAAAAAGAAATAAGATGCATGATGTGAGTAAGATTACCAGAAATACTATTACATGAAGCCCGAAAATAAAAACTATTTCTGTGTAGCCATAAAATCCAAGTAGTGGCCGCGATGACGATGTACCAAGCATCCTTCATATCGTAACGCTTAGAGGCAAAAATGGGGCCCACCCATAGGTCCTCGTATGAATTGGGGGATAATCACACCTTCCTAGAGCCGGGAGGACCTCAACTAGAGTTTTATTATATAGATATTTGAAAATTGAAAGTAGCAATTGCTGCATATATATCATAACTTTGCTTGTATGTTTGAATTCATTTCAATGCATGCATGCATGTGACCTTGGTTACCTCTGCTGCACTACAAGTCTAAAAATGCAAACTCGATCCTTAATTTGCCAATATATTCTAATCTTCTTTGATCAAAAGGAGGCAGAAAATTTTCTCCCGCAAACTCTTTATCACATTTGTGTCTGCAGGATCGCAAAATTGTGTTGCAACCAATATATCCACACGTACTACAGTAATTAAATGACTCAGTCGAAGCAGTTTCAGATCGGTGAGTAGTCAGGTCATGTTACATACACACAAAAATAAAAATTAAAAAATGAACTTTTTGGGATAGTAGTTAATTATTAAGCGGTTCAAGTCACTTGGTTCCAATCAAACCAAACCAAACCAAACCAAATTCTCTGCTTGTGTTTTCAAAAACAAATTAACCTCAGGTATCTCGGTTGATTGCAGTCTGCAGGGCCGTATTGGAAAATAATCTATGTGGACTCACATATGTGACTAAATGTATAATTGCTATCTAAAGTTTAACCTAAATTAAAGCGATCTAATCAAGATTAAGTAATGGGTTAAAAGCATATGATTTAAAGTGTGATATAACACATGTAGAGACCGTAAAGTAAATTTCTCATTTTGTGATGGGCAAAATTGAAAATTAATAATTATCAATTAGGATTATGGTCCCCTATGTATACGTATCTTCTTATTCCATCTGCAATCCCATCAACAGAAGAATAGAGAAACGGCCTCTCATAGAAGTGCGTATCATATAGGAAGATCCAAACCCTCTGCGCAATCTCCATCAATGACTTCAGGTTAGTACTTCCGCTTTTAATGTTCTTCTTCTTTTGATTTAGCAAAGATCTATAGTTTCATGATTTAGAATTTTTATGTTAAAGTACTTTTGCAACATGATTAAGATCTAGATTCATAGAAACATGTTTTAGGTTGTTATTAATGTTTTATACATCTTCTTAAATGTTTATAAAATTTCATCAATTGGTATCAGAGCAATCTTTGCTGAATTAATTGAAGAAATTTAGGATTTCTTGTTTAAAGAAACTTAAGAAATTTAGGGTTTCTTTTGATCTTATTTTTCTTGGTATTTGATCTTCCTGTTTAAGAAATTCAATTAATGAATTTAATTGATGAAGTAATTGGATCAATTGCTTCAGATTCATGTTAAGATTATCTTCAGATTAAATTTATTAAAAGTAATTGGAGTTTTAATTCTGAACGATTTCCATCATTCACTTTTGTTATGGTTTTGATTCTGTTATAAATTTCCATCATTCACTTTTGATATGGCTTCAGATTTATTTTCTAAGTTATGGTTTTGGAAGTCTTTTTTTTTATTCCGTCTTTTAGAGGATTTACTAGTCTTAGGGCTTCTTCATAATTTGGAAAAGAAAACCTTAAGAATTGAAAGATTGATGCGAAAGCAAGATACCGTATGTTTTGTTGTCCACCGAGAGTACTAGCATATGAATCATGTATATTATTGTATGCTGTGACACAAGTGCTTCCATTATGGAGCCACCTTCATGTTTTACTGCACACCACTCGACACTGATTTGTTCAAATTCGCTACAGCATAATTTAGGCGTTGATGAACTTTGGTGTGTTATAAATAAAGTTAAGGATATGGTTATATTTTTTATTTTTAATTTTTTTATAAACCTACTGTGCATTTTCTTGCCCATCACATCTATGGCTTCAGAATATCATTAAATTGGTAGAAAGTGAGAATCTTTAATGTGATGTCTCTTACCGGGTTTTCAGAACATTACAATCTTATGCTTCAGTATATCATTGTTTCTATGTCTATATTTTACCGGGTTATGATATTTGATGTGATGTCGCTTAAGTTAGTAGACAGTAAGGATCTTTAATGTTTATAATTGTGTAAGATTTCCTTTTGACCGGTGGGGCCCAGCACTGCAGCAGATTGCTGTTGCTGCTTTCTTGCATGCCATTGCCCACTTTGTTATCAATCTTCTGTAAATAAGTAAAAACAATTATTAATTTTCTATGCTTAATAATTAATTTTTAAATCATAACCGAAAGATACGGTTTAGATATTAATTTTATGTTGTGTGTTTTTTGATTAATTTGAAATTATCAAAATAGTAGATAGATATGGTTCAGCTATGATTTTGTTATTATTTATCAAAAATGTGATATATATCTATCTGAAATAAAGTATAATTACAAAATTTAAGGAAAAGATAAAATTTTGGGAACCAATTAAATTCAACTTATGGTTTTGGGTTTTCTTATGAATGTCTAATATTTTGAATAGATCAATTGAAACAATATGTTGCCAAAGTAACCTCTTTTGTGTAGATTAATTTATTTAAAATATCAAGAAGATTGTGTGTTTGTAATTCATGCGTTTATTAACTGACACAAAGGTAAGTTGATATTTGGCCGAATTTCATACACATCTGTGGTAATAAATATGTGACAATTATAAGGTATTCCATATGAACAATAAGTCAGTCTAATGAATAACTTATTATTTGACAGAATTTATTGTCAATATTTGATTACTGCAACAAGAGTACCGTTTACAATTAATGTTACTGTCCAAAGACTTGATATTAACGTTGTGCCTGGTATCTTGAGATGGGATTAAACATTATTTAAATTTATTGTTTTAAATGGATTCTCATGTAAGCTTATTTTGTTTGTTTTTGTTCTATATTCAGCTAGTTTATCATCTGCTGCCTCAATAACTGCTAACATCAATTCTATTTCCATATTTAATGGAACAAATTTCAAGGATTAGAAAAGGACTCTTAAGGATATGGTAAGAAGTATAATTGCTCATTCCACCTTACCTGAGTCCCTCTGGGGAGAAGCATTAAAAACAGCAGCTTACATTCTCAATAGAGTACCAACTAAAGCAGCTGCAAAAATACCTTATGAGCTTTGGACAGGTTGAAAGCCTAGTTTAAAGCACATTCACATTTGGGAATGTCCAGCTGAGGAAAGGCCTTACATGCCACATGAAAAGAAATTGGACTCCAAAATAGTGAGCAACTACCTTATTGGTTATACTGAACGATCTAGGGGCTATAAGTTTTATGATCCCACACATAGAAATATTTTTTTAGACGGGAACTGCAACATTTTTTGAGGAAGTTGAGTTTGGGGGAGAAATAAGGTTAAGGACATTGCTTTTGAAGAGGATTTGGATTCAATTACAAACCCGATTCCTACTATCACTTTTGACAATATTCAGGTTTCCACACATATTATTGATCAAGAAGTGAATCCAGAACCTCAACAAGACAATGTTGAACAACCCTCCATTCAAAATAAGGTAATTTTTCCAGAAGAACAAACTCAACAATCTCAAGAACCAGTGTCATTAAGGAGATCCACGAGAGAAAAGAGGAATGCTATTTCGGATGATTATATCGTATTTCTTCAAGAATATGAGGATGATAATGGAATGATGAAAGATGATCCGATTACATTTCATCACGCCATGAAAGGTTGTAACTCTCAAAAGTGGATGAATGCCATGAATGAGGAGTATAAGTCTATGCAAGACAATAAAGTTTGGGAACTTGTTCCATTACCAGAAGGTGCAAAACCAATTGGTTGTAAATGGATATTTAAGATCAAGAGGCATGCAAATGGTAATGTGGAGAGATATAAGACACGTCTTGTAGCTAAATGTTATATTCAAAAAGAAGACATTGATTTTACAGAGACTTTCTCTCCAGTTTCATCGAAAGACTCGTTTAGGACAATTATGGCAATTGTTGCTCATTTTGATCTTGAGCTACATCAGATGATGTCTAGACGGAGTTTCTCAATGGCGACATTGACGAGACAATTTATATGGTGCAACCAGAAAACTTTGTGTCGGGAGATCTAAAGAATATGGTTTGCAAATTGACAAAATCCATCTATGGACTCATGCAAACTTCTCGTCAATGGTACCACAAGTTTCATCAAGTAATTATCTTATTTGGTTTTGAGATGAATGTAGTTGATGATTGTGTGTATCACAAGTTCAGTAGGAGTAAGCATATATTCCTAGTTCTATATATCGATAACATATTGCTTGCCACTAATGATATAGATTTATTGCAGGAAACTAAAAGGTTTCCGTTCAGGCATTTTGAGATGAAGGATCTTGGAGATGCCTCTTTTGTATTAGGAATTCAGATATACCGAGATCGTTCTCGAGGTATTATAGGGTTATCACAAAAGGGATACATCGATAAAGTACTTAAAAGATTTGGCATGCAAGATTGTAGACCAGGGGATATCCCTGTTGCTAAAGGAGACAAATTTAGTCTCAATCAATACCCTAAAAGTAACATTGAAATTCAAGAAATGAAAAAAGATTCATATGCATCAGTTGTTGGGAGTCTAATGTATGCTCAAGTATGTACATGTTCGGATATTGCGTACAATATTGGGATGTTAGGCAGGTATTTAAGCAAACCTGGTATGGACCATTGGATAGCAGCCAAGAGGGTCATAAGGTATCTTCAGAGAACAAAAGACTACATGCTCACATATAGGAAATCAGATCATTTGGAGGTTGTAAGGTATTTTGATTCTGATTTCGCTAGGGTGCCAAAATAGCAAAAAAGTCCACATCAGGCTATATTTACCTGTTAGCTGTAGGAGCTATATCCTGGAAAAGTGTCAAACAGACACTTATAGCTTCTTCCAATATTGCAGCAGAGTATGTAGGATGCTATGAGGCATCGAATCATGGAATATGGCTGCGGAATTTTGTCACCGGACTGCGCATTTTGGAGAATATAGAAAGGCCACTCAAGTTATTTCGTGAAAATAAGTCAGCAGTGATGTATTCCAACAACAACAACAGGAGTTCGATAAAGTCGAAACATATTGACATAAAGTTCCTAGTTGTGAAAGAAAGAGTACAAAGTGGAAAGATGTCCATAGACCACATTGAGACAAACTCCATGATAGTGGATCCGCTCACAAAGGGATTACCACCCAAGATCTTTTATGAGCATACTGCTCATATGGGTGTTGTATTATTTGAGGATATCATGATTTAGTGGGAGTTTGTATTTTATTTGCATTATATTTGTGTGAGACATTTATACATTTGGTTATTTTCTGATCAGAAATAAAGAATTCAGTTTTCTCACCCTTTTGTCATGTCTTGATTCTGACCTCACTTAAGTTTTAAAGAGGACCAGTTGAAAATAGGCATGTGTATAGATCACATTGCATGAAATTTCCATGCTATACATTCATACTTGATCTATGTCGTTTGATTATGTTGATATATGTGACCACTGATGAATTTAGTTACGATAAATGTAATGAAAATTACTTTGATCCTATATTTATATGATTAATGGACGAGATTATTTGGCTATGCTTTTGGTTATGATAGCAAAATTTTGAGCTCATAAAGTATGTACATTTATAAGGAGTAACATGTGGCCCAAGTGGGAGATTGTTGAAAAATAATCTATGTGGGCTCACATAGGTGACTAAATATATAATTGCTATTCTAAAGTCTAACCCAAATTAAAGTGATCTAATCAAGATTAAGTAATGGGTTAAAAGCATATGATTTAAAGTGTAATATAACACGTGTAGAGACCGTAAAGTAAATTTCTCATTTTGTGATGGGCAAAATTGGAAATTAATAATTATCAATTAGGGTTATGGTCCCCTATATATACGTATCTTCTTATTCCATCTGCAATCCCATCAACAAAAGAATAGAGAGACGGCCTCTCATAGAAGTGCGTATCATATAGGAAGATCCAAACCCTCTGCGCAATCTCCATCAATGGCTTTAGGTTAGTGCATCCACTTTTAATGTTCTTCTTCTTTTGATTTAGCAAAGATTTATAGTTTCATGATTTAGGATCTTTATATTAAAGTACTTTTGCAACATGATTAAAATCTAGATTCATAAAAACATATTTTAGGTTATTATTAATATTTTATGCATGTTCTTAAGTGTATATAAAATTCCATCAGGACGGCCCCAACTTGAGGCCGGTGAGGCGGCCGCCTCCGGTCCCTATTTTTTTACATTTTTAGGAGCCCCAAATTTGTATTCATCTTTTAAATATAGACACGTATTTTGCGCGTAAAAATTTTATATTGTAATTAGGGTTCCAAAAAATAACTATTTGGACTTTGACACCCATTTCCGGGCCGGCCCTGGCAGTCTGTCATCACGTGCGGTGGAGCAAAACTCATATGAGTGAGTATAAAAAAACAGTTGACATATGAGTAATGCTTCAGCCACTACCAATTTCACTGTCATTCTCTTCACTATCTTAGGTGGCATACCTTTATTGAAGAGTTCTCCCACCTACTCTATCTTTCCCTATCTATTGAAGTGTGTCAGCTAAGATAGTGAAGAAAAATGTATTAAAATTGATAGTGGATGTAGCATTATTCGTTGGCATAAATATGGGACAAGAAACATGCAGAAGGTTGCACGAACCTCAAAGTGGCCACCTGGAGCTAGCTAGCTAGTTATCGAAAATGTACAAAAAGAATTTGTTTTTATTTTTATTTTTTATTTTTTAACAAGGAAATTGATTACGTAGGGCGAAATCAAGTTTAACACTGATTAATTATTACATTCAGTTATTACAGTAAACGACTCTGATTTTAAAAAAAACAAAACAAAACAAACTCAGGTACAGTTATTAATTTGCTCTAATTAACTTTGTAATTGGTACTAATTTAAACTAAGAATCAAGTCCCCATTTGCTTCAACACACTTCCCCACAAATATTCATGGCCTTCACGGTGCTGTAAGGCTGCACAAGAGGAAAATTTTATATATACTCGATTAGTAATATGTATATGTATGCATGCAATATTGTAATTATAAAAAAATATTATAATATGAATTCAGACAAAGAAAAGTAAAGACGATCGAGCATGCATCTCAAAACATTGATGAATTAATGTATATATAATCGTCAGTGAAAAATAATATATATATAGTAATAATTTAGTAGGATCGATACTACACGTACCTAGTGCAGTCAAATGTAGGCGAGATGGTGACATTGATGTTGAGCCCACAAGCCCGAGGAAGAACCGCGGCCCTGTTGAGGTCAACCATAGGAAGCCGTGGGGCAATGTTCTTAAGACAATTGCAGACGAGGATCCGGTCCTCCATAGTGGTCGCCGTCTGGTTGAGGGCCGCAACTCCGTTGCAACAGAGGCCATAAGGAGCCCATGCATGGCCTGTTAAGTAGGCCGCACACGGCGTGATCAACTGTGCCACCTCCTGGCACATCGGTGGGATTCCCACAAGTCCCGGTAGGAATCCACCGCAAAATGTTGCCCATATGGAAAGGCCCAAGACGACCATGAGAGGGAAGTAATGGCGGGCCATTTGTTAATTTGAGCGCGTGAAGAAATACTATATATATATATATATATATATATTCCAGATATTGAGATTTTTAGTTAAAGTAATTAATTAGCTGCATGGTGGATTAATTATAAGTGAAATACTATGTATATATAGGGATCGAGTGCATGAGTTTGTGATGAGAGCTAAGGAGGAGTTGGTTAACGAAATTTTCATGATCGACTTGGCCCTTGCATCTGGCGTGTGTAGTGTAGGATACCGAGGGATCTGCACACCTATTTGGTGAGCTCACCTCTATCCTTTTAGCTTTGAGATTCGGTTATATGTGATTAGGGATGGCAAACCGGTCGGGTCGATCCACGACCCGCCCATTTAACCCGGCCCGCGAAACGACGGTTCGGGTTCGGGTCGAACCCGTTAATGTTAACGGGTCGACCCGGGTTGCGAATTAAGCGAATTCAACCCGGTTAACCCGGCCCGTTAACCCGCAAAAAAGAATCGGACCCGCCCGCCAACCTGCGGGTTGCAAACCGTTTGACTCGTATGGGTCAAACATTCGACCCACCTCGGGTCGACCGTTGACCTGCGGGTCCAATGGGTCCTGAGCGCTACAGTAGCGCCGCTACTGTCAAACCGCGAGCACCAACGGCTATTCTAGCCGTTTTTTGTTTTTTTTTTGTTTTTTTTATTTTTTCCCTATAAATACCCCAAAATCCAAACAAAAAATTCACACCTTACTCTCTTATTCTCTCTACTATTATTAATCAATTCATTTCAATTTGTGAACAATTGAACAAACAAGGTAGCAAACCATATACACGATCATATTCCGATCGTATCGAACTCAAAATTCAACAACGTCTTCAAGTCTTCAACTCTCCTCCAAGTGATCAAGTATTCAGCTCTCCTCCAAGCTCTCTTCAAGTCTTCAATTCTAGATTTCTACTTCTACTTCCATTCTAATTTTCACCGATATTTTTATATACGAGTATCCACGGTGAACGATATCAAAATTTTATATCCCTCTTCTTCTATTTTTATTTTTTTTGTAGTTATAATTTTTGGTATCATATTAGTTTGTTGATTTTTTGATCTTCTCTCTCACAACCCTCTGGTTTTCTAGATTTTTTGGTAACTTATCGCGCCTACATTGGGTTTAATTTTTTTATATACACTATTACATATCAACATGTCTAGATCACGCGGTAGCGGCCATAGCCAAAGTGGACAAGATTCCACCGGCACTTCCCGTAGGCCTCCAATTGTCCCACAAAATGACCCCGCCGAAGACTACCCTAATCCTCCTTCCCAACAATGGTGTACACACGATGAGTTTGTAATAGACATATGTTGGATCCTGTATGCAAAGCAAAAAATACTAGAGGGGGGTGAATAGTGTTGTATAAAAAAATAATAACGAAATTAAACTTTTTCTTACTATCCAGTCGACTTGAAAAGGAAATACAGTCGACTGGGGCGTCAGAATAGAAGAGTATTTTATACAAGTCTGACCAGTCAACTTATAGCAGAACTCAGTCGATTTGTTAGAAAAGTTTTCGAAGATTATGTTATACCAGTCTGATCGGTCGACTTATAGAAGAGGGACATTCGACTTGCCAGACAAGTTTCACAGAGATATTAAAAATCAAGTAAAGAAAATACAACTACAGAGAGAATCAACCACAGAGTACACAACGATGTATTCTGGTTCAGTCCTCCCGACCTACATCCAGTCCCCAAGCAACCCACTTGAGATTTTTCACTATTCTTGAAAAAATATAAGAATACCCTACGGCATTTAGACAGAAACATTGTCAAACCCGTAGACCTTTCTCACCACTAGAGAGAGCAAACCCACTCTTCAACTAAGAGTGAAACCCTGACTCTGCAACCTAGAGCCCTACTCTTCAACCGAGAGGACTACTCTCACAACCCGAGAGTGAAAGAAAATAATAAAAGAGTTACAACAACCTATAGCCTTATTGTAATTGTGATTTTTGTATGGAGGCTAATAGGTCAACTTCCGAAATCAGTCTAAAACGAATTCACTGTTATACTAGACTGATTTCAGATAACCAAGACTTAGAAGATTGTGAATGCTTGTTTGAATACTTGTTCTCTTTTTCAAAAGCAAAAACTTAAACTTTTATCAAAATGCATGCACTTTCCATGGTGATTTCTAGGCTCTATTTATAGAGAGGAATCACTAGGACGTTGTAAAACAGTTAATAAAACTGATTTAAAATGGATATAAAACTTTTGAATTCGAAAAATAAGTTTTAAATTCTGAAATCTGTCGAAACGACTTGAACAGTCGATTGGGTTGCCATGATGAGTCGACTGTCCAGAGTTTGAAAAAGTTCAGAAAGTTTCGTACTAGTACAGTCGACTGGTACTCAACAGCTGATCTTAATCAAGCTTGTTTTGACCTTTAAACTTGTAAAAAACACTCAATTATAAAGATATGTGTGAATGTGTGTGTGTGGTGAGGCTATTACATCAATCTAAGACTCAAAGAAATAAAATTACAATTGTTCACAAGACATTTAATAAGACACATTGAATCACTGAATCTTGTCTTGATCTTGAGTCTTGAATTTGAGCTTGAGCCATTGTCTTTAGTTGTTGAAGCTTGCTTGATCAATCTTGTCTTGAACTTAGAACTTTGTAGCTTGATCAAATTTTCTTTCAGAGCTTCATTGGATCAACTTTGCCTTTGTGTATCACACATGATATTGACATTGATACATCCTGCAATATATAAGAAGGAGCACAATTTTGTATTGTGTTGTAGTCATCAAAACCAAGAATCAACATTCTCCCCTTTTTTGATGATGACAACACAATAGCTTACAATAATAATAAAAATACAAATGCTCCCTCTAACTAATGTACAATATGCATAAGTTATAAATACAAATGCTCCCTCTAACTAATGTACAATATGCATAAGTTAAAAACATGCAAAAAAAACATGCACCAAATGCAAACAACATATACACATACAACATATACACATATAACATGTTGGAATTGAGTATACATTCAAAACACTCATCTTGTTATCAATATTGTCTCATGGCCTAACGGTTAAAGTTTTGAGTTCACAAGAGGTTGGGGGTTCAATTCCTACATTCTACATGATACATATATATATATATATATATATATATATATATCTATGACCGGGCCGGGCCTTAGGGCCTTAGGGGTCTTGGCGTCTGTTGAAAAAAAAAACAGAACTTTTTTTTTTGAATTTTCAGAATTCAAAACGTTTTTAATAAATATAGTTGTTTCACACTTAAATAGACTTTATGTTATAGCAGTTTAAAAAATTAAATGGTATTCATTATATAGCCGTTTTTGGATTAATGCACACACATTATAGCTTCCTGGTTACAAGCTATAAGATGAGTATCTTTGGGAAAAAAACAGACACAGAAAACAGAAAAAGAAAAACAAAATTCTATCATTCAAAATTTTCTCAAAATTCCATTTTCTGCGGTTTTTTGCTGGTGCAAGTTGGTACGTGCTGCAATTGGAGTCTTGGCAGCACTGTAGATCAGAAGCTCGTTGTATCCCGGGAGAAGTATTTGCTGATCAACGATTCATCTCCAGAATCGGCCAAATAGTTTCTTAAAGAAAGTGCAACCCACGCCTCGAGCTACTTCTCACCTTCTTCCTATTGCAGATCAATTCCAGAAAGGTCACTTGGTACACTCAGGTCCAATTATTCTTAACATAACATATACAAGCTTTTCCTCCCCCTTTGGCATCAACAAAAAAATAGAAGGAGAAAAATAAAGAGGAACATATTGCAAGAGAACAAACACAAGTCAAAACCAAAGCAAATTTATACATATGAAATTTGAAGTACATTGTTGAAAAGACAACATAAAATAGAAAATACATAAAAAGTAAAAAAAAATATAGAAAAGATATAGCTAATCAATCTTCGTCTTCATCATCGTTTGCGGCACCTTGAGAGGGAGGAGGTGGAGTTGGAAATTGGGAAGTGAACAAGTGAGTAAGATGAGAAATACTGGCTTCAAGGGCGTCCTGATGATCCATGAGATAATTTACAGAAGTGTAAAGAATCCTAGGATCATCAAAAACAACACGAGGACGAGATGAACTAGAAGCAGAAGACCGACGAGCTGAAGTGGCAAAGGGGATGGGAGGGGTATTTCTTCGAGGAGAAGAGTGAAGAATCTTCATACGAGCTGAACTCGCACGATCAAAAGACTCATAATGAGTAACAACGCTAGACTCAGAAGTAAGATCAACTTTATAGAAATTGAAAATATGATTAAGTATGGCACCAAAAGGAAGAAAGGAAGTATGAGCCTTATGAAGACGATTGAAAATGACTTGACTCCAATTTACTTGAATGTTGCCAAAAATCGCATATACAGCTTGTTGCAACTCATGGGAAAATTGATCGTAACTCCCCGTTTTAGGGATAATGTTATACGACAAAATTCTTGCAACTAGCTTAGCATGCGGTGTAATTGTTTGGTTAGACATTTGGGGACCGCGATTTGGCAAAATGATTTTTGAATGGATAGAGTCGTCATCCATATCAATCTCTCCTAAATCTAATCCTTCAGAAGGAATACCAAAAATAATTCCCAATTTTGCAGGAGTCAACCTTATATGAATATTTTTTACTATAGTAGTAATAAATATTTCGTTACCATCCTCGGAATTTACAACTCTCATATTTGTATAAAACAAATATATAAGTTGTGGATAGTAATACGGTTGATTAACAAGGAAAAACAAGTTAAATAACCCACATTGTTCAAATAATTGGGCTAAAAGGAATCTTTCTAAATCAGGAAAATTTACAAATCTCCCTGGAAAGATAGCAATTTGACAAATGAGAAAAATTTTCTCAACATGGTTTGGGTTCCTAAGATATTGAAGGTAATTGCTAGAAGATTGTCCTTCCTCAACATTAAAACTACGTGATTTTTTAGGAGGCATGAATCAAACACAAATCACTAAACAAGAAAATAAATCAAGGAGTTCTACCAACAATGAGAGGCAAAGAGAAGCATAGGACTTCAAGAGATCTTGGAAATAACTTCAGCAAGAGATTGACTCGAAATTTGAATGAAGTATTCAATTTGTGAGCTTCAAAAATCTGAAATCGTCAGGATGAGGAGCAACCGACTGTCTATGTCTTCAAAGAGACAGAGAGAAGTAAAAAGAAGGGAACTAGGGATTTTACTTTAGAATCAAAGGTTGAGATTGAGTCTAGGAGTAATCAAGGGATCAGATCGGTTAAAGGGTAAGAAAGGGTAAAAGAAATTGCCTCAAAGGTGTGCCATTTTCGAATCTAAAACAGACTGAAGCGCGACAATCGACTGGTTTTGAGGAACAGTCGACTTAGTCGAGAGCAAATAAAACAAACAAAAAAAATTCAAGTAATACTTCTGGCAGTCGACTGATTACTGTTCACAGTTGACTGTCCAGAGCACAAAAAAACTCAGAAAAAATACATCTCGAAAAATACTTGGGAAGTCGACCGAAAATTATTGCTAAGTCGACTTACCATATAAAAAAAATCAAGAAATATCATAAAAACTGCAAATTCCTAGTTCTCTTCTTAAGGTGATAAATGTGTCTTCCTTAAGTGGTTTAGTAAAAATATCTGCTACTTGTTTATCAGCAGAATTAAAGTCTAAAGATATATCTCCCTTTAAAACATGATCACGTAGAAAATGATGTATAATATCAATGTGTTTTGTACATGAATGTTGAACCGAATTTTTAGATAAATTAATGGCAGTGGTATTATCACACATTATTGTAGATTTTGAAAATAAAATACCATAATCTAATAGGGTTTGTTTCAACCACAAAATTTGGGCACAAGCCAAACTTGCAGCAATATATTCAACTTCTGTAGCAGATAGAGATATCGAATTTTGCTTCTTATTGTGCCAAGAGACAAGGGAGTGTCCCAAAAAGTGACATGTTCCACTAGTACTTTTGTAGTCAGTTTTACTGTCAGCAAAATCAGCATAACTATACGACAAAAGTTGAAAATTATCGGTGCGTGGATAAAATAGACAATACTCAGATGTGCCATTAATGTATCTTAAAATACGTTTCACAGCTTTTAAGTGAGATTCTTTAGCACTTGACTGATATCTAGTACACAAACATACACTAAACATAATGTCTGGTCTACTAGCAGTTATATATAAGAGTGAGCCAATCATACCTCGATAGAGTTTTTGATCGAAACTCTTACCTAATTCATCTTTGTCAGGGGTAGTGGTAGTAGCCATAGGTATGGTCTTACTACTCGTGCTATCCATGCCAAACCGTTTGAGTAATTCCTTACCATATTTTTCTTGATTAATAAATATGCCATTTGGTGACTGCTTAATTTGTAGTGCAAGAAAATAATTTAGTTTACCCATGTGACTCATGTCAAACTCATTTTTCATGGTATTAGCAAATTCTTGACATAGATTACTATTGGTAGAACCAAAGATTATGTCATCTATATATATTTGTATGATCAAAATATCGGTCTATTTTCTCCTAATAAACAAAGTAGTATATACTTTACCTATTTCAAAACCAGTTTCTAAAAAGAAAAGTCTTCAATCGATCATACCAAGCACAAGGTGCTTGTTTAAGACCATATAAAGCCTTTTTCAATTTAAAAACATGGTTTGGAAATTGTTCATATTCGAAACCAGGTGGTTGCTTAACATAAACATATTTCTTTATAAAACCATCAAGAAAAGCATTTTTAACATCCATTTGGAAAAGTGTTAAGTTCATAAAACAAGTAAAAGATAACAAGATCCTAATTGATTCTAGTCTAGCAACATGAGCATATGTTTCATCAAATCTTTGCCTTCTTCTTGATTATACCCTTGAGCAACTAATCTAGCTTTGTTCCTAACGACTTGTCCTGATTCATCTAATTTATTCTTGAATACCCATTTGGTACCAATTATAGTATGGTCAAGAGGTCGTGGATCTAAATCTCATACACCATTTCTTATAAATTGGTTTAATTCATCTTGCACGGCATTCATCCAAAACACATTTTCACAAGCTTCTTGTATATTTTTAGGTTCAAAATCTGACAAAAAATCCGTATGAGAAATCATGTTAACATGAGATCTGGTTTGGATACTACGTGAGATGCCACCAATTATTAAGTCATGAGGATGATCTCTAATTTCAACAAAAGATTTTGGTAAAGTTTGAGTCATCACAACAGGATCAGTCGACTTGACTTGTCCATCAGTCGACTGATTCACATCAGTCGACTTGATATCCTTATCAGTCAAATTATCCGCTAGGGTAGTCTGCTCTAAAGATTTAATGACGTTATTTAAAGGTAATGAATCAGTTTTATCATTATTAATAACAGTAGATGAAGTCAGAGATTCATCAAATGAAACATGCATGGATTCTTCAATAGTCAAAGTTGACTTATTGAAGATCCTATATGCCTTACTCCTATTTGAGTATCCAATGAAGATACCTTCATTAGATCTAGGATCAAACTTATCTAAATTATCTTTAGTGTTTAAAATGAAACACTTACATCCAAATATTTTAAAATAAGATACTTCAGGAATTTTATCAAAAAATAGTTCATAACATATTTTCTTAAGCTTAGGCCTAATCAAAATTCTATTTAAAATATAACAAGCTGTAGCACCAGCTTCAGCCCAAAAATACTTAGGTAAATTGCTTTCAACAAGCATGGTACATGCACATTCTTGCAAAATCCTATTCTTTCTTTCGACTACTCCATTTTGTGGTGAAGCTCTAGGAAATGCAAATGAATGTGTTATA
Organism: Hemerocallis citrina; assembly: GCA_017893485.1. Taxonomy (NCBI): domain Eukaryota; kingdom Viridiplantae; phylum Streptophyta; class Magnoliopsida; order Asparagales; family Asphodelaceae; genus Hemerocallis; species Hemerocallis citrina. The sequence continues at coordinate 443,102,180 of CM030359.1, read as the reverse complement.
CTATTCTTGTTGCAATATTTTGAAAATGTTTCATTTTCAAATTCTCCACCATGATCACTTCTAATAGTGACTATGGTTAGAGACTTTTGATTTTGAATCCATTTACAAAAATTTGCAAATTCATCAAAAGCATCATTCTTATGTTTTAAAAAGAAAACCCAAGTAAATCGTGAAAAATCATCTACTAAAACAAATACATACCTACTTTTATTTAAAGAAGCAACTCTAATAGGGCCAAATAAACCCATGTGGATTAATTCGAGAGGCCTACTAGTAGAAATTACTTCTTTTGTCTTAAAAGTAGATTTGATTTGTTTACCTAGTTCACATGCATCACATAACTTATCTTTTTTATAGGATAGTCTTGGCAGCCTTTTAACTAGATTGTATTTAGACAATTTAGCAATATTTTTCATGTTCACATGGCCAAATCGCTTATGTCAAAGCCAAGAATTATTATTACAAACTACTAAGCAAAAATCATTCGAAAATTCAATTGATTTTAAACACAATTCATAAATATTATTCTTCCTAATTCCTTGAAAAATTATATTTTGCACGGTAGAGTCATAAATTAAGCATACATCTTTTTCAAAAACAATTTTACATCCATTATCACACAATTGGCTAATACTTAATAAATTATGCTTAAAACCAATAACAAGTAAAACATCTTCTATTGAAGGATTAGTGTGCTTACCGACCATGCATATTCCAATAACCTTTCCTTTGTTGTTGTCACCGAATGTGACTGTTCCTCCATCAATCTCTTGAATGGAAAATAGGAGGTTGGCATGACCAGTCATGTTTTTTGAGCATCCGCTGTCAAGTATCCAACGTTCTCTTTTAGGTACCTATAAAAAATACAATGTGAATATGGTACTCTTTTCGTTGGGTCCAAAAGAAATTAGTTTTTGGGAAACCAAACCCAAAGGGAGTTTGATTTTCCACCAAATGTTGGAATATAATCTACATAATTACATACAGCAAGAATATATGATTTTATATAAGTAACTCTATCTTTCTGACTCAGATTGACTGGAACCCATATATTTTTGCTCTGTACAGTCGACTTTATCGAATCTTTCAGTCGACTGTTATGGAAATCCAGTCGAATGGAAGGTGTAATAGGTCGACTTATCTGAGGTTTTCGCATTGTTGAATAAGACTCAGAACCTCTGGACAGGCGACTGAAATTTGGGTTCAGTCGACTGGTCTGAACTACAGAATTATTTTTTATTAAAAACTACAGTTATAGGTTTTTCAAAAAAATCATATAGTTTATTCTTAACACTAGAAATAGATTCAGTCTTATTTACACAATTGTTCTTAGTAAAATGAGGTTTTTCAAGCGACTTTTGAAAACCAAATCCAAATCTCTTATTAGATTGAACTTGATTTTGCATAACATCATTTAAATTCTCCTTCCCTTTATTAAATTTTGATATATTCTTGGATAGCTCTTCATAATTTTTCTTAAGAGATACAAGGTCTATATCCAAACTAGAAAGTTGAGAATTTAAAGACTTGACTTCTTTATCTAAGTCAAGATTCTCTTAGAAAAGTGTTTGATTAACTTTCTCAAAGTTTTTAGTTCTAATTTTTTTCTTTTTTAAGCTCTTGAAAAATCTCATTGAACGCATCTAATAAATCATTCGAATCATAATCATCACTTACTTGATTTTGTGAAGCCATAAGGCATACATTAGCAACCTCGTTTGTCTCTTCAATTTTTTCTTCCGATGAAGAGTCACTATCGTTCCAAGTTGCTTGATACGCCTTTTTGTTCTTAATGTTCTTGTTCTTGGTGTACTTCTCCTTCTTGAAGTTGAAAGCCTTTCCTTTAGATTTCGCATTCTCTAGTGGGCAATCCTTCTTCATATGTTCTGTCTTGTTACACTTGAAACAAGTTGGAAGTTCATTAGTATCCTTAGATTTTGAATTAAATTTACCTTTCCTTAGAAACTTTTTGAACTTTCTCGTGAACGTGACTATCTCTTCCTCATCTTCTTCTTCATCCTCGGAGTCTGACACGACCTTGAATGCTAAAGTCTTTTTCTTTGATTATTGAGGTTCTAGATCCTTCTTGCGTTCTTCAAGTTATACCTCATACGCCGTAAGATTTCCCACAAGATTCTCAAGAGAGAGTTGTGTTAAATCGCTGGCCTCTTCTATGGCGGTGGTCTTCTTCTCCCATTTGGGTGTTAGTTCACGAAGTACTTTCCTCACCATTTCGACTTGAGTGTACGTCTTTCCAAGTGCCACAGGAGAGTTTGTAATATCCGTGAACCTTATGATCATTTCAGACACATGCTCGTTCTCCTTCATGCGGAACATTTCAAACATGTGAACAAGAATAGATATTTTAGACTCTTTAACTTTATTAGTTCCTTCATGAGTTACCTCGAGTATGTGCCAAATTTGATGCGCCGTTGTTGCATTTGACACACGATTGAACTCCTCCTTGGTAAGGGCACAAAATAGAGCGTTCATTGCCTTTGCATTGTTCATTATTTCGCTCTTCATGTCGTCGTTCCATTGTGCATATGGAATGGTAGGAGCGGTGTACTCGGTCTCCGTCATGTTCTATATCTCATAATTGATGGACTAAATGTAAATATTCATTCTACACTTCCATTAGTTGTAATTAGTTCCATCGAATAGGGGTGGCCTTTGTGTGGATTGGCCTTCATGGTATTGGATTGC